>BLSH010480242.1:81017-106918 GCA_018402905.1 Glandirana rugosa
AAGCCTTAAGCCTACGTAGACTTAAAGGCTTAATGTTATCATTGCTAAAACTTGCTTAGGCTTTTTTTTAGAGCTAAGCTTTTGAAAGCGGGCTTTAAGCTAAACTCAGCTTAAGCTTTGCTTAAGCTTTATCAGCTCAGCTTTTTCAGCTTATTTTGAGCTTTTGTTTAGCTTTATTTTTAGTTTTGATTAATATTTTTTTAAAAAGATTTTCTCTTATATTTTATATTTCATTATATTATTTTTTTACTTATCATTTTCTATCTTATCTCTTCTTATATTAATATAATTTTATCTTATAGAACATGGTTAATTGTTTATATTCTATTTTAATATAATTATATTCTTCTCTATTCTATCTTTTACTATTCATTTTTTTATTATATTACTTTATATTTTATATTCTCTTTTAGAAAAATTTTTTTATAATTAGTTTTGATTTTTATTTCGATTTGTTTTCGAGTTTTATTCGACTTTTTCGACTCGACTATTTCGAATTCGTTTCGAATTCGACTCAAATCGAATTTCGGGCGAAAGTTTTCGAATCGAGATTTTTTTTCGGATTCGTTCAAAATCGTTACTATTGTAATTCGGAAATTCAGATGCATCCGAATTCCGAATTATTAAAAATTCGTCCGAATTTCGATTCGGAACTAAACGAATTGCACATGTCTATGCTTTATAAATATGCCCCATAGACCAAAACAAAACAAATATTAGTATGTACTTATGCTTAAAATGTGTGTCTATGATAAAAATCCCCCACTGCAATGTGTATTATCTACATCATAAATGACTGCTGTTTCATTTCCTGACATGTAATGATGGTGGGAGCTGTCACCGCGGTACACTGTTCAGTTCTCCATGGGGTATTCCGTGTTTGTTCCTTACAATGAAAGTTACATTGATCAGTTCTGTGCCTCCAGCACTGATGGAAGACAGAACTATTCAACAAGCATTTTATAAAATCCATTTCAGTCTCCATAATAATGGGGATGATTTATAAAGCCTAGAGAAAAAAGTGGAGCTGTTGCTTAGTGAAACCAGTCCAGTTATATCTTTATATTCAATGTGATTGTAAAGGCATGTCTGTGTTTTTTTTTTAATAACAAAAATGTTATGTAGGAGGAAGTCTACAGCCTGCTTTTGAAACATATTGAAGATAACTAATATTTTAGTTATCTTAAAGGCGTTTATGGAAGATTAATATTGAAAGACAGATTGACTTAAAAATAATGTGTGAGTTTATTGTCACACAATTGGCATCATAAATACAATGTAAAACGTATAATAGGTCAGTTCAGTGTAGGTAAAAATATATGAAATAGAAACAATACTTATGAAAAATGTATTAAGATTGTAATCATGGCTGCTTCAGTAATGTGTGTCTTTCCATGTGCTTCTCCTCAATGCAATCTGACTCTTCCAAAACCTCTAGAGGAAGTGACGTAGTATTAGGCTTCTGAGAGAAATCAGCAGTTTCGCCTCATCAAAGAGTATATGAATAGACTCTGTGTGTGTATATGTCTGTCATCTCACCTAGTGTGTGTGTCTATATATGTGTGAATGTGTCCCTGAATATGGATGTCTTGTGTTGTATGCTCCATGTAGACGTCATAACTTCACAACGCTGAAAACCTTGTATGGCCACATTAATGTAAACTTCTGCAATATGTCATACAGGAGGTAATAACTTATCAGAGCCATATATGGACTTTGATTGACAAGCCCACGTGTAACACACTATTCTTGTCCTGTAATGTGCTAATCCTATAATGTCATATAACTAAAAGCATGCTTAAAGTGACACATATTACCAACTTGTTCAACATTATGTAAATACATACAAACACTAATGATTATAACTGAGGTTACAAGAATCGCAACAGCATTTAAAGAAATATGTGTATTATTTCTCTAATTACTTAGATACTTGTCTATTCTTGACTGCCCATGACATTCTATACCAAGATACCAGATACCTTATACAGTATATCCCCCAACTAGCTACATACACCCGAAATACCTAGCATATTACTGACTCAGCTTCAGCTGAAGGTCTATTTTACCAAACAACTGACCAAGGCCATTCACAAATGTTAATATTATGATTAATGATAAAACCAAATATATTTTGCAAGCTTGCCATAAGTATTATATAACTTCTATAAGTGCCGAAATAGAATATTATTCCAAATTCATAACAGCTTTACATTCACAACTACTTTTTAACTGTACAGACCATCTTAGGGCTCATGCACACGGGCCTATAATACACTGCTTTCAGATTTGTACTGTGTACAGTTTTGAATGGATCTGAAAACAACAGTATTGTATGTTATTTGCCCTTTCACACAGCTACGATTTTCACTGTTGTATTTAGTTGTGTAGACCAAAAAGAGAAATCTGCGGTCCCATTTGGTATTGCACAAAGCAGTTCCTTACCACCTTGCCTCCTCTTCTGGAGTCCCCTGTTGCCACTCTCAACCCCTACTTTCCTGCATGTACTCCCATAGCAAGTCGTGTGCTATGGGGGCAGCTGTGCAAACATGCTCCTGAGCCATGCTGTGTTTGTCCATAGACCTCCTTGCAGGAGTTGACTGACAGCAGCAGGAACCAATGACTCCCAATGCTCTCAGAGTCTCCTGTGAGAACAGGAGGCGAAGAGAGAAGAGCTTCAGCTGGGCACTGCGCTAGATTGCTTACAGGCTCTGGTAAGTGTTTTGGGATAGGGGTAGGGGGAACATTTACTGGGGAGTTTTTTTTACCTTAATGCAGGGAATGCATTAAGATTAAAAAAAAAAAACTCTTAGGTCCCATCCATACTTGGGAATTTAGGAATCACAGGCAGAATCAGCGCAATTCTACCCATGATTCCCAATCGCGGCAACACACAAGATGCATTTGGGCAGTGCCTGGGCAAGGTCATTTGGTGCCCAAGGCGAAGGTGGCAAACTGCCCCCCCGGCGGTGAAATGTGGGCGTGGCTTAAATTACGCTACATATTGGGTGTGGCTTAAAGGGGGTGTGGTTTAACAGAGTCTGAGATGACTTGCATGTAGAAGTAGTAGTGCAGAATGCAGTAATGTTAAATAGGGAATGTAGTGTGGAGTGTATGGTAGTGGATTGTATGTGTAGGATGGTGTCAGTAGGGCAGTGGACAGTGTCAGTAGTTCTTTATTTTTATTATACTTTTTAATTATTTTTTTTTTACAACTTAATTTTTTGGTATTTTTTTTTTTCATTTTTTTCAAAATGCTTTTTGGGGTCCAGTGGATGGTGTCAGTAGGGCAGTGGATTTTTTAAAATTTTTATTATTTTTACAATTTATTTTTGTATTTTTTGTTTTTCACAATGATTGGGGGTGGGTAGTGGACAGTGTCAGGAGAGTGGGGGACAGTGTCAGTGGTTTTTTGTTATTGTTTTATTATTTTATCTATTATTTTTTATGGTTTTATTGCTTATTATTTTTTTAAAATATTTTTTTCACAGTGCTTTTGGGGAAGGGGTGGGGGGGTATGTGGCAGTGGACACTGTCAGTAGGGCAGTGGACGGTGTCAGTAGGGCAGTGGACGGTTTCAGTAGGGCAGTGGATGGTGTCGGTAGGGCAGTGGATGGTGTCAGTTTTTTATTTTTACATATTGATTTTGTTTACAATTTCATTTGTTTTTAAATGTTTTCACAATGCTTTTTAGGGGGAGGGGTTGGGGTAGCGGACAGTGTTGGTAGGGTGGGGGGAGTGGTGCCAGTAGTTTTCTATTTTAATTTAACTTAATTATTTATAATTTTTTTGCAATTTAATATTTTAATATTTATTGATTTTTTTCTCAGCCCTGTTGGGGGGCTTTGGTGAGATGTCAGGGGTCTAAATAGACCCCTGACATCTCCCCCTTTGAGGAATACAAAAGAGAGAGGGGCGCACCGACCTTGTGCAATACCATAAAACCATTTATTAAATGCCTAGTAGCCTAGTAGGCTCTGAAGAAGAGGGTTCGCCCTGGAAACGCGTTAGCCTTGCAAATGGTACCATCTGGATCCTCCATAGTTGTGGTGGTGATAGACTGATGTCACTGTATATTACTTACGTGCCTTTGACACTGCTCCACTTGTGAATATATTTTATGCTGGATTTTATCTTTTAATAAATGGTTTTATGGTATTGCACAAGGTCGGTGCGCCCCTCTCTCTTTTGTATTCCTCTCTAGTGTTTTCGGATTCCCATGGTCCTGAGGAGGCAGCAAGATCTTCTAGTGCACATAAAAGAAAGAGTGAGAATTGCATATTAAGAACTGCATCTCCGGTCAGGCCCACCCTATTGGTGTATACATCCAAGCGCAGGAACTGTGTGGTGTATCTCCCCCTTTGAGACAGAGAAAGGGACTGAGGACTCAGATTCCTCACTACCTTTCTCAGCACTGAAGATGAATGGAGAGGAAACAACGTTTCCTTTCCATTCATAAACTGAAGCAGTGTGACACACAGGTTAGGTTACTCTGCTCAGTTATCAGAGGACATAGGAGTGATCTGTAACAAACGCTCTCGATGTCCCATTCAGAGAAGGAAGGAGCCAGTAAATAACATATTTACCGTCCCGTTCCTCCGCTCGCCATTCTGACACATCACCCCCGAAGCCAGCGGGAGAAGAGAGGAGGAAAGCTGGCTGCGGGGGCGAGGAAGGGGCGTGGAGGAGGAAGACACACTGGCCAGAGAAAAACAGAGGGAGCTGGAGAAGGAGGAAAACGGAGGGGGGCTGGAGAAGAACAGGCGGAGGAGGCTGGAGAATAACAGGCGGAGGGGGGCTGGAGAAGGAGGTGAAAGGCTTGTTGTGCCGGGTGCAGGAGCGCACTCGGCACATACAGACAGGTACAGCGGCCCCGGCTAGTGTGTATAGTGACACACAGTTGTCAAGCACACTGCGGCACTTCACCTGCACCCCCCTTCCTCTGGAAAATTGCATCCGCCCCTTCCACCCCTGCCTTGTACCGGCCCTGCATTTGGGTGCCATTCATCCTGAATGGCACACCAAATGCAGTGAGATTCTGTCATGACTGTCGCTTGAAAAACAGCATGAGAATAAAAGCAAAACACACCTGGTTCAGGGCCAATATTTGGTCCCCAAGCTTCCTTGCCGCAACAAACACATTTAAGTAAATAAACAGTCCTATGCACGACATATGGAATCGCGTGACAATCGCCCACAAGAAATTGCGAGAAGTGTGCGTGAAGCTGAGTGAAGCATGGACGGGGCCTTAGACTTTAGAACTACTTTAAAATAACACACATAAAAATGATGATTAGGAAGAATTTCCAGTAAAAATGCACATGTATAAAAGAAAAATAAACAAATAATAGTAATATGTCCATTGAAGGGAAAAAAAGACCCACCCTCAAAGCCAGAGTGCAATACAGCTTGATTATATATTTAAAAAAACAGTGCAACATCAGATTAAACTGTATGAATACATGTGACGATTATTCAAAGATGATGCTGGCTCCCAAAGCTGGTTCACACACAGGCGATCCGACTTACGAGGCGACTCTCAGCACAGCACAACTTCAGCACGGCTTGCAGACGAGTTCTGTAATAGAAGTCAATGCAAGTTGGCTGAATTTGCCCCTAAAGTAGTGCAGGAACCTTTTTCTAAGTCGGAGCGACTTGAGTCGCTCCTATTAGAACAGTTCTATTGCAATGCATGGAGGCGAGTGGTGGCAGAGTGAACCAGCTCTTAGAGACACAGATAATTAGAGATACTATCAAGAATAATCACAAACATCACTGTGTAACAAAAAGTAACCAAATATACCTCTGCTGCTGTGTGGCTGGGTGCAATCTGGCCAAAAGAAAACAAATGTTACCATCGCTAGAAAGGCAGTTGGTTGTAGTGAGGCAATCTCAGACCCATACAAAACTATTGCTAAAAAAGGGGGTTGACCTAAAACTATCCCTGTTCAATGACCAATATACTTCAATAAAAAGTATTGCTTTCTATAGAAGTATATTGAATTCATTGAACAGGGTTAGTTTTATAATTTTATGTGTGCTTTTTAAAATGTTTTCTCCAGGCCTGATGAAGGGAGGTTGTGTGCCCCCCTCCCGAAATGCGTTGGCTGTTCTTTGCCCTGCTTGTTGTAAGCAGTTAAACAATAAAGACTTTGGACTCCTAAGGATTTTTCATTTAACGCTCCTTTGTCCAGCACAAAGATAAAGCATTGGGGTTGATTTACTGAAGGCATATACACTGTGCACTTTGCAAAGTACAGTTGCACTCTGCAAGTGCAATTGCTCCAGAGCTTAGTAAATGAGGCGAGGCTTCACTTTGCAAAGAATACCCAATCACATGCAAGAAAAGTAAAAAAAAGAATTTGTGCTTGCACATGGAAGTCAGCAGAGCTCTCCCTCATTTACTGAGCTCTGGAGCAACTGCTCTTGCAGAGTACAGCTACACTTTGCAAAGTGCACAGTCTATTTGCCTTTAGTAAATAAACCCCAAAGTCTTTTTGTCCTAGCAAAAAATGGTCTACAACATTTGGATTGGACACATCTGTGTGATCTGCATGATCAATCTCAGTCTGTGTAATCTCAATCACTCCTTGCCACCCTAGTTTAGAGCTCTCGCCAACAATGGCCATCCTGTCATTGTGTCACACTGGGCAAATGAAAATGACAGTTTCATAAGACAAAGTTACATTTTATTAGTTTATAAGGCCGACTTGAGCAGGTTTAATCACAGCCTCCCACGCATATTCATACCAGAGTCATCAGTAGATGAAAATTGAATCTGTGAATTCTTCTTGTCTGCCCAATTCATAATTTTGTCCAGTACACACACCTATCCATCAAACTGATAGCTAGGTCTATCCACACCGCTACGCTTTCCTGCGCTCACTGCCAAACCTTTCATATCTAATCCATCATAGAAAACAATGTCCTTGTGCTGATATTGAATGAGGATAACTAAGCACTTCAACGGTGTTAGTTTTCAATATTTATACTAGTAATTACCAGGTTCACATAAACCTGATCTCCAGGCCAACAGCTAAATATATTGATGAAATATATTTAAAAAAGGTTTTTAACCTTAATGCATTCTCCATATTAAAGTGGATGTAAACCCGATTCATGAAATTTGAGCTGGGCACATCTATCTGTAGTGATTTCTTATCTCTCTCCAAAGAATTGAGTCCCGTGGCTTTCTCCTGCTCCGTTCTTCAGTTATCAGTCTGATAACTTCTGACAAGTTCTCCGACACAGGAGATAAAAGCAGGCTGAAATTTGTGTCCTGGGAGGTTGCTATAAATAGATTAGCAGACAGCTTGACTTGTCAGGGCAGATCTCTCACTGCACATTCCTTCCTTTCTATGCCTATGTGGAGTGGGGGTGTGTGCCTTTCCTCCAATCAGCTGTCTTGGCTGTATGCCCAGACTTCACACTCTGTGTTGAACAGGAAGAGAAAATCTGTAACACATCTGTACTTTCTAAAGGATGTAAAACTTATGAAGGGAGATTTGTATCATCTGAGGCTGTTCACTTCACTTGGTATATGTGAGGGTGTAAACCTTTTAATAGTAGCTTTCCCCTTGCCTTCCTAAATACTCACCTGAGCCTGATCTCGATTCATCGCTGGGCACATCTGCAGCAGCTCTTCTCCTCTCTCCCAGCTCTCACAGGCTTGGCTGAGAGTGCCATTGGCTCCTGCTGCTGTCAGTCAAAACCTGTGAACAGGGGGCAGGGCCGAGCCAGGCTGTGTGACTGAATAGATGCAAACAGCCCGACTCGGGATCAAGCATGCACAAGTGTCCTATAGGATGTGCCTATGGGGGCACTCAGCGAGGGGGGGGTGGAGCCAAGAGCGCAGACGGGGGACCCCAGAAGAGGAGGATAGTGGCTGCCCTGTGCAAAACCATTGCATTAAAATGTTTTTTTATTTTAATGAAATAAAGTTTTAAAGCTTTATAATCACTTTAAACTATTTTACCTGCCAAAGGATTTATATTTCTTTCCATCCCGTGCTGAGATTTACACAGCTCTGCCAAAAAGCAAAGCCCTGTCTGGTGACCTGATTTTTCTCTGCTGCAGTTCAGTAACACTTTCAGGTTTTGCCCTCCTTTAGGGGTTGATTTATTAAAGGCAAATAGGTTGTGCACTTTGAAGTTGCTCCATAGCTTAGTAAATGAGCAGAAGCTCTGCTGACTTCAATCATCCAATCATGTGCAAGCAAAAATGCATTTTTTTAATTTACCTTACATTTGATAGTTCAGTGAAGTTGGCCCCCTACAATCAGCACAATTGAAAACTTAAGTGTGTTTCTTTAGTGCTACGTTTATGCTGTTTTGTGCTGTAAAAACGTACATTAGTGCTGCTTTTATTTTTAAAGTGGCTTTAATGTCAGAAGCATTCTATGCATTAAGATAAATAAACCTTCTGTGTGTGTAGCAGCCTCCCCAGAACCCCATGGTTACCTGAGCCCCATCTCTCTCCAGCGATGTCTACGAGTGCCTCAGCCACCCGGGACTCTCCTCCTGATCCATTGGCTCCCTCTGCTGTTAAGCAAAGTCAGTTAGCCGATCAGGAGAGAGAGGGGGCAGGGCTGAACCAGGGCTCGATGTCTGAATTGACATAGGGAGCCGTGGTGACTCGGCTCCTGTGCCCCCATAGCAAGCTGTTTGCTGTGGGGGCACTCGATAGAAGGGAAGGGACAGGAGAGCTGAAGAGGGACCTGAGAAGAGGAGGATCCAGGCTGCTCTGTGGAAAACCACTGCACGGAGGAGGTAAGTATAACATGTTTGTTAATTTTAGAAAGAAAAAAACAAGACTTTACAATCACTTTCACCACTTCAATACCGGGCACTTTCCCCCCTTCCTGCCCAGAGAAATTTTTCAACTTTCAGCGCTGTTGCATTTTCAATGACAATTGCGCGGTCATACTACACTGTACCCAAACAACATTTTTATATTTTTTTCCCCACAAATAGAGCTTTCTTTTGGTGGTATTTGATCAACACTGGGGTTTTTATTTTTTGCTCTACAAATAAAAAAAGATCGAAAATTTAGAAAAAAAAAGTTTTTCTTTGTTTCTGTTACAAAACTTTGTAAATAAGTAAGTTTTCTCCTTCACTGATGGGCACTAATGAGGCAGTACTGATTGGCACTGATGAGGCGACACTGATGGGCACTGATGATGACGCACTTATATGCGGCACTGATGAGCAGCGCTGACGGGCACTGATATGCAGTACTGATGGGCACTGTTAGGCGGCACTTATGGGCACTCATAGGCAGCACTGATGGGCACTGATAGGTGGCACTGGGCACTGATAGGTGGCACTGATGGGCACTGATAGGTGGCACTGATGGGGGGCACTGATAGGTGGCACTGGTGAGCACTGATAGGCAGCACTGATAGATGGCACTGTTAGGCAGCACTGATAAGGAGGCACTGGCATTCCTAATGGACATTGATTGCCATACCTGGTGGTCTTGGGTGGCATCCCCTGGTGGTCCTGGGTGGCATCCCTGGTGATCCTGGTGGGCATCCCTGGTGATCCTGGTGGGCACATACCTGGTGGTCCTGGGTGGGCATCCTTGGGGGGGCTGCACTGATAATCAGTGTAGACCCCCCTGTGAGGAGAGCAGCCGATCCGCTCTCCTATACTCACGTCTGACAGCGCGAGTAGAGGAAAAGCCGATACACGACATTTCCTGTTTACACCATGATCAGCTGTGAGTTGACAGTTACGGTGCGTCAGAGCGACATACCACACCACCAATCGCCGCGCTGTGCACCCCAGTGGGCGCACGATTGCGGTTATATTGAAAGACGTCATATGGCGTTCAGTCCGGATAACAAAACCACCGCCCAGCCATCTTTTTGCTATAGGCCGGGCGGGAAGTGGTTAAGATATTAGCATTTGTTTTTCCCAGACAATGACATTCCCCAGCCCCCCTACAACCTTACAACAGCCAAAAGACATGAAACTCGGTTGGTTGATTAAAGGCGTGCTTGTTCTAGTTTGTACCGTATAAATCTCTGCTCTCTCTTTTATCATTTTTGCGTTATTAATGATTTATTAAAGGTCACCAAAGGTCACTCAGCCCCCCCTACAACATCCAAAAGATACAAAACCGGGCTGGTTGGTTAGTGCTCCATTTGTGCTGCTAAAATTTTTATCTGTGCTGTTATGGTTTTTTAACAGCTTGTTTTTATTTGATCAAATCTCACCCACTTTTCGCCCCATGTTATTAAAGCTTAAAAACAAAGATACCATTTGTGCTATGCTACGTTTGTGCTTCTTTTGTGCCATGAAAATGTAAATTTGTGCTGGTTTTATTTTCAAGAAATTCGATTTTTTTTTTTTTTCCAGACAATGACATCATTCAGCCCCCCTACAAGAGACATAAGACATGAAACCAGGCTGGTTGGTTAGTGCCACGTTTGTGCTGATGTGTACTTTTTAAACCTCCATTCTATCTTTTATCGTTTTTGCCTTATTAATGATTTATTAAAGGTCACCAAAGGTCACCAAGCAAAAATGGTAAAAGATGGAACAGAGATTTAAATGGCACAAACCAGCACAAACGTGGCACTAACCAACCAGCCTGGTTTTGTGTCTTTTGGGTGCTGTAGGGGGGCTAAGTGACCTTTAATCATTAATAACACAAAAACGGTAAAGGATAGAACACAGATTTAAACAGCACAATCCAGCACAAATGTGGCACTAACGAACCAGTCTGGTTTTGGGTATATTGGGTGTTGTAGGGGGGCTGAGTGACCTTTGGTGACCTCAAATAAATCATTAATAACACAAAAATGATAAAGGATAAAACAGAGATTTAAATGGCACAAACCAACACAAACGTGGCACTAACCAACCAGCCAGGTTTCATGTCTTTTGGTTGTTGTAGGGTGGCTGAGTGATGCCATTGTCTGGAAAAAACAATTGCTAATATCTTAAAAACAAAAGCAGCAGAAATGTAAATTTTTACAGCACAAAACAGCACAAACGTAGCATTAAAGAGACACACTTTTATTTGTTTTTATTTGTGTTGATTGTAAGGGGGCAGCTTCACTGAGCTTGGGTATTCTTTGCAAAGTGAAGCTTTACCTCATTTACTAAGCTATGGAGCAACTGCTCTTGAAGAGGGCAACTGGAATTTGCACAGTGCACAGTCTATTTTCCTTTAGTAATCAATACTCTTAGAGCAGGTGTATACCTCTGGATGTTCTTTTTTCCCTGCAAGGTAAAGTCATGATGTGCTCGTACAGTATGCATCGCATACTAGCACATTATGTGAAACTTACCTTAAAAAAAGCTGTTCCGGCACAGCAATGCCAGCACTGCAGCCACGTCTAACTTTACCCATCTTGCTTCAGGGTTTGCGGGTTCCGGCTCTGTGACTGGCCGGAGCTGTGATGATGTCACTCCCGCGCATGCGTGCGGGAGCTGCCATTCATGGCACAGGGCTTGGAAGAAACAGCACAGATGGCTGTTCCTTCAGAGCGCATGCGCCAGTGATGTCACGGTGCATGTTCAGGAGATATTTACAGTACCTATAGGTAAGCCTTATAGGTAAAGAGTCAGTAAAGGAAGTTTACTTCCTCTTTAAGTTACTTTCAGTTCCTGGTGGCTTTCAATGAGCTACAATATCTCACAAAAGTGAGTACACTCCTCACATTTTTGTAAATATTTTGCATGTATGCGTCTATATTCCAAAGACAACCTCTGGATATGACACTGAGCACGTGCACTCAACTTCTATGGTCGACTATGACGAGGCCTGTTCTGAGTGGAACCTGTCCTGTTAAATCACTGTATGGCCTTGGCCACTGTGCTGCAGCTCATTTTTAGGGTCTTGGCAATCTTCTTATAGCCTAGGCCATCTTTATGTGGAGCAACAATTCTTTTTTTCAGATCCTCTGAGAGTTCTTTGCCATGAGGTGCCATGTTGAACTTCCAGTGACCAGTATGAGAGAGTGAGAGCGATAACACCAAATTTAACACACCTGCTCCCCATTCACACCTCAGGCCTTGTAACACTAACAAGTCACATGACACTGGGGAGGGAAAATGGCTAATTGGGCCCAGTTTGGACATTTCACTTAGGGGTGTACTCACTTTTGTTGCCAGCGGTTTAGACATTAATGGCTGTGTGTTGAGTTATTTTGAGGGGACAGCACATTTACACTGTTATACAAGTGTACACTCACTACTTTACATTGTAGCAAAGTGTCATTTCGTTAGTGCTGCTACATGAAAAGATATAATAAAACATTTACAAAAATGTGAGGGGTGTACTCACTTTTCTGAGATACTGTACATGTTGCCTAGACTCTATCCCTTCCATAGACCTTTATGACCTTTCCCCGGGCAGTCAGGCAGCATTGTTTTGCCAGACACAACCCCCATATTAAAACATTGAATTGGGCACTATTCACACTGCATCGGAGATTGCACTCACTCATTGCCAAATCTTATCAACATGCTCAGAATGCTCACTGCTAGCTCTCAGTAAATGACTGTGTGTATAACAGGGAGGTATTATGAGGCGCTGGGGTTGATTTACTAAAGGCAAATACACTGTGCACTTTGCAAAGTGTGGTTGCACTCTGCAAGAGCAGCTTCTCCACAACTTAGTAAATGAGCAGAAGCTCTGCTGACTTCCATCATTCAATCATGTGCAAGCAAAAATGCAGTTTTTTTATTTTTTTACATTTTCCTTTGCAAAGTGAATGTTTACCTCATTTACTAAGCTCTGGAGCAACTGCACTTGCAGAGTGGAACTGCTCTTTGCAAAGTGCACAGTCTACTTGCCTTTAGTAAATCAACCCTAGTGCAACAGAGAGGCATGAAGCACTACATGTTGTATGGAGTTGTGAGGCACTGATTACAGTATAGCAGAGAGCCACGCGAAACTGCATGTAGAAGAAGTGTAAGGCAAAGTGTCTAATAAAGATGTAATACAGAGGTGAAAGGAAATGTTTGACATAAGGAAACATGGGGCACTGCATTACACAGAGAGGCCTAAGGCACTGTGTGAATAAAGCACTTTATCTAATTGAGATGGATCAGGCACTACATGTAACAGAAAGGTATGAAGCACATCAGGGTAACAGATAGGCCTCTAGAAAAATAAGAGAAAAGAGCGTGCACTGGCTTTATCCCACAAAATGTTATTAAGATTGCAATAAAAAGTACTACTCACAAGTATAGGTAATAACGGCACTCATCGGGCCACTTTTCATGGCTATACATTTATAGACTGGCCTAAAGCCTCGTACACACGGGACGACGATCGCACGTACGACCGTGTTGAATTGTATATTGCATAATGTAAATAGCATACTGACATGAACCTGACGGTCGTACATACAACTTGCGGCCGGCCGAACGTGATGATGCGAACGAGCGTATAAAGAGGAAGTAGCGTCACCCTTTGGGCTCCTTCATCTAATTTCGTGTTAGTTGAAGTGGACTTGGCGCATGCGTGTTTAGCACAATACAACTTGTTGTACCCAACTGCTCTACACACGATACAACGATCGTATGCGAGCTTGTTGGTACAACCAAGTTTTGTAGTCTTCACATACAACTCCCATGCACGACCGTCGTATGTTCGACTGTTGAAAGCGCGCCCACAGACGATCGATTCCGCATGCAACGGTCGTGAGTACGACGTGTTGAATGCGATCGTGGTCCCGTGTGTACGAGGCATAAGACCCAAACATAGGGGGGACCACACTGCGGTCAGCAACCTGTAGATCACGGTCCACCAGTAGATCATGGACAGGTGACAGGTAGATCGCGGTCTGGGCTTGCAATGCAGAGGGACTACTTGTAAAGTTGGAGCTGTAGCAGGGAGCAAGAGCCGCACGAGCTGATGCCTCCTCTGTAGTGCCGGCTCCTGTCCCATGTGGAGTGATACCAACTGCACTCCGCCTCTTATCCCAGCTAGCGGTCTCCAGAGTGGTGAGAGTAGCAGGAAAGAAGAGATATTCAGGTCGGTGTGAAGCAATACACCGGGCATAATAGTATAGGGGTGCCTTCACACTGATATGCTGCGGTTTACCCACACCGTGGGTACAGTGCAATGTATCTACAGCTTTCCTGCGGGTTTGCTGCACTTAGCCATAGACTCCTATTATATCCTGTGGGTTTGGTGCACTTTCTGAAAGGGTTTTAAGACCTCCCCCCCCCCCCCAACTTTATGTGTGAACAAGCCTTAAGGGTGCCACTTCTCATTCACAAGTACAGCAGGTACTGCTGCTCCTCTGAAAAGCGATCTGAGTGTGTTTGACAGGTGGTGAGGAGGCGATATGTTGCCATCCCTACCACCTGATTCAAACCCATGATTTCTGTGCAATGCACATGATTGCGACACGGTTGTGTGGCAATTAGAAGTTTAAATGAGGTGTGAGGAGGCGACACTGTGCCCAGTGATCTTTGACTTCTCCCATGTTGTTCAGGTAGATCTCCACCTCTTTAAGGTTGCCTATCCCTGCCTTAACAGATAGGTCTGGTGCATTTGAGGCTGAGAATGTTCACACAATCAATTGTGTGAGTATTCACTAAAATTAGCTAAAAATGATCAAATCATGTGAAAGCCAAATTCCTGTTAACTTATTTCAACTACACGACTGGACAACTGAAAAAAAAAACATTTTTAACAACCTTATTGAGTGTACTAAAAATGCATGACACCCTGTCTGATTAAAAGATGAACTCTAGGATTAGCAAATATTGTGCAAAACTCAAAATATAAGAGTCATGTGTATTGCTTACTTTAAACCTGGTGTGCATTGTGTATTTCCTCCAGATCTGTGCAGTACTTCATTGTAAAAAGTTTCTGCCAGGTAGGAGCTTTCTGTAATAAAGACCGGTCACTGCTGCTCTCTCTCCTTGTACAGGATGACTGGTCTTGTATCCGCCTCTCCTGTAGTTTTCTGCAGGCAGCCTGTAGTAGGTGGATCTGCTGGGTCCCTCCCACAGCTCTGCTCTCTGTACAGCCGTGTGATCATGTCACTGTTACTTTTATATGGTAATATCTGATAATATCTCTTGCAAAGAAAATACGTTGTACAAAATGGATTTATATTTCATGCGGCTTCTGAGGAACATATTTGAATGAAAGTTTTTATACCCAGAGTTCCGCCTAAAAAGATGCTGTATAAAACAGAAAGGCAAGGGCCCCTGCATGCTGTAGAGAGGTATGAATAACCCCAGAGAAGCTAGAGACACAATGACAGAAGAAATGTATGCAGAGGCAGCAAACAACACAATTGTAGAGAGGGAGGATCCTCCCCAGCTCTGTTGACATTGCACAGCTGAAGGGAGGACTTTCTGCTCTCACTACATGAAAAGTCTGCATTGCATCAAGTAAGTGAGTTTGTACTGGAAGGGGTCTGGGTGGGGGTTCTGTATTGAGGGCTTTAAGCTTCTGTATTGAAGGGTTGGGCTTGGAGGGGGTTCTGTACTGAGGGGGTGGGCTGAAATGGGGGCCTGGGCTGTGGGGTGGGGTGGGGTTTAGGGCTATGATAAGAGATTTGTACTGTGGGGATCATTTTAGCTTGTATCTGTGCATTTTCTGCAACTCACACTCCTGACCCTTGCACTCAGATATCTAATCCCGGTTCTCTGTGCAATAATTACTCCTGACTCCTGCACTCTGAGAGTTACATACTCCTGACCCCTACACACTGTGAGATAACTGCTCTTGACCCCTGCACTCTGTGCATTATCCTCACTCGACCCCCGTACTCAACCACTCCTGGCCCCTGCATTCTGTGCAACAACCACTCTGGACCCCTGCACATTATGTACACTTGACCCCCTGCATTATATGCAAAAAACACTCCTGACCCCTGGACTTTGTGCATTACCTATTCCTGACCCCTGTATGTCTTTTGATATGCATTAATGAGCCTAAGCAGTGCACAATGCCTCACACTTTGTGTTACATGAAGTGCTTCATAGCTGTATATAGGCCTACCCCACTTTTAAGTACACAATGGGACCAGAGCATGTATGTAAAACTAAAATGTACTTACCTTTTTTCACTTCTGGGGGGTCAGGGGCTGTAGTGGGGTTGTCAGGGGCTGTAGTGGGGGGGGGGGGGTCAGGGGCTGTAGTGGAGGGCCATGGGCTGTAGTGGGGGGCAGGGAGTGAAGTTTATAGTACTCTACAGTACTGTACAGTAATCCACTTAAGTTTAGGTAGCAACTCTGGGCTGGCTGTAGGCAACTCTGGGCTGGCTGACGGACATGGCTGGCGGGCAACTCTGGGCTGGCGGGAACTTTGCCTCTTCACTTGTAGCCTCTTAACTGGCGACAACTCCGGGTGCCAGCTCCGCCTCTTCCAGGCCATATTGCGGCTGCGCAGTGCGGGAATGCCTGTACTTGTGGGCAACCTTACATACACTCACAGGTATGTCGGAACTCGCGAGTGTACGTAAAGTGAGTGTACTTAAAGTGGTCGTAAAGCTGCCCCCACCCCCCCAAAAAAAAAACCTGCAAAGCAAAGGCATAATGAGCTAGTATGCAGCACATACTAGCTCATTATGAAACACTTACCTTGGAACAAAGCTGTTTCAGCGGTCTCGACACACCGCTGTGACGGGCGACATCGTTCTTCTGGGTCTGTGGCTCCATCCAATCACAGCGTGGGCCCCAGCGCTGTGATTGGCGGAGCCGCGCTGACGTTACTCGCATGTGCATGGGAGCCATCATTCACGGCACGAATACAGAAGAAACAGCACCCTGGGCTACCCCGGGTGCTGATTCTTAAGTGCGCATGTGCCGATGACGTCAGCACATGCAGATACAGGGGATATCTCCTAAACCGTATAGGTTTAGGAGATATTTCCTGGACCTACAGGTAAGCCTTACTGTAGGCTTACCTGTAGTTTAAAGTGGTTGTCATGACTTGACAACCACTTTAAAGCGGGGTATGCCTGTACTACTCGCAGTGTCCCACACCTCTCTATTCTATGTAGTACCTTATATCTTGGTCCTTCTTTGCAGGCAGTGCCTCATACCTCTCTACTTCACATAGTGGACCATGCCTCTCTACACACAAGGGAGAATAATCAAGCAAATTAGTGAGTCTGTTAGCCGCAAATCAAGCTGCCTATCATCTAGCCTCTGTCAATTGTTTTCTATGTGCCCTTGCGGTGAGCCTGCATTTACCTTTATGACAACTGGCATGGCGTGAATGAGCCCTTACTGGATGAGAAGTTAGCTGTGTGTTAGATAATAACCCCTCCCTACAAAACCTGTTTTGAAAACCATCTACATATTAATGTTTTATTAAAACCTCTTCTACACAAACTGCTTTATGAAAATGATATAATTTGTATTCAATTTATAATATGTATGTTATACTTTCATTTTAAACTAAAATTAGGTGTTAATGGGCTAGGCTTCTTTCGGCTACACATATAAAAGCCATAAGAACAAATAATACCAATAAAAAGGATGTGGGGGGGGGGGAGGGGGCGTATGTGACAGACTTAATCAAAAAGGAAAATTTTATAGGTATATGGCTTGAATTTTCATTTCCGTTAAGGTCTCATGTGTATAACCTCCACCAGTTATTGTTTCTAATCCATCCTCGTGATTACTGGTACATAATCAGTTCTTATAACTCCTACTAAAAAAACAGCGGATTACTAAGAGACTTCATACAGTCCAAATACCGAGAATGATGAAAATTGGAATTCCTCAGTGGATGCATTTTACATGTTGCTTTGTAGCAGGGTTTAATATGATATATCTTAGTAGCATTTTTTAGTGTTTATTGAATGAAAATATATTTCTTTCTCGTACATCACGGGACACAGAGCAGTCATATACATTACTACCTAGGTTATGCGTCACCTATAGGTGAATGGACACTGGAAGAATGACCAGAACAGGAATTCCCCCTCTATATAACTCCTCACATACAGGAAGTACTCCAGTTTTTTCATCAGTGTCTAAAAGGTGGATGGTCACTTTTGAGCTCTCTGTGAGCTTCCATGCTGTAATCCCGCACAGGTTCTTAAAGAATCAAGTGGCAGCTTTTCCAGATCGGATCCATTTAAAAAAAAGCTATTATGCTAAAGATAAATGGTACCCGAGCCTCGTAAAGAAGATTAAAGGATCAACAACAAGGTTTTGCCTGCAATGCTACCTTTGGGTGCTGGACCCTGTGTAGTGGAAATCCTGGGCACTTCAGAACTAAGGCATTTCCTGTTCGGGTGCTGTACAGGTTCAAGGGAGTGGACCCTTATACTAAAAGGGTACCCAGTCCTTGAAGGTCCGTGGTGACAGAACCCGCCACTATAGCTTAGGCTATTGTCCTGCGGCAGGAACGGTAAGTGGCCCTGTGAAAAACCAGGGTCCAATTGTTATATATATTCCCCTGCAACAGGTATATATCTAGGCTGACATGTTTTGAAAAAAAAAACAATAAAAGTTTTCCTTGCTATGCTTGTTTTGCCCACGTGTGCGTGCATGAGGCACTGGCAGCCATGGAGGGCTTTTTAAAGCTACACAGTCATTTTTTCTTGCTGGCCGGGAGTGGGGGCACAGAGCAGCCTATCCTGGGTTACGTGAGTCCTATATGTGATGGCAGGTGCAGCCTAGTTATGTTGCATTGACTGGAAGAACAGGTAATTTATATTAGATTCTTCCAAGGGGGAATTGTGGTACTGAGGAATATTGTGTCACAAAGCCAGTTACCACTGCTTCAGCAAGCTATGTCTTCCAAGAAGCGTCCTAGGGGGAGTGCTGCAGCATGGGGCATATGTGTTCCATCAGTGGCTCCTGTAAAAGCTAAATGGAACTCTGTTGCAATAGCCTCACCTGAAAGAGCGGATGACACCGGGCAATCTCAGCCGCTGCGTATATCCGGCGTTGTGCCGGCTACCCATGCTTCTACATCAGAGTATATTTGTAAAGAGCATCTATAATCAGCTTTGGCTAGTCTAGAAAGCAAGATTGCTGGAATGATCGCTTCAGTTACTTAGAGTGGCAGAAAGCGTGACAGATCCCCTTCCCCTATTCCTCCTATATTGGAGCAAGATTGTGTTGATGAGGTAGAAGAGGTAACGGCCATTCAGGCAGCTGATATCCAAACAGAGGAATCTGCCTCAAGTGATTCAGAGCCTGAAGAGGCTCAGATTATATCAGCCTTTCAATCACAAAAGCCTCTCATGCATTCTCTTATGCAGATGGTTCATACAGCTTTTAGGTTACCTCCAGTAGAGGTCTTGGAAACCCCTTGTTCCTCACTGGGTTTTTGAAACCACAGCAGGGTACGCAGGTGTTTCCTTTCCACCCACTCTTGAAGCAGGTGGTATATTCTGACTTGGAGCACCCAGGCAGTATGTTTGTGCCTCCAAAGAGATTTTTCATGTTATATCCTATGGAGGAAAGTTTTAATAAGAAGTGGGGCATACCGGTTGTAGATGCAGCGGTTTCCTCCCTGAGCAAGACCTTAACTTGTCCAGTGGACAATGCACAGGTCTTCAAGGATTCTGCGGATAAGAAGCTGTAAGCTTTGTTAAAGACATCCCTTGCTGTGGCAGGTTCCGCTATGCAGCCCACAGTGGTGGCAATTGGGGTCTGTCAAGCCTAGAAAGATCAGGTTAGACAGCCCAATAGAGCAGAGGTTTCTGTTCAGGACAGAGCAGATCTCCCTTAGGTTCTTTGTTTTGCCATAGATGCCCTCAAAGACTCCATACAGCAGATTTTGCGTATGGCTCTTCTGTCTGTGCACATGCGCAGACATTTGTGGCTAAAAAGCTGGGCAGCAGAGCTTCCTTATAAGAGGATGCTAGCTCGTTTTCCTTTCCATGGAGAACGTTTGTTTGGGGATGATCTTGATAAGTACACCCAGAAGATATCTGGAGGAAAGCGTTCCCTACTGCCTGTGAAAAAGGTAGCTACATGGTCCTCTTTTAAGGTGCCACGTGCTACTTCCTCAGGTTTTTTAGGCCCTAGGCAGTTCCGAAGGCACCAGGGATCTGCTTCCAGAGGTAAACAACAAGGCCAGGGCCAAAAGAGGCCGTGTGTCCAAAAGTCTGCCAATACTGGCACCAAACCTTCCTTGTGAAGGGACGCCCCCACTCCTGCAGGTGGGGGGAAGGGTGCAGCAATTTGCGGGAGTATGGGGAACGCTGGTTTAGGACAAGTGGGTCATCTCCACAGTGTCTCACGGGTACAAGCTGAAGTTACACTCCTACCCTCCTCAAAGATTTGTGAGGTCCAGCGTTCCCATGGACCTTTCAAAAAAGGGCTTATTATTTCAGGCAATTGACCGTCTAAGATGGCAAGGTGTGATTTTGGAGGCCCCGGTTCCCGAAAGGGGTACAGGTTTTTATTTAAACCTATTCACGGTTCTAAAACCAAACGGAAACATAAGACCAATTCTGAATCTAAGAGCACTGAACCATTATCTCTCAGTGCGGCCCTTTCAGATGGAATCAATCCGCTCTATAGTGGCCTTTCTCCAAGAAGGAGATTTCCTGGCATCCATAGATATCAGGGGTGCATACCTGCATGTGCCAATTTTTCAACCTCATCAAAGGATTTTGCGCTTTGTCATTGAGGAACAGCACCTTCAATTTGTGGCTCTGCCCTTTGGGCTCACAACTGACCCCTGAGTTTTCACAAAGGTCCTGGCTCCAGTGCTGGTTCTTCTAAGATCATGGGGAATCTTAATTGCAGGCTACTTAGATGATCTCCTACTCAGGGTCGTGTGGATCACAAATTCAGAGAAATCAGCCTTAAAGTCTGGAATACTTAGGCCTGATTATGGACACTGTCAAGGCAAGAGTGTTCTTGCCTTCAAGAAGGGTCGAGGCCCTAAAGCAGGGGTAGGCAACCTGCGGCCCTCCAGCTGTTGTGGAACTACATTTCCCATGAGGCATTGCAAGGCTGACAGTTACAATTACTCCCAGAGGCATGATGGGACTTTTAGTTCTGCAACAGCTGGAGGGCCGCAGGTTGCCTACCCCTGCCCTAAAGGATCAGGTTCGGCAAGTAAGCCAAAAGAGACACCTGTCTGTCCGACTCTGTATGAGTCTTCTGAGAAGGATGGTTTCCTCATTCGAGGCAATTACGTATGCCCAGTTCCATTCCAGGGCATTGCAGCTGAACATTCTGTCTGCATGCAGCTGGAAGGTGTAGGCTTTGGATTCCTGCATGATCATAACCCCCAAGGATCAAGGAAGTCTCACATGATGGTTAATGGACCAGAATCTGGTACAAGGAAGGTCTTTTCTTCTGCTATCGTGGAAGGTAGAGACCACAATGCCCGTCTATCTGGCTGGGGCGCAGTCATGGAAAGTTCCACAATCCAGGGAAAATGGACTCTAAAGGAACAGGGACTGGCCATCAATGTCCTGGAACTGTGGGCAATACAACTCGCGCTGAATTGTTGGACAGCAGAATTACAGGGTCACCCAGTAAGGGTGCAAACCGACAATGCCACGGCTGTGGCCTATGTCAACCACCAGGGCAGCACCAAGAGTCGTCTGGCTCACATGGAGGCCAGCCAGGTATTATCCTGGGCAGAAAAGCATGTGCTAGTGCGGTCTGCAGTACACATTCTGGGGGTAGAGAACTGGAAGAAGGACTATCTCAGCCGCCAGTAGATACATCCAGGAGAATGGTCTCTGCAACCACAAGTGTTTATGCAGATTTGCCAGTGTTGGGGCATGCCGGATGTAGATCTATTGGCATCCAGGTTCAATTACAAGATTCAGCTGTTTGTATCCAGAGCAATAGATCCCTTTGCGATGGGGATAGATGCACTGGTAGTTGCCTGGGCTCAATTCTCTCTGATTTATGCATTCCCCCCGATTCCTCTCCTGCCACATCTGTTGCGCAGGATCCGAGAGGAGATAGTCAATTTGGTAGCTCCGACCTGGACCAGGAGGCCCTGGTACCCGGAGATAGCGAGATTACCAGTAGGCAAGCCTTGGACACTTCCGCTCTGGCTCGATCTACTGTCACAGGGGCCTATATTCCACCCAAATTTACGCTCGCTGAATTTGATGGCGTGGCTATTGAAGCCAGGGTCCTAGGAGATTGTGGTGTCTCAGGACCAGTAATGTCCACATTGGTAAATGCCAGAAAGTCGGTCACCAAGAATATCTATCACAAGGTTTGGAAGGCCTACATTGCTTGGTGTGAGGCTAGAGGTTGGCATCCTTGCAAATATTTGGTAGGGAGAATTCTCTCCTTTGTTCATTCAGGCTTAGACAAGAAATTAGCCTTGACAACAATTAAAAGACAGGTTTCGGCTTTATCAGTTTACTTCCAGAAGCCTTTGGCTTCACATTCCCTGACTCATTTATTGCCTCCCATGAAGATTCCTCTTTGTCCTTGGGATTTGAATTTGGTTCTGTCCTGCTACAGGAGCAACCTTTTGAACCGATCAACAAAATTCCGTTAGTTCTTTCGACACCGAAGTTGGATTTTCTTTTTGCAATTATTTAGGTTAGAAGAGTCTCCAAACTGGCAGGCCTTTCCTGTAAAGATCTGTATTTGATTTTGCATCATAAGGTGGTGCTACGCCCCCTTCTTTCCTTTCTGACTAAGGTAGTTTCCAAATTTCATTTAAATCAGGACATAGTTCTACCTTCTTTTTTCTCTCAGCCTGGCTCGCCAGAAGAGGAGCAGTTGCACCTTTTGGATGTGGTGCAGGCAGTCAGAACTAGAAAGGTCTGCAAGCATCAGAAGTTCTGATGTGTTTTTTGTTTTTCTGGAAGGTCCCAAGAAGGGTCAAGTGGCTTCTAAGACGTCCATTTCACTGTGGATTTGCCAGTTAATTACTCAGACCTATGGCCTGAAGGGAGGGCTCCTCCCTTTGGGGTTAGAACTCATTCTACCAGGGGTGTTGGAACCTCCTGGGCTTTTCGCCATCAGGCGTCAGTGGCGCAGATTTGCAAGGCCACTACTTGGTCTTCGGTACATACATTCACAAGATTTTATTAGGTGGATGTTAGGGCTGCAGAGGACTCTGCTTTTGTCTGTAGTGTCTTACAGGCTGCTGTTTAAATCTGATGCTGTTTTCATACAGTATGTCTCCCTCCCCTCAAGGCTATTGCTCTGGGACGTCCCAGGTAGTAATGTATATGGCTGCTCTGTGTCCCACGATGTAATAGGAAGAAAATGTGATTTTTTTCTTCATGCTTACCTGTAAAATCCATTTCTTTGTGTACATCACGGGACACAGAGGTCCCTCCCCTCTCTTTTTGGGAGTTAATTGCTTGCTACAAAACTGTAATACTTCCTGTATGTGAGGGGTTATATAGAGGGGGACTTCCTGTTTTAGTCATTCTACCAGTTTCTATTCACCTATAGGTGTCCAATAACCCAGGTAGTAATGTATATGGCTGCTATGTGTCCCGTGATGTACTCAAAGAAATGGATTTTACAGGTAAGTATGAAAAAAAATCAAATTTTTAAACCTGAACTCCAGGCAAATAGCTAAATACACAGATGAAATGCATTTATGGGAGATATACACAGCTCTGTTACACTGTACTGTCCTGCCTTGCTGGGCAGGAGACCTGATTTTTCTCTGCTGCAATTCAGTAGCACTTTCAGGTCTTGTCCCTCCCCTAGCTTGTGACTGGACAGTGAAAGGAGAAGCAGAAGACTGATGAGCTCATCTCTCTGTCACACTGCCCTCTATTAGCATACTCCTTGTACTGCACTGCAGCACACCTGACTGGCTCCTTTTTCTACTTCTCCCTCCCCCAGTCTGAACTAAGCTGTATAGGGGCTTCAAGAGGCTGAAACCAACTCACATTCAGGAACTTACATTGTTTGCATTAAAAAAAATAAAGGTAAGATGCCTTAGAGTTTGTCTACACCCAAAATCAACATTTTAATATATTGCAACTTACCAGACCTTAGATGTGATGGCTGCATTCATTTTATTTCAAGCATCTTTTGCTTCATTTTCACCTGGTTATCCTGCAAAAAAACACATCCTGTCCCTGGGTGGCTGCATCACTTCTCCTCTGCATGTAAGGAGGCATGGTTGTCACCCAAGGCTGCTCTTCTGATATGGAATACAAATATGTCCATATCTCTTCATCCCTAGCCACCTCAACTAACAGCTGTAAGCTGCAATATATTCCATTTTTGTTTAGTTATCTTTTAATGAATACACAGCTGCATTGGCTTCTGTCTTTTATATCTGCTGAGCCGTACATTTTGTGATGATTGTGTCTGTATTACAAAATTGGAAAGGGCAAACAAAAACATAAACTGCAATGTAATGACTATGTAAAGCCCAAACTACTCTCTTTTTTTTGTCTTAGTGCAGGGCAGTGGTGGCCCATCCATACAGCGCTGCTCCCCTAATCCATGTGCCCGACCTCTAATCTACATGCAGGGTGCCAGAGGCATGGATTCCAATGGTGTTTTTTTTTTTTTTTAGAATCACGTTATTAGAGCCAGAGGTTCTAATTGGCTTCAAAAAAGGGTGGGCACATCCAGTTGTGTGACAATAGCAAATGAATATTCGCTATTATCTTCCTGATTCTCCTCCTGACCAATCCCGGCTCAGGAAGCGGGTCCTGAGACCCGTTTGTCCGAGAGGTGAAGCGATCCTATTGGCCGCCGAGGAGGAGGAGGAGAGAGGAGACGCAGGGGAAGCCGCGCCGCCATGAAGCCGAGGAAGGAGAATACGCAGGGTGAAGCCGCCGGAGGAAGCCTGCGACCTAGATGGGGTAAGTGCAGACCCGACCGACCCCGGTGATTGCCAGTGGGAATAGACAATGTCTCAGGCTTGGTGGTCAGTGGGATTAAAAACTGCATAGCACCTGTGCCAAGTAAGTGGAGGAATGGTGCCCTACCATTGGTTTAGTGGAAGGAATAGGGCCCCAATGTTGGTGTCAGTGGGAAGAATAGTGCCCAATCATTTATATCAGTGGGAGGAATAGTGCCCTGTTGTCTGTGTCAGTAGAAGGAATAGTGCCCCATGGTTGGTGTCAGCGGGAGGAATTGTGTCCCACTGTTGGCGTCAGTGGGAGAAATAATGCCTTATACTGTATCAGTGAGAACAACAGTGCCCCATGAGCTGGATGAAGGCAAGCAAAAGGTCACATTCAGCTTCAGGCCGCAGTTTGGATATCCCTGTTTTAGAGTAATGAACAGTTAGAACTAGAGTTGAGCGAACCTCTGAAAGTTCGGCTTCTGCTGGTCCGGCCCATCTACGGGACAAAGTCCGGGTCCGGGTCCAGACAGAACCCGAACGATCACACGGACACCGAACCCCATTGAAATCAATGGGGACCCGAACTTTTAGGCACAAAAATGGCTGTAACAAAGTCCTGGAAAGCCCTAGACGGCTGCAAAAGGAAGTAAAATGGGGGTAAGGGTAGGGCAAGTGCCCCACAAAAAAATGGGGATAGGGAAAATAAATTAAAATCAAATAAAAAAATGGGAAGGGGGTGGATGTGGGGTAGGAGCCTAGAGGTTGACTAGGCCGTGACCATGGCAGTGTAGGTGGAAGTGGCGGTGGTAGAGGAGTAGGAGGAGGTAGCCAACATGGTATTTTTTTTTTGTATTGAGGCCTATTCAAAAAAAGAAGTATATGAATGGCTGTGTGAGTCCGGTCTAAATGTTTATTCTGCACAAGGTACAGACAAGTCTTGTGGGATCCATGCCTGATTCATTTTAATAAAGGTAAGCTTGTCCACGTTGGATGTTGACAAACGGCTCCGCTTGTCTGTGATAACGCCCCCTGCCGTGCTAAACACACGTTCCGACAATACACTGGCTGCAGGGCAGGCCAGCACCTCCAAGGCATAAAGGGCAAGCTCAGGCCATGTGGCCAATTTGGAGACCCAGAAGTTGAATGGGGCAGACCCATCAGTCAGTACATGTAGGCGTGTGCCTGTCT
>BLSH010480242.1:119764-130007 GCA_018402905.1 Glandirana rugosa
TACAAGAGGGACACGGACGCACCCAAAGGAGGCCCATGAGGCCAAAGGAACGTGTGAGGTTTCTGTACGACCATCCAATTATGTAAATACCCTCAAATTAAAGCTGAAAGTCTGCAGTTAAAGCACATCTTGTTCGTTTCATTTCAAATCCATTGTGGTGGTGTATAGAGCAAAAAACATTAGAATTGTGTCGATGTCCCAATATTTATGGACCTGACTGTGTATATCACAGTGAATTTATGCAGCACTTTGACATATGCATTGTACATTGACATCAGTCCCTACCCTCAAGGACCTTACAATCTAAGGTCTCTAACTCACATTCATACAAAGACATACTATTGTCAACTTAAATAGGATCCACTTAACCTACCAGCATGTCTTTGGAGTGTGCAAGGAAACCGGAGTACCCGGAGGAAACCCACGCAGGCACAGGGAGAACATGCAAACTCCAGGCAGGTAGTGTCGTGGTTGGGATTCGAACCAGCGACCCTTTTGCTGCTAGGTGAAAGTGCTAACCACTAAACCACTGTGCCGCCCCACCATTAATTTCTTCAATACACTGTGTTATATATACTACACTGACTGCACCATATAGTCTGAACTATATACTATGGGGATTGCACTCTATAAAATTGCAATGACATGCCCCAGTCAAACAGATGCAGAAAAATTGGGCCTTGGGTGTTGGTGGTGGCAGAACACTGTAAACCCTTGCAGTTACTCTTGTTGGGTGCGGGAACAGGCCCTGTAGTTGTAATTTATTTTAAAAATTGTAATGACATGCCCCAGTCAAACAGGTACAGAAAACTTGGGCCTTGGGTGTTGGTGGAGGCAGAACACTGTAACATCTAGCAGTTACTCTTGCTGTAAGCAGGTACAGGCCCTGCAGTTGCAATTTATTTTAAAAATTGTAATGAGATGCCCCAGGCAAACAGGTGCAGAATAATTGGGCCTTGTGTGTTGGTGGTGGCAGAACTCTGTAACTATACTGTATATATATATTCTTACACTGCCTGAACTGACTCTATATACTATACACTGAATGAGCTCTATATATAGTCTACACTGAATGCAGCATAATATATATATATATATATATAAACATACATACATACATACTATATACGGTACATATATATTCTTACACTGCCTGAACGGACTCTATATACTATACACTGAATGAGCTGTATATATAGTCTACACTAAATGCAGCGTATTTGACATATAATTGAGTCAAATATCTTCTTATAGCATTGCTCTGCGCTTCCGTGACTTGCCTGAGCTCTCTTCCCTTTAAGCTAGGGCTTATTTTCGGGGTAGGGCTTATATTGCGGTCCTTCCCGAAAATCGGGGTAGGTCTTATTTTTGGAGAAACACGGTATATACTACACTGCCTGCACTGACTGTATATACTCTGCACTAGATCTATATACTTCACTGCCTGCACTGCCTGTATATACTCTACACTAGATCTATATACTACACTGCCTACATGCCACTAACTAAACTAGCTAAACTAGACCAACATCAGTCTCCATGTTCACACACTACACGCGGCCGCTGCTCAAGCGACCTTATATAGTGTGGGTCGTGGATGGAGACCCCTGAGACATGATTGGCCAAAGGCACCTTGACTTTTAGCCAGTCATGGGTCTCACAGCAGAGGACGCTGTTATTGGCCAAAACATGCAGGTCATGTGCATGCTTTGGCCAATCATTTTGCGCAGTCTATCAATGCATTATGGGGCGCGCAAATTTGGCGTGAACACCCCATAATGTTCTAAATTCGGCGAGTGGTCGAACAGCCAATGTTCGAGTTGAACTTACGTTCGACTCGAACCAACAGCTCATCCCTACTCCTGTGTAAACCTGTAAAGGCTTTTACCAAGTAACTATACACCTGTTAGTTTAACTTCTATAGTTTGGAAGTATCACCTATGGATAGTAAAATGTGTGTAGTTTATCACTGTTGCATGGGCGTGTGCAATTTTAAACTGGCTGGGGTGAACAAATTTAGATGGGCGATGCCCAATTTTAGTCTTGCCTAGGGCAGCACAACACCTAAATACACCACTGCTCCACATGCATATATTTATTTATTTCATAGTAAAACAATGCTGAGGCCTTGACTCTCAAGAGTCTGCCCACACACTGAGCGTAGGAAACAGACTCTTGGGAGATATCATTCTGGGGGTGTACCTACGTCAATAGGAACTGACCTCCCAGTTGCTGCCCCTGGAATACGTTTTCTAGCCTGGTGATAGGGAGTAATAAGGGTTGCTTGCTTCTCATTACAGAACCATGGTAAAATAAATGTTATAATTCTGGAACAAGATCTAGAGGGAAAGTGGGAGGTTTTGGGTAAAATTGGGTAAAAGGGCTTGTTTTATACCAGTATTTATTCTTAAAAGAAAACACAAATTGCATTAAAAACGTTTTTTAATATATAGGTCTGGAGCTCAAGTTAAACCAACCAATTCGTTGTGTTGCAGTCTGCATGCTACATTTTCATTGTGTTGGCCTGAATTTCTTTTTTGTCATTTAAAATGGAACTTCATCTGAAAAGAAATGTTCCACTGATCCTTCTACTTCCCTCCTCCTCTGTGTGTATTGGAAATGTTTTTTTTTCTGGGAGTGGGGACCTATTTCTATTTCTACATTAAAAAAAACACACACCAGTAAAGTGCACTGCAAGGTCCAGCCCAACAGCCAGCAGTCTATAGTATCAACATGGTGGGGACCATAGGCGTGCACAGGGGGTGAGCCAGGTATGCCTGGGCACACCCTAATCACCCCTAGTGGAGCAGATTCCCCCTGCTGATATTTCACCAAAGCCCACCAAAGGCTCTTAAAAAATTGTAAAATTAATTTAAAAAAATAAAATAATAAAAATAAAAGACAACTGACACCATCCACTGCCCTACTGACAAGTCCATTGTTCTACTGACTCCACCCACTGCCCTACTAACACTGTCCATGTTTTAATACATTTGGGATGCACACCCTAATGCAATAGGCTACGCACTCCTATGGTGGGGACAATTGTTCATTCCTACACACCAGGGTCCTACAGCTTGCCAAATAAAGATCTGGGAAGATCCAAGGAGCTTAACCACTTAAGGACCGGAAGGATTTCCAGCTTTAGGACCGGAGCCCTTTTTGCGATTTGGCGCTGCGTCGCTTTAACTGACAATTGCGCGGTCGTGCGACGTTGTACCCAAACGAAATTTGCGTCCTTTTTTCCCCACAAATAGAGCTTTCTTTTGGTGGTATTTGATCACCGCTGCGTCATTTCTAATCGCCGCTATAAACAAAAGAAGAGCGACAATTTTGCAAAAAAACCCAAATTTCTTACTTTTTCCTAAAATACAAATCCAAAAAAAAAATATAAAAAAACATTTTTTTTCACCGTTTTTGGGCGATTTATTATATTCTTCCTCATATTTGCGATAAAAAAAATCGCAATCGGCGTTTATTGATTGGTTTGCGCAAAAGTGGTCGCGTTTACGGATGATGAGAATTCATTTTTGGGGTTTTTAATTTTTTTTTATTTTTTACTAAAAATGGCGGCGATCTGCGATTTTTTGCGGTACTGCGATATTTCAGCGGACATGGCGGACCATTTTGACACTTTTTTGGGACCATTGGCATTTATACAGCGATCAGTGCTATAAAAATGCACTGATTACTGTGTAAATGCCATTGGCAGTGAAGGGGTTAACCTGCAGGGGGCACGCTAAGGGTTAACTATGTTCCCTGGGCGTGTTCTAACTGTAGGGGGGCTTGCCTAGCTGGGGAAGGGAAGTGGTCACAGCCTTCATGTACGGGAAGGCTGTGATCACAGCCCTTCCCCCTCACACAGAGCGGAGGTCCGTGTTTACATACACGGACCTCCGCTCATTCGCTCCGGGGGGGGCATCGCGGGTGGCCGGCGGCAATCGAAGCCGCCGCACCCGCTCCCTGGCCCCCCCCGAACACAGTGAGCGCGCGCCGCGCTCACAGTGGCTCTGTATCGCGCCCGCCGTCGTATGACGGCGATTTGCGTTACAGAGCCATTCTGTCGCCGTCAATTGCCGACCAGCGGTCGGCAAGCGGTTAAACAACAAAGAATTGGCAGTACAAGATCCTCATTAGAATGATGAAGTAATTTATTCCATAAAAACAAATAGTACACTTACATGTAAAAATCTTGATGATCAGCATAGATAGCAGATGAAAAACACCACAGAATTGTATGCAGTGTGATGGATGAGGAAACTGCAAGGCTGAACCTGTCCTGTCTCTCTAGCTGGCATCAGGGAGATAAAGTCATGGCAGCTGTTAGAAAGCCCGGAACTCCTCAGTGTCCTGCACAAGCGCAGTCTACCTCGTGGCAACCCCTTCCTGTTAGTATGAAATGGGGGTTCATTCCACCTTTGACAAAGGAGGAATCAACCTCTGAAACGCATTAGTTCGCCCTCAGCATTACCCCCCATTTCACACTAACAGGAAGGGGTTACCACGAGGTAGACTGCGCTTGTGCAGGATATGCTGATCATCAAGATTTTTACATGTAAGTGTACTATTTGTTTTTATGGAATAAATTACTTCATCGTTCTAATTAGGATCTCACGCTGCCATTTCTTTGTTGTTTATTTCTATTTCTAGGAGACTGCGGGACCATTCAGAAAGCGTAGCGTGACTCATGCATGCACAGTGGAAAGCCAGCTATAAAACAACAGGAAGTCACAGCCAATGCTGGAGACCCGAAGACTGGAAAAAGAACCAGCCCCTGTGATGGCAGCATAGGATCACTGAACTGGTAAGTGTAGCTGTTGACTTTTAATCTTTTTCAGAATAAGGTTGCTCTGATGATGCTTCCGAGGTGGAGCGAAAATCATTAGGTAACTTCCGGTGATGTCACATCCTGGATTTGAAGCGCAAACCGCGGATTGTACGGTTGTTTTACATGCTTTTTAACAAAGATGTAAGTGTAAACTGTTTTACTTTAATAAAAGCTTTTTAAACGGTATCACACTATGAATGTCCTATTCTCCTCTTATGATCACATTTAACTGCTGGAAACGCAAGGAAAAGTCAAGGATTTATCTGATTTATCTGGGTAATGGTTATATTTGATTTTGTATTATCTAACCCTGTTTGGGTTAATCGTTTATGCACATTATATTATATGTTCCGGCTTATTATTATTATCTTTGATCTCCTAGATGACAATGACAGACTTTTGAAGAAGCGACCTAGACCGCGAAACATGTAGAGGTTCTTGTCAAGGCTTGTCATATTCAACATTACCGGTTGGAAACCATTGATATGCTTCGAGATGTACTTGCATGTCTGTAGCAATTGTTTTTAAATGTATTTTTTGTCTTTTTATGTCTTTTTCAATAAATTGTAAACATTTTTCATCTTAAACCTTTGTGGAATCCTTGGGTACCAAGATAGTCCATGCCACTTTATGGATGATGGTACCCCCCTTACTATGACCTATTCAGATTTAGGCAGATCCTCTCGATTTGCCTATTGAGTCACATAGGATTTTTTTTCACTACAGGTGATACTTTTATGGAAAGCTCATGTGTGAGGGCACGAGAGGAAGGGGAGCACAATACTTTCACCACCTTGTCATATTTCAATGCACTTTTAAAGAAACAATTGTGGCACTGAAGAATTACAGCACTTTATGAACTTATAAACTGCAATATTTTGATATAAAATTTTTTCACTACTTTGAAACTTTCATGTATATGAATTTATTTATTGTTGGTATTCCATGGTTTTATATAACATTGTTTTTAGCACAGACAGCACAGGGTTTTTATATATTATAATTTTTAAAGGAACATACACCTTTTCACCTAGCAGCAGTCCAATTATTAACCACAACACTAATACACCACAGCGAGGGGACATTCTCATTATTTATATCTAGAGATTTCAATGACTCTTCAATTTAGAACTAGCAAAGGGTTCACCTTTAAGAAGCAGCACGTTTTACACTGCAAGCTAGGACGTGCACAATAATATTACCAGCTATACTTCAACAGGAAAACTATTCTTTACAATAATGTCAGTTGAGAAAGGAAAGGCTCGTGTTTGTTAGCGTAACAAGCCATCAAAGCGGCAGAAACATCTCTCCGGTAATTGGAAAGGGTATATTATGGCTGCTGCGGAAATAGCAAAGCAATACAGCACTACAATATATCTGAATCTCACAGGTATCGTAACATGCAGGCTAATTGTGAAAACGTATCTGCTGTGTTATTTCCATGTTCACCCCTTAAAGCTAGGAAACAGGTTGTTTCATTTTAAATGGCAAGTAAACCTGCTAACCAAGTATATGCTTATAGTGGATGTAAAGCTTAATCAAATGACATGTTGTTTGCTAAAGCAAGGTGTAACATAAACAATTGTCATTTTTGCTTCCTTTTTTTTTTTAAAGAAGAATAGAATTTTTGACTTACCTGCAAGATTCTTTTTCTAAGAGTACAGTACTGGAGAAATTAAGCTTTAGTCTTAAAGTGATATTAGGCTATTTAAAAATAAATAAATAAATAAATAAAAAGAGGTTATACGTGCTCTCTGCAACAATATTGCACAGAGCGGTCCTTTACCTCCTCTTCTGGGAGTCCCCCACCAGTGCTGTCTGGTTCTCCTTGCTCCGGGTGACTCCTTAGCCATGGGTACACCCAAGAGAGTGTACTCCTGAGCCAGGCTATGTGCTTCCATAGATGCACACAGTGCCAGTAAGACATACCCCCACTTCCTCCTCATAGGAGTTGACTGACTATGGCTCCTGCTGCCCTCAGTGTGTGAGACCAGAAAGTGAGGAGAGCAATGCTGCAGCCAGGACAGCGGTGGATCGGTGAAAGGAGGCAGGTAAGTGTTTAGGGATGGGGTGAGGGACAGTTAGTGAGGTGTTTTTTTCTACCTTAATGCAGGGAATGCGTTAAGGTAAAAAACAAAACAAAAACTGATTTTAGAACCACTTTAACAATGGGTTATATGCAGCTACCTTCAGATAAATGGATAATAAAAAAGTGAAAAATTAAATCTGCAGGGATATCCCTATATAACCATTATCACTTCCAGCAAGCAATAAGATCATAAGAACAGAGGTGAGGGACCTGTGTCCTGTTCTGTATTCTAAGAGAGTAAATAAAATATCCTATTTTCTAATAGTACTACAGATTGACCTGTGCGGAAGGGGAAGGATTACACTGAGGGACAGACTAACCTGGGGGGAATGTACTGGGGTACAGACTGTCCTGGGGGATTATACTGAGGGACAGACTGACCTGGGGGGAATGTACTGGGGTACAGACTGTCCTGGGGGATTATACTGGGGGACTGACTGATCTAAAGGGAGGAAGGATTATACTGGGGGACAGACTGACAGAAATAGTGTCCCATAATTGGTGTCAGTGGGAGAAATAGTGCCCCATCTTTGGCGCCAGTGGGAGGATTACTGCCCCATCTTTGGTGCCAGTGGGAGGATTACTGCCCCATCTTTGGTGCCAGTGGGAGCATTATTGCCCTATCATTGATGTCAGTGGTAGGAATAGTGCCCCATTCTTGGTGTTAGTGGGAGGAATGGTGCCTCTGTATTGCTGTCAGTGCAGGAATTATTGCTCCATTGCTGATGTCAGTGGGAGGAATAGTGCCCCGTATCAGTGGGAAAAATAGTGTCTCAAGGGCTGGATAAAGGTATACAAAAGGCCATAGTTTGGAGACCACTACTTTAGACCATAGGCTCGAAGGACAACTTGTCTAATCCACCTTATAATGGAAGAGGACGTAAAAATGTAAGAAAAATGTCCCGGTTAAGGTGAAGAAGGAAACCACCTTAGGGAGAAGGGAGGCCAGAGAAGAAGGAGCAATGACAGCTCCGGCAGGGAACTTCCAAAAGAGGAGATATGTGACTGCTCTGTGGAATATCATTGCACAGAGCAGGTAGATACAGTTGTGCTCATAAGTTTACATACCCTGGCAGAATTTATGATTTCTTGGCCATTTTTCTGAGAATATGAATGAGAACACAAAAACATTTATTTCACTCATTGTTAGTGTATGGCTGAAGCCATTTATTATCAATCAACCGTATTTACTCTTTTTAAATCATAATGACAACAGAAACTACCCAACTGACCCTGATCAAAAGTTTACATACCACAGGCGGCCGACATCTTGCTGTGCGGAGTGTCGGTGTAGCTCAGTGTCCGGTGAGTAATGGAGGAGAAGGAAGATGGGATGGAAGAAGAAGAAGCAGCTGAAGCCGTGGTTTTGATATTGTAACAGACTTTGATGATGAGAAGATTCTCATCCAACACCAGAAGGCCAAACGTTTCAAATGTCGCATCTGTCACAAGAAGCTGTACACTGGGCCCGGCCTTACCATCCACTGTATGCAGGTTCATGAAGAGACCATAGACACCGTCCCCAATGCCATCCAACGGCGCACAGACATAGAGCTGGAGATCTACGGTATGGAGGGCATTCCAGAGAAGGACATGGAGGAGCGCATTCCAGAGAAGGACATGGAGGAGCGCAGATGCATGCTGGAACAGAAGACACAGGTGGATGGACAGAAGAAGAGGATGGATGACTCAGATTATGATGATGATGATGACTCCGGCCCCTCCTCCTCCTTTCCTCCACAGATGCAGCAACAGCAAAGCTACATGCAGGTCATGGCTCAGCCTGGCCTCCGTGGTCTGGCCGGTGCTCCAGGCATGCCTCCAGGAATACCTCCTCTGATGCAAACTGTGCCCTCCATTATACCTGGAATGCCCCCAGTCATGGCAGGGATGCCTCATGGGATGCTACCAATGAGTGGAATGATGCACCCGGGGCCCCGGAATCCCCCATATGATGGCCAGCTTGCCTCCAGGAGTCAGCAGAGTCCCCACGCCCAGCGTTTCCTCCCGCGCTGTGCAATCTGTGCCCAAACCACTCTTCCCCAATGCTGGACAGGCTCCTGCAGCGGTGTCTGGCCGCATGGGAACCGACTTTAAACCCTTGAACAGCACCCCAGTCACGACGTCTGAATCGCCTAAACCAAACTTTACCGCTTACACTCAGTCCACCATGTCCACCACTAGCACCACTAATAGCACTGCAGCCAAGCCATCTCCTTCCATAACAAGTAAGCCTGCTACCCTGACTACTACTAGTGCTACTAGTAAGTTGATCCATCCCGATGAGGATATCTCTCTGGAAGAGAAACGTGCCCAGCATCTGAAATACCAGTGTGACCTTCCACGGCCGGGCCAGGCACCCATGGGCAGTTCAGCTGTGGGTCCACTGGGAGCTCTGATGGCACCAGAGCAGGGACTTCCACCCCAACAGCCTGGCATGAGGCACCCCATGCCACCTCATGATCAGTTTGGTGCCCCACACCAGAATATGCCCGGCTTCCACCCTGGAGCAATGCCACTGTTTGCACAAGGACCCTCCCATGGTTCCCCCTTACCAGGGCGGCCCCTCCTCGGCCTCTGATGGGAATGCGACCTCCTGTAATGTCTCAAGGTGGCCGCTACTGACCGTGCTGCACTGTTAATAGGTTTGGAGATTAAAGCTTTCTTCTCACCCTGTGCTGTGTATATAGCCGCGCTCCATCTCTTCCACATACCAGGAATTGTCGGACATTGTTTTACATTGGGTGGGGGGAGGGAAGTTTTTTTTTTTTATTTCTGGAGGGGGGGGGGGGGTTGGTGCAGGGACGTGAGAGCGGACATTTTGCATGGTCTTACAATTTATACTGTATGGCTTCTTTCTCATCTAGTTTTTTAGAAGTGGCGTGTAGTAAATATGGTTCATTTGTGAAGGCGCCATATAACAGGCAAAAGCCAAGTCCTGTCACATTACTTTGCTATTTCTGAGGCCTTCACAACTCTTCTGGGGCTGTTGGACTTGTGGTCCCCAACAGTTGTTGATGAGGGCCCTAACTGTTATATCTTCATGTCCTTGACTGACCTCTGTGTACTGATAACTCTGTAATAAAATGGAATAACACTTTGACAAAAAAAGTTTACATACACCAGTGATTTTGGCCTGATAACATGCACACAAGTTGACACAAAGGGGTTTGAATGGATATTAAAGGCAACCATCCTCATCTGTGATCTGTTTACTTGTAATTAGTGTGTATTTATAAAAGGTCAATGAGTTTTTGGAGTTTCCTGACAGACCCTTGCGTCTTTCATCCAGTGCTGCACTGATGTTTCTGGATACTGAGTCATGG
>BLSH010480242.1:152326-272390 GCA_018402905.1 Glandirana rugosa
AAACACTCTATGACATTGAGTCTAAATGGACAAACATTGGGTCTTCTAAAATATTTCATTTTGGGTGTCATTTTTGTAAAACCCATTTTTTTTGTGCATACTGAACTAAATGATTCCAGTTTACTAGGAACCCTAGAGCGGTCTTCCATACACAATACTGTGGTGGGAATGGTTCCACCTTCGGAACCCATAAAAAAAAGGGACGGTCTGACGTATGAGTCCTTTTCCAGACCATACCTAAAACTCCCCCTGGGGGTGTAACAAAAAAAATTTTTTAAAACCGTACCCCAAGGGGGTTTTTAGGTTTGGTCTGGGCTTCCCGTACCATACGTAACCCCCCCCCCCCCCGTGTGACAAAAAAAAATGTAAAAACATAACGGCCGTTACCATGTGCCCCCCCCCCCCCCAATGCATACCATGCCCTTCGGGTCTGGTTTGGATTTTTGGGGGAACCCCATGCCAAAATTTTTTAAAAAAAACAATGTGGGGGTCCCCCTCAAAATCCATACCAGACCTTTTCCTGAGTATGCAGTCTGGCAGGGAAAAAAAATACCCAAGGCTTCCACCTTGGTAAGGGTGGTGTCATAACACATACCTTCTGGCGAGATCCCAAGGATCATTTGACCTTAGTAAATCAAGTCATACGTGTTTTTTTTACCCAAAATGTTTTTACTGTGGGTTTTACTTTATAAAATCTTCTGGGTTACAAACAGGTAAATCTGAGTTACAGTATCTCACAAAAGTGAGAACCCCTCACATTTTTGTAAATATTTTATTACATCTTTCCATGTGACAACACTGAAGAAATTACATTTTCCTACAATGTAAAGTAGTGAGTGTACAGCTTGTATAACAGTGTAAATTTGCTGTCCCCTCAAAATAACTCAACACACAGCCATTAATGTCTAAACCGCTGGCAACAAAAGTGAATACAGCCCTAATTGAAAATGTCCAAATTAGGCCCAAAGTGTCAATATTTTGTGTGGTCACCATTATTTTCCAGCACGGCCTTAACCCTCTTGGGCATGGAGTTCACCAGAGCTTCACAGGTTGCCATTGAAGTCCTCTTCCACTCCTTCATGACGACATCTCAGAGCTGGTGGATGTTAGAGACTTTGCTCTCTTCCATCTTCCGTTTGAGGATGCCCCACAGATGCTCAATAGGGTTTAGGTCTGGAGACATGCCTGGCCAGTCCATCACCTTTACCTCAGCTTCTTTAGCAAGGCAGTCATCTTGGAGGTGTGTTTAGGGTGGTTATGTTGGAATACTACCCAGTGGCCCAGTCTCCGAAGGGAGGGGATCATGCTCTGCTTCAGTATGTCACAGTACATGTTGGCATTCATGGTTGCCTCAATGAACTGTAGCCCCCAGTGCCGGCAGCACTCATGCAGCCCCAGACCATGACACTCCCACCACCATGCTTGACTGTAGGCAAGACACACTTGTCTTTGTACTCCTCACTTGGTTGCTGCCAAACACGCTTGACACCATATGAGCCAAATAAGTTTATCTTGGTCTCATCAGACCACAGGACATGGTTCCAGTAATCCATGTCCTTAGTCTGCTTGTCTTCAGCAAACTGTTTGCATGCTTTCTTGTGGATCATATTTAGAAGAGGCTTCCTTCTGGGATGACAGCCATGGAGACCAATTTGATGCAGTGTGCGGCGTATGGTCTGAGCACTGACAGGCTGACCCCCCCACCCCCTCAACCTCTGAGCAATCCTGACAGCACTCATACATCTATTTCCCAAAGACTACCTCTGGATATGACGTTGAGCACGTGCACTCAACTCCTTTGGTCGACCATGGCGAGGCCTGTTCTGAGTGGAACCTGTCCTGTTAAAGCGCTCTATGGTCTTGGCCACCGTGCTGCAGCTCAGTTTCAGGGTCTTGGCAATCCTCTTATAGCCTAGGCCATCTTTATGTTGAGAAACAATTATTTTTTTCAGATCCTCAGAGAGTTCTTTGCCATGAGGTGCCATGTTGAACTTCCAGTGACCATTATGAGAGAGTGAGAGCGATAACACCAAATTTAACACACTTGCTCCACATTCATACCCGAGACCTTCTAACACTAATGAGTCACAAGACACAAGGGAGGGAAAATGGCTAATTGGGCCCAATTTGGACATTTTCCCTTAGGGGTATACTCACTTTTGTTGCCAGTGGTTTAGACATTAATGGCTGTGTGTTGAGTTATTTTGAGGGGACAGCAAATATACAGTGTTATACAAATTGTACACTCACTATTTAGGGTCCTTTCACACTAGCGGAGTCCGTTGATCCCCACTGAGCCAGCGGATGACAGGTGCGTCTATGCTCACTGTGCAGAGATGGACCTGTCAGAACCCCCGCTCTCGTCTATGGGGATCGGATGAAAACGGATCCACCTGTCTGTTTTCATCCAACCCAATCTGCCAGGCGGATGGAAAATAGGGTTTCCATCCATCTGTATTTAGCGGATCGGATGTCAGCGGACATGTCACTGCTGACATCCGTTGCTCCATAGAGGAGAATGGAGCGTCCGTTCAGGTCCGCCTGAAAAAAGGACAGGCGGACCTGAATGGTCCTCGTGTGTGAAAGGGGCCTTACATTGTAGCAAAGTGTCATTTCTTCAGTCTTGTCACATGAAAAATTATAATAAAATAGTTACAAAAATATGAGGGGTGTACCCGCTTTTGTGAGATACTGTATATGCCACCTCCTGAACAGACATCTTGTCGCTTGTCTGTCCCTCCTCTCCTCTTGTCCAATCACAGAATGCTTTGTATTCTGTAAACCCATTCACAAAATATAAATCATTTTACAAATGGACAGGGGAGATTAGGAGCAGACAGACCAGCGTGTGCGTAGGAGAGCTGCAAGTCTGCTGTCAGAACGCCTCAAGTATAGGGATAGTTATACTTTCTGGTTTCAATGAACTTTTAAAATTGTAAAAAGGTAAAGATCGAGGAGGTGGCATATAGTGACTTAGTTTTAACTATTTGTAGCCCAGCATAAAATTTAAAAATCCATTTTTTTCCCCAAAGTTCTTCTTTAAATGTAAGTCGTGCTTGGTGGGGTAGCAACAAATAGAAAAGAAAATGTATATTGTAACTGTCTAGTGTTTTGTCTACTGACATTTAGAACAAAATTAGATTTAATTCTTGAATCGAGTGAACTTTATCTTTTCCTCCCACCCTCCTATGTACTTTCATTTATTTTTGTTTTGCTTTTATGAATAATCCCTGTTTCGCAGTCACATATCTGCTGATTTATAAGACACCTGTTCAGAATAATCTATTAATTTTACAGATATTATCAACAGTGACTTTCTGTTGTTCTCCGTGGAATATATTTGTAAAACTAGGAGAAAACAGATCATATCAAATGTAATGCTTCATTTAGTGCACAACATCTCTTGCTCGCGCCTGTCACATTTGTTATAGAATAGATCTAATTTGCTCCTGTTTTTCTATATTACGACACATTTGTTTAGGTAATGAAGCTACATTTGTGTATTTGCACTGCATCAATCTGGAGACAACGTCTTTATAAGATGCAGCACTTGAAAATGTGGTTTTGGAAGGAAAATGAAAGATGAAATATAACAAATGAAGCCTGTCATGAAAGAGACACGGAGGCTGCCATTACTGAGTTTTTTTTAAAAAAAAGCTAATTGCCTGGCTGTCACTGGTTTCAGTATTTTCTGTGTAAGGATCCATTTATGGGACGCTATTTCAACCTCCTTTAAACGATTATTTTTGACACCTAGAAGCTAAAACGGCCATTTTCCGCATTTTGCATGCCACGTTTAGCGGCGTTTTGCCGCATTCGCGTCTAGGAGCGTTTTAAAAAAAAATACATATATATATTTTTTAAAATGGAAACGGCTGTAAACAAAACGGTCCTAGATGCAAGTTACCTCATTTAGGCACGTTTAGCGGCATTTACAAGCTGTTTGGCATTTCAAATCCCTCATAACTGGTGTCTAAACCCATTTTTTTGTGTTCCAAAAAAGCTTTTAAACTCAACTGCCTGGAAATGACCTTAAACGACCCTGTGTAAATGTACTGATAAGATAACATAGAGGAAAGTTCAGGGGCAGCTGAAAAAAATGCCCAAATGCCTCTAAACATCCGTTTAACCAGCAGCAGTGTAAATGAGGCCTTACTAGAATTCTGACTTCACTCTGACTCAAATGCCAAAGCTGCATGCTGTGGTTCCTCCTGCTGGCTCCTATGTTACAGCACAATACAGTTGTGATCCATGGGCCAGCAGGAGAAATCGACACTCCTTGAAATGTGTCACATTCTGCATTAGAACCCAAGTTTTTTCTTCATTGCTGCAGAGATTAGGAGCAGGAGAGGTGAGTATTGTTTGTTTTCTTTGCAGGGGGCCATTTACTTTTAGTAACAGGATTGTTTTAGAACCGGTTCACACTACAGCAACTTGGGAGGTGACTTGTGTCACTCCAAGTCCCCCCAAGTCGCTTGACAGAAGAAATCCCATTGAAGTGAATGGGAGCGGTCTTAATGTACACTACTGAAGTTGCTCCGACTTCAAAAAAGGTTCCTGTACGACTTCAAGGCGACTTCTATCTGACTTGTGCCCATAGAATTCAATGGAAGTCGCCTCCAAAGTCGGATCCCCATCCATATTGAAGCAACTTTACAGGAAAAGAAAAGAGTTTACTCCGTGGAAAAACCCAGGCAACCCCCTCCCTCCCTTCTCTGATTGGCTCAGCCAAATTTGCCTAGCATGGAGGTTGCTTCAGGTCACAATGTAAGTCACCCAAAGTCGCGCTGAAGTCGTGCTGAAGTCGCCTATGAAGTCCGTTATGAAGTCGTGCCCAAATTCGGATAGCTCTTAATGCCCAATTTCAGCGACAAATAAGATACAATGAATAGCCCACTTAATTAAGTATTCAATGAGGGCCGGTTCACACATCCGACTTGAAGGGCAACTTTGCTAGGCGATTTGAAAGCGACTTCAGCGCAACTTTGGGCGACTTACAATGCGACTCCATGCCAGGGGACTTTGCCTGTGGCCAATCAGAGAAGGGAGGGAGGGGGTTGCCTGGGAATTCACTGGGTAAATTCTTTTCTTTTTCCTGTAAAGTTGCTTCAGTATAGATGGGGATCCGACTTGGAAGTGACTTCCATTGAATTCTATGGACACAAGTCGGATAGAAGTCGCCTTGAAGTAGTACAGGAACCCTTTTTGAAGTCGGAGTGACAGTGTACATTAACATGGCTCTCATTTACTTCAATGGGATTTCTGATGTCAAGCGACTTGGGGGGTGACATAAGTCAGATCGCAAGTCACTGTTGTGTGAACCGGGCCTGATAATTCTGTTGCAAAATTCAACTTCAATCCAAAGACTTCCTCTGTGGAAATGTATTTTTGCCACTAGATGTCCTAAGCCTGATAGCCAGGCCAACATCATTCAATCCACTTCCTCTAAGTCCAGATCATTTTGGACCCACTGCAGCCTGTGTGTGTGGACAGTGATAGGGGAAGCAGCACTGCAATGAGCTCATATCTCTGTCACTCGGCTTTCTTCTCCTATGAGCATGCTTCTTGTCAACAAATTAGCTGACTGGCTCATCGTGTTAATGATTATAGAGCTGCATTAAAGTAGAACTATGGCCTCCCTTTAAAGAAAATATTTGCAGGCTTGATGGACCATTTGGTCTTTTTTTTCTGCCATCATTTTGCTATGTTCCTACTTGTGTCTTTTATATCTGCCAAACTTTTAGCTTTAAGAATATATAAGATTTTCTTTTCTTCTAAAGTCTTAATAAATACTTTGCTCAGATTTAGGATTTTTGCTTGACAAATGCATAAAGGTGTTAAAAAAAATTGTTACTATCTTAAAACTGTAGACTTTTAAGTAATTATTTTGTTTAAAGGGGGGTTCTTCTGTGGCTTTGACATACTACCTTTCTATCACTCTAGGAGATAATAAAGGAAAAAAGCCTGATAAAAAAAGAGACTAATGCAGCCACCATGTCTAAGGACTGGTAAACTGCAATATAATACATTTTGTTCTTGGGGTTAGATATGTTTAAAAATCTGGATTCCCACTGACTCCTAAACCAGCCATAGATGGATTGAAATTCGACCGGTTCAGCAGAGAATTTCGCTCCATCTATGGACAGCCTGGTTGTATAGGATTCGATCTCTCAACTTCTCACTTTGCATTTAATAGTGAATGAGAAAGTGTTTATATGGGAGTTTTGGGTGTTTCCACCAAGTTTTGTGTGTTCCAGCTACTAATGTTACATTCTCTGTAATATACATTACTAAATAATACATCTAGGATAGGGTTGCCACATCATCCCTTTAATCCAGGACACATACTAATAACACAGGTTCTGTGGCTGATTAAGGTGGTAATTAAACTCACTTGGTGCCTTATCTGCATTAAATTAGCCTCAGAACTTGTGTAATTCATATGTGTCCTAGGGATGATGTGGCAACCCTAATCTAGAATGGCTCATGATGGCCACAGCAGTGTGCAGACCTGGGAACTCAGCTCAGAGATCCCTCTAGCGGAGTCCTTCAAAGATAGAAGAAAGTGTCAGGGGGTTTAAATCTCCAGAATCCACCAAGAACCAAAATATCAGTTTTGAGTGGACTGACATTTTAAGATGGCAATTCACATAAATCTTCAACTATACCAAGTAGTACCACCCTGAGTGAAGATCGGTACCAATGGTAACTCCACCACCTCACTAAATGTCTACTTACTTCGTGGATCCCGAAGTGTGCATAGGAATCAAAGTAATAATCTCTTGAGGTCATCTCCTCTGGATTTAACAGTTTAGCCATTTTGCCTCTCCCGGGGCAGCTCGGTTGAATAGGCGTGTGTATGACATTCTGAGTTGACTGTATAGGTTTCGGAATTACCATTGGCTGAACAGGCTGCGAAGGGCCACCACAAACCTACAAGGAAAAAGTTATAAAACGTTTTAAAATTTGAAAATTACTCCATTACCACCTTAAAAATATGTAAGGTAGTCACCAATGATGCAGGACTGAAATACTGTGGTAATGATGAGATCAAGAGTAGTTACACCTATCAGATTTTGCTGAATTCAGAGCAATTTATTTTAACATAAATTTAAACTCAATCAATGAAATCTGGCATAAAATTTGAAATTCTAATGTCATTAATTCCAATCTTTTTAAAATCTGCAGCTTGAGCAGTGACAAGGGACATTACCGTCTTTCCTTTTGGCCGGCCCTTCGCCTACACCACTTTCTCCATTCTCTTTCCAACCCCACGGGATTCAGCCGGGACTTGACAACATTAGAGCTCTACTGCTCAGACACGGACCCCCTTTCGGGAACATTATCTAAAATGTATGCATTATTAAACTCCCCTCTCGAACAACCACGTCTGCCTTGCTTATAAAAATGGGAAGCAGACCTTAACTGTACTTTTACAGAGATCCAAATTCAAAACATTATTTGTTTCTCTCTGAAGTCATCCATCTGTACCAAGATACAGGAAACAAACTTCAAATTACGCACCAGATGGTATTATACACCCGTGAAACTTCACAACTGTTCCCCTACAACATCTGATCAGTGCTGGCAGTGCCATGAGAACAGAGGAACATTGTTACACATATTTTGGTCTTGTCCCAAACTAACTCCATATTGGACGACGGTACAAACTGCCGCCCAAAAATTTATGGAATATTAGATACCGAACGACCCTGCCTCCTTTCTACTCCATGTATCAACCATTCCACCTAAAACATACAAGAAATCTATTCTACGACACCTTCCAAGGCATGCATCCCACTCTTTTGGGAAAAAAATCACCCACCGCCCAGAATAAGCTGGTTGCACAGGAATGAAGATATCAATCAGATGGAGGACTTAAGCCTCGTACACATGGTTCGACGGTCGTACGACCCAACGGACCAAATCGTATGTTGGCTGTTGTATCTAGCATACTGACATGCACTACATGATCGTACGACCAAGCTGAACGTAGTGACGTGTTATGAACGTATAAAGAGAAGGTTCAGGTGCATGTGATATGTGTCCGGCCGTTCCTGACTTCTGAGCATGCGTGTTTTGCACAGTACAACTTGTTGGACCTACTTCTCTGTACACACGATACAACGGTCGTATGACCGCTTTTGGTACTACCAAAGTTTTCTAGTTTGCTCATACAATTCCTGTTGTACGAACGTCGTACGTCAGCTGTTCTAATCGTGCGTACTAACGGTCGGATTAGCATACAACGGTCGTTCGTACAAACTGTTGTATACGATCGTCGAACCGTGTGTACGAGGCTTAAATCCTCACATCACAACACAAGCGGGAACAATATAATAAGACATGGGAATTGTGGAACATGTTTATACTGTTGGATGAAGGCAAAGCTCTTTTAGACCCTTCGGCCTCGTCCTGATTATGCTCCCCATGTGTTTAAATCAAGCCAATAGATGTTTACGGTCCCTGGCCCCATCGCCTCCCCACAAGCTCCCCCTTCCCCTTCCCCCTCCCCCTCTTTATTCTCTCCCCCTCCTACTCACTCCCAGTAGCTATTTCCCCCTATACTCTCTCCCCCTCCCCTCCCTGTTCCCTCCCCCACCCATCTTTAGAAAATGAAAACTGAGTTTTGGTAGGAGCTTTTCAAGTTTTTCTTTAGCAGCAAGTAGAGAGCCGGAGGGAAGGTTCTTGACTGGACGCAAAGTAATGTGGATAATATTACTGTTATTAAAGTGGTTGTAAAGCGACCCCAAAAAAACCCAAAAAACCTACATACTAGCTCATTATGAAGCACTTACCTTGGAACAAAGCTGTAGCAGCAGTCTTGGCACAGTGCTGTGACTGGCAGCATCGTTCTTCCGGGCCTGCGGCTCAGTCCTATCACAGCGCGGGCTCCAGAGCTGTGATTGGTGGAGCCGTGCTGACGTCCCTCCCGTGCATGCGCACGGGAGCCGTCATTTACGGCATGAATACAGAAGAAACGCCCCGGGTGTCGATTCTTCAGTGCGCATGTGCTGATGACGTCTGCACATGCAGATACAGGGGATATCTCCTAAACCGTATAGGTTTAGGAGATATTTCCTGGACCTACAGGCAAGCCTTATTGTAGGCTTACCTGTAGTTTAAAGTGGTTGTCATGACTTGGCAACCACTTTAAGCATCTGTATACCTGTCCACGTTGCAATGCTTTATTTCTCCCTTGTCTTACCCAAAAATGATGGCCTGTTATCTCTAGTGCCCTTGTTGTTCTGTTTCTGAAGTGAGAATTTTGCTCTGATTAGCCAGCCATTCTTTATTACCTATTAATTTGATAATTAGAATGCACCCATCCCCATCAGTATAAATGAGTTGACAACCACTTTAAGCAGTCTAGTTTGTGATAAGCTAATCCTTATTTCACTGAACTATGCACAGGATCTCCTATATCTCATGGCTCTATATAGTTTATTTATTGTCTTGCTCTTACTGGAAGTCAATAAAATTTATATTTGAAAAAAAAAAAATCTGCAGCTTTCAATGCTTTGTCCAGGGCTGTAAGCACACATTACAGAGCCCCATAGCAGAATTTTATTTTATTGACCCTTTAGAGTAATGTTTAATGAAATGACCCGCCATTATGTTGCATTTTAGTAGAATCACTCCCTTTTAGACATGTGCAGAACTAAAAAAAATAGTTTAGTTTCGATTCACTATTTACATAAATATGTTTACTTAGATTTGTTTAATTTGTTTAATTAGTTTATGGAATTCGTTTAGTTTATTCGTTTTCGAAACGATTCGAAAAGTTTTCAAATCAATTACAAATAGTTTTCAAATGCGAAAAGTTTTTGAAATTTGAATCGTTTTCAAATTTGAATCGAACCAATTTCCAAAGAGCATAAAAAATAAAGGAATAGAATAGAAAAAAATAGAATACAATAGAAAATAATATAACAGAAAATAAAAGAATATAATATAAGAGTACAACAGAACAAAAAAGGATAGAAAATAAAAGAACAGAATAGAATAGAAAGGAATAGAATAGAATAAAAAAATAAATAAAATAGAAAGATTATAACCATCTTCTGAAATTCAAATAGAATCAATTCAGATTTGAATAGAATAGAATAGAAAATAACACAATAGTATAGCTAAAAACAACATAATAGAATAGAATAGAATGAATATAACCATCTTCCCATTCTAATCAATGCTTTTGTATTCTATTCAAATTTGAATTGATTCCATTTGAATTTTGGGAAATGGTTATATTCTTTCTATTCTATTCCATTGTTTTTTCATTATATTCTTTTTTATTTGTTTATTCTATTATAGTCTTTTCTATTCTATTATTTTATTTTCTATTCTATTCTTTTTTCTATTCTATTTTATTATTTTCTATTCAAATTCAAATTCATTTTATTCGAAATTTGAATTTCGTAAGATGATTATATTCTTTCTATTCTATCCTATACTATTCTGTTTTTTATTTCTATACTATTCAGTTTTTTTCTATTCTATTCTAATATACTCTTTTCTATTCTATTCAAATTCAAATTGATTCCATTTGAATTTTTGGAAATGGTTATATTCTTTCTATTCTATTCTATTGTTTTTTTAATTCTATTCTTTTCCATTCTATTATAGTCTATTCTATTCTATTCTTTTTCTATTCTATACTTCTATTCTTTTCTTATGTATTAAAATTCAAATTTATTCTATTTGAAAGTCAAAATTTAGAAGATGGTTATATTCTACGTAATTCTATTCTATTTGAATATTCTAATAGAATATTCTATTCTGTTCTTTTATTCTCTATTCTATTTTGTTCTGTTTTACTCTATTATATTCTATTCTTTTATTTTCTGTTATATTCTTTTCTAGTCTATTTTTTTTCTATTCTGTTCCTTTATTTTCTATTCTATTTTATTCTCTTTGGAAATTGGAAAACTATTCATATTCAAATACTTTCAAATTTGAATTTCAAAACTATTCCAATCTGAAAACTTTTCAAATGTGAATTTGAAAAGTATTCGAAAACAAGTTGAATTTGAATTTCGTTTGAATTTTTTTTTTTCGTTATTTCGGGTTGGTTTAAATTCGGTACTATTGAGATTTGGAAATTCCAAAATATCCAAATTTCCGAAAAACAAAATTTTGTCTGAATTTTAATTGGGAACGAAACAAACAAATGTCTACTCCCTTTAGTGGAACTTGCCCCTTTACTTTAGCTTTTAGTGAAATGTCGCCCTTTTAAAGGCTCTTACTTCGGTGGGGCTTCTTTACAACGGTGTTCAGCGGTGTAAGAGGTCCCTTTATAAAAGCTTTTGGAGGACGTGACTCCTGTTTATTAGTGTTCATTGGCTAAATGTGCTTTTTTTTTAACTTGCATTATAGATGGTCAATTTTATTTAAATCTGATGACAGGCAGGGACCCTAGACCTAAACCCTAGACCAGTGGTTCTCAACTCCGGTCCTCAGGACCCACCAACAGGCCAGATTTTAAGTATTACTTGGGGAGATGCAGACTAGAATACTGCAATCACTGAGCAGCAAATGATATCACCTGTGATGCATTTCAGTTATCCTGCAAACCTGGCCTGCTAGTGGGTCCCGAGGACAGGAGTTAAGAACCACTGCCATCCTGTCATAAATGTCCCCCCTGCCTGTCAGCAATAATGTGATTTGAGCTGCACATGTACAACTCACATCACATTTATGGCCCGCTCTGTGTGCCACGGCGCAAGTGGCATCAATGCAACCCTGCCATTCAAGCGACCAAAGATAGAGAACCCAGAAAAAAGAGGACAAAGGGAGCCGTGCCAGCACAGTGTTGTAGAGCTCCATTTGCAGATAAGTCTATTATAATGTACTAGAACGCGGTGCATACTAGTACATTATGACTTAAATCTGCAGCTGAGACCAGCTTTTTTATTTTTAAAAAATGACTTTACAGACACTTTAATTAGGTTTGAGGCATTTATTTCAAATTCAAGCCGTGTATGGTTAGCTTAATCCTCCCCCACTCTATCTTATCTAAAAAAATGTTTTCAGCTTGACATACATTTTATAAATTGGAACGTATATGCTTTCCTGCGCACAATATAGATAGAGAGTGAACACTTTGAGTCTACCTTAAAGAATTTCATTAAAATGGTCAGGGACTACTAAGTAACCAGCCACTGTTCAGACAGTATGTAATTACAATACAGCATATAGAGTTCAGGGGTCTGGAGTATAAAATGCACAGAGTGCAGTGGTCAGGAAAATGTTATGTACAGCCAAGTGTACAAAGGACTGCAGTCAGGAATACTGTATGTAAGAAACAGTGCAGTTATCATATGTATAATGTGTAACAAATGTAGCCATGTGCTCCCTTGAGAGTGGCTGGTAGTAGTGGTTCACCTTATAGCTGCCCTCAATCACACCATATATCACACGTCCGTAGACACTGACCAGGCTCTTGTTTTTGTTGTTTTATTAAGGGGAAAAAACGTGGATGGGGATAAGGGATGACTGTGGGATGCCCAAAAAATTATATTACATGAAGTCCATATACACTCCTGTATATGCACTCTTCCCTGCCGACCGACCCTCTACAGACAACTCCTCACAACTCTCCAGCACTCAACTTGCTGACCGTTTCTTCATTCTCTCTCCAGCACTGAACTTAGTAAATCTTCACTCCATTACTTCTCTCCAGCACTGAACTTAGTTTCCAGCTTGAAAGGAAATTAATCAAGCTTCTCCATTCCTTTCTCTTCACCGCGGCTAGCACATGGCGAGGCCTACTCTCAGCAGAGCCTCTGGAACACCCATTATAGGCCAGGGATCAGGGGCCCCTGAATGTGAAGCAAAAGGTACTAGAGTGCTAGCCGGGTCTTTGATCGACTACAACTCCCAGCCCATCCCTCTTCCAGGTCCCACCGATCTGCTTTTCCTCAGTGACTCTCCTTTCCCGGAACTGACTCCCAAGGCTTCTACAGACTGTCCACTATTCCTCTCCCATCCTGCTCCAGCTCTTTCTCTTGCAATTCCCAGGGACTGTCACTCACCAAACCGGTGGATCACTTTAAAGTCTCTCACTGTGTAGCACCTCCGCTGTTCTCCTGTTCCCTGTGCGACTCCAGGAATCACCACCTTCCTGGCTGCACCCAAACTTCCAGGCCCCAAGTTCACCCTCCCCAGACTGGGGTGACCTCTCGGGTAGGGGCCCCCACAGCGCCTCTGCTACATCTCCAGACTTCCACACGACACTTCTCCTCCCACATTGGGCTGACTCAGAGTACTTAAGGAGGCCTGCCCCCTGCCAATCCTGCCTGGGGATTAGTCAGGGCTCTTTAGAACAATCCAGATGGCTCCACCTATCTCCCAGCTCTCTGACCAGAAACCTTCCCCAGGTTTCTAGAAGGAAGTGGGAGGTTCTGGTGACCTCATCTGTCAAGTCCACTCAATCCTCCCTGATCCTCTCTTCCCGGCCCAGATCAAAACATTCAGGCCTGCTCTTACACTCAGGCCTAACTAAATGTTACCTCATCTAGCAAACCCTGCTAGAAAAACGCACCTATACCATGGGGCGCTACACTTACAATAGCAAGGGGTATTACCATACAGCACATTGTACAGAGTATAGCTGTCATGCACAGGGCTGGTGCAAGGATTTTTGACACCCTAGGGGAAACCTCATTTTGCCCCCCCCCCGGCTCCAGCCCTGGCCTCACCAGCGCCCATAAATGCGGCCTCACCAGTGCCCTTAAATATGGCCTCACCAGCGCCCATAAATGCAGCCTCACCAGCGCCCGTAAAGGCAGCCTCATCAGCGCCCATAAATGCGGCCTCACCAGTGCCCATAAATGTGGCCTCACCAGCGCCCATGAATGCGGCCTCACCAGTGCCTATAAATAAAATCTCACCAATGCCCATAAATAAAGTCTCACCAGTGCCCATAAATAAAACCTCACCAGCGCCCATGAATGCGGCCTCACCAGTGCCTATAAATAAAGCCTCACCAGTGCCTATAAAGCCTCACCAGCGCCCATAAAGTCTCACCAGCACCCATAAATGCAGCCTACCAACGCCCAGAACCCATAAATGGGTTGGCCCCTTCCTGTTCCAACATGACTGCGCACCAGTGCACAAAGCAAGGTCCATAAAGACATGGATGAGTGAGTTTGGGGGTGGAGGAACTTGACTGGCCTGCACAGAGTCCTGACCTCAACCCGATAGAACATGTTTGGGATTAATTAGAGCGGAGCCTGCAAGCCAGGCCTTCTCATCCAACACCAGTGCCTGACCTCACAAATGCACTACTGGAAGAATGGTCAAACATTCCCATAGACACACTCCTAAACCTGTGGATAGCCTTCCCAGAAGAGCTGAAGCTGTTATAGCTGCAAAAGGTGGGCCAACTCAATATTGAACCCTACAGACTAAGAGTGGGATGCCATTAAAGTTCACGTGCATCATTAATCTAGTTAAAATGGTGCTCCTCCCCAAAATCTTCTATATGATATGGCATAGTTCATGTGCATGTAAAGGCAGGCGTCCCAATACTTTTGACAATATAGTGTATATAGGTTTGATCAGAGAGGTCTGCTGAACACCAATACCATCACATCTATTTTGCATTCTATTACTGCATCTACAGTACAGACCAAAAGTTTGGACAGACCAAAAGTTTGGACACACCTTCTCATTCAAAGAGTTTCTTTATTTTCATGACTATGAAAATTGTAGATTCACACTGAAGGCATCAAAACTATGAATTAACACATGTGGAATTATCACATAACAAAAAATTGTGAAACAACTGAAAATATGACATATTCTAGGTTCTTCAAAGTAGCCACCTTTTGCTTTGATTACTGCTTTGCACACTCTTGGCATTCTCTTGATGAGCTTCAAGAGGTAGTCACCTGAAATGGTTTTCACTTCACAGGTGTGCCCTGTCAGGTTTAATAAGTGTGATTTCTTGCCTTATAAGGCCTCATACACACGGACGTTTTTTGACGCCGGCGTTTTCTGGCGTCTTTTGCAGCTCTCCATGTTAGTCAGTGGCCCCATAAAAACGTCAGCGTTTTTGAGCTGTAGATGGCGTCGGCGTTAGTGAGCTGAAAGTAGAACCCACGGCCATCTCGCTCTGAGGCTGTAAAGTTTTGGCATTTTTTGACGCCGACGCCGCAAAACGCCAACAAACGCCAACTAACGCCAACAAACGCCAAGTAATATTGTCCTGGCGTTTTTTGACGTTTTTAGGTTGAAAAATAGCAGAGGGATGATTTTTTTTTTAAAAACGCCTATTGACGCCGACGCTCATTTACGCTCACTAACGCCAATGCATACCGCCGAAAAACGCAGATTTTTTTTCCTTGACGTCGGGCCGGACGTTTTGTTTATTTTTAAAGATACGCCCGTGTGTGTGAGGCCTAAATGTTGGGGATTTATTCAAAATTGAAGGCATACTGAACCAGCATGGCTACCACAGCATCTTGCAGCGGCATGCTATTCCATCCGGTTTGCGTTTAGTTGGACCATCATTTATTTTTCAACAGGACAATGACCCCAAACACACCTCCAGGCTGTGTAAGGGCTATTTGACCAAGAAGGAGAGTGATGGGGTGCTGCTCCAGATGACCTGGCCTCCACAGTCACCGGACCTGAACCCAATCGAGATGGTTTGGGGTGAGCTGGACCGCAGAGTGAAGGCAAAAGGGCCAACAAGTGCTAAGCATCTCTGGGAACTCCTTCAAGACTGTTGGAAGACCATTTCAGGTGACTACCTCTTGAAGCTCATCAAGAGAATGCCAAGAGTGTGCAAAGCAGTAATCAAAGCAAAAGGTGGCTACTTTGAAGAACCTAGAATATGACATTTTTTCAGTTGTTTCACACTTTTTTGTTATGTAGATAATTCCACATGTGTTAATTCATAGTTTTGATGCCTTCAGTGTGAATCTACAATTTTCATAGTCATGAAAATAAAGAAAACTCTTTGAATGAGAAGGTGTGTCTAAACTTTTGGTCTGTACTATATATGCCATGGGGTGTTTTCTCAAAAATACCTGCTAATCACTTGTTGCCCTTTACTTCCTTTACTACAATATAATCAAGGTTTGTGATGGTTATAATTAATACGCTTTTTATAAGTTTTCAAAAGCTTTTACTTTTCATGTAGTATCAAATGAATTACATGGTTTATTGACTTATTGTTTATTACCTATTAATAATTATTAGATCACATTTTACAACTACTTTAATAATAGCACTTGCTACAGTATGGTTGTTCCTTCTAGTGCTCAACATGGACTCTATGTTGTCACATCCTGAATGCAGAGTCAATAAAAGAATCTTGTGACATATAGTCCGAAGAGCCAGGTTTTGCACTGAAGTCGGACTACTATGGACTACAAGTACCAGCCGGCTGGAGAGAGAGAACAGAATGCTGGCAGAGGTAATATAAAACCTGTGTGGGTACAGGATCACTCTCTTGGGACCTTGGCCTTCATCTGGAAGCAGTGACCTGGACAGTTGGAGGAATGCGAGTCGGTGCTGCAGCCTAGGCAGCCAGGGATGCCTCTATGGAGAGTGTGGATCCGCATCTGCCATCAGCAGTTCCGGTCAGCCTGGTGGCAATCGGAAGGCCACTCTCATCATCTGCAACACAGATCCAGCTGGATCACCGTGTGCAGATTGTGCGGCCATGCAACCCTCTTCCTGACCACAACATCCGCAGGATCTTCCCGCCATTCTTACAAGACGCCACTGCACTCTCCACACATCTCTGCCATCACTGTACCCCTTCTGCATTAATATACTTTCTCATACACCTTTGCAACCCCTCCTCCCCAGCATACCTTTGCCACAACTGTAGCAACCTCACATACCTCTATACCTCTTGAGCACACTTGTGCCACAATTGTACTCCCACCTCTGGTATCACCGTGCCCCTTCGCACAACTGTGTCACCACTGTACCCCCTTGGACAACTCTGCACCACCCCAACATACCTATGTCACAATTCCACTATTGCCCACCCCCACCTCCCCAGTTACCCTTTGACACTACTGTACTTCTTTGTGCCACTGTAACTCACTGTGCTGCCCCCCAGCTCACAATCACTTTGGCCCACAATTACTTTAGAAATCGCAGTGCCAATTTCTTCTTCCTGCATCCAGACTTCCCTCCTAGGATGTAGATGTCATTGTGCAATAAAAAATAAAATAAAAAGGTCCACTGAGGAGTGGTCGGGGCTAGGGAGTGATTTTGTGGCGTCTCTTGGCAACGATTGGAGTTTGTTTGCAGACCCTACCATAGGGTTGCCACATCATCCTTTTAATCCAGGACACATATGAATTACACAGGTTCTGAGGCTAATTTAATGCAGATAAGGCATCAAATGAGTTTAATTATCACCTTAATCAGCCGCAGAACCTGTGTAATTAATATGTGTCCTGGATTAAAGGGATGATGTGGCAACCCTACCCTACCATTGTATCCTCCTCAGAAGTGATCCCCTACCAGTGCCTGCTATGCATTACACAGGCATGGTCCACTATTGTTCCCATCAGGAAAACCACCCTTGGAAATGCCATTGAAAATCCCCTGTGTAGTTTAGGCCTTTTCAACTGCACTTGCAATTGCTAGACCCAAACACTGTCACAACATGTAGAGAGTGACGTCACGGCTCTCTGTAAGCTCTGACATCTGCTATTTTGCAGTGGCAGTGACTCTGATGAAGGAAGGAGCAGCAAGGAAGACGAATAGAAGTGAGTCAGGGAGTGAACCTCAAAGTGAGTCTGTCACTGTGTCCTGAGTAAGCAAACTTACAGTGTCTCTTTAAAGCAAAAGTAGGTAGTATTAGAGCTCATGCCCACAAACAGCCAAAGGGTAGTAAAAGCAGGCAGTTGAGCTGTGTTTTTAATTTTTTTCTCTGTGACAATGATAACCAATACAAATAAGAAGTGAATCTCCACAAAGGGGACACAGACAGCAATAAAAGCTTGTCATAGGGGCTAACTCTTCCATACTTTATCCTAAACTAAGAGAAACGATTTTGGCTAGAGATGCACTTTAACCCTGCTATTACATGGCACATGTAAGGAGAGTAATTAGCTTCCCTGCCTAATTATTCTCTGCTTAAATATCATTTGATGACAGTTATGGGTGTATGACCAAATCTTAAAAACATCAAGTATTATGCTAAGGGCTATTTTTGTCAGGGAATAGGTGCAGGAACTCACCCCACTGCAACCCCCACCCTGAGTAGCGAGAGTAGTGATATGGCTGCATCAAATGGTGGGCGTGGTTAAAGACAGTGGGAGGGTCTTAAAGGGGCACTGCTAACCCCTGTACCCCACTGTGTACAACTCACCTTTGCAACCCCCTCTAAAGCTCATCTCAGGACCCCACAAGCCACAGCTTATTACTGCATCCACAACTCACCTCTACACCTTCCATCCACAAATTACCTCTGCATCCTTGGTCTACAGTTCACTTCTGTATCCTGTCCACAATTATCTGCAACTCACCTCTGCACCCTCATCCACAACTCACCTTTGCCCTCCCAGTCTGCAACTTACTTCTGCATTCTTCTGTCCACAGCTTATCTCTGAACCTCTGTGTAAAACTGCCCACAGCTCACCACTGCACCCTCCCGTCTGCAGCTTACCTCTGCACCCCCTGACCAGTGACCACAGCTCAACTCGGCACCTCTCCCCATCTATAGCTCACCTCAGCAGCCCCCCCATCCACAGCTCACCACTGCACCCCCATCCACAACTCATCTCTACGCCACCCATCCACTTCTCACCTCTCCACCCCCTGACCACAGCTCACTGGCTTAGGTGGGTTTCTTTGTTAACAAGTGACTGTAGTGCACCATGAGAACAGGGCCAGTGCTGGAGGTGGTGGAACTCAGTTCCTCCCCATTTCAGCTCAAATAATGCCCTGATTATTCTCCAAAGCAAATCAATCCGGGTCCTTCTTTTGATTGCATACTTGGTATTTGCCAGAATCCTATCACAAGTTTTGGATAATGGGCTTGTTTTATTTATGGGCACCAATACTGACTACCTAAGATACATTATGTAGTTCATGTCCCATTAAGAAATAGTTATACTTCATTAATTGTTGGGCCTTTTGTCCAATTTCTCTTTAAAAACATTTTTTTCCACTTAAATACACTGAACTCTTTTTTTAACAGCAAAATAATTGCAATGACAAGTTGACAAGGGAAAGAGAATGAGATCAAAGAGAATAAAGACAAAGAAGAGAGCTCTAAAAATAGAATCCTCAATGGGAATTGTATAATAGCATTTAGCAAAGCACAATACAAAAACCTCAAGAAATACCGGTGTAAAATCTGACAACAAGCAGTGGAAAAATACAGCCTCTTCAAGATCTGCATTTTGTCAAGAGGGGTCACAAAAAAGGAGGGTTGTAACAAAAAGTGATGTACTTCTTTGCATGCGTATTGATCTAGAACAGGTGCTAGAAGCATGCAATGCCAATTTCTCTAGCACCCACTGGTAGTATCTATAACAATTCTATAACAAAGCATAATCCAACCCCTTTCCCCTGACGTCTCTGAAAGCTCATCAGCAAATGTATGGAAGAAGCCCACCCACATGCCTACAGTGGTGCCCTGTTTTCCTAATTTCCCCTACAAGGTCTGGGGTTGATCTGAAGTCTGAAGTTTATGCAATGGGAATGATCTAAGGTGTGAAGTGATGCATTGGAGCGTGAACATGTGCGGACCAGTTAATCGGTTTTTGCACTCACAGTTGTACTGCTAATGGCAAAGTAAATTCTTTAATTACTATTTAATAATTAATGAGGTCGACTTGTCATTGGCAGTATAACTATGAGTGCAAAAATTGAAAATAAAGACTTTGTGTGATTGTCCATTGGCAGGCTACTTCTCAAATATTTGTAAACGTGACACCTAAGCTGGCCACGCATTCGTGGAACTTCATTCTAATTTTTTTTAAGAATGTTTATTCGATTTTGGAATGGATAGTGGGGGCAAATTGACATTTGGTTCAACCACAGTGATGAGAAAATTAGAAGGAGCTGGGTGGAAATTTTTCTAAATCATGTTTGTTATGGTTTTTGTTTGGTAAAGTTAACTTGTTCCAAAACCCAACGTTAAAAGCAAATAAAATTTAATGCGGAAATGACTGCTGACCCCTAATCTAAAAACAAAACAGCACTCCATCAGTGCAGATTTTTTGCTGATGGATATCAGAATTTTTTAAATTCCTTTGCCATTATTGCTTGTCTCTTGGTTGATGAACCCGAGCGCAGGAGGATTGGGTTTTGGATATCAGAATGCCATGGTGAATGCAAATATTTCGGGGAATTGTAGCACCTTTTTATTACAGTGTATCTATAGACCAAATTTTTCTGTAGCCAAAAATGTGGTAGATTCTTCTGTAATTCCTGTCTTGAATGTATAGGTATTTATATAGCACCAACAATTTATATACTGTATATTTTTTAACAGTAAAAAGTTTTTATTAATTACGTCAATCCAAGATACAAATCAACAGGTTACATGACAGTTTGGTCAAGCATCAGATACTCGGAGAATAGCAATATTACACGATGAACATTCTTGAGAAAAAGGTGAAGCAAACACACAAATTCCAATGTTAAGGCATCAGCATACACATAAGGGATCCCGACCCTCCATCCCTCCTAGGAACATTTCTCAATCCAACCATCCCAAATTTTATGAAATTTCTGGGGGCAATTTCTATTTTCATATGTTAGCCTGTACAGAGGAAGTGCCCTGTTAACCGCATGTACCCAGGAAGCTTTAGTGGGGAGCTCCTTGGTTTTCCATCTCAACAAGATCTCCTGTCGGGCATAAAAAAGGGCATAGGAGATGCATAGCTTACTGTATCTATCCCCCTCCACATTCTCTAGGTAACTTAGTAGCATAATCATAGGGTCAAGAGGCAAAACCATCTCCATTATCCCGCCAAGAGTCCCAGCCACCTCCGACCAGTAAAGTCCCAATTGAGGGCAGGTCCAAACCATATGAAAGAAATCTCCCACATCCGACATGCATCGGGTGCACTGTGGGCTAGAGGATGGGTATATGCCGGCCAGCCTCTGGGGAGTGTAATAAGCCCTGTGGATAAATTTTAACTGAATAAACCTGTCCCTGGCCGAGATCATGGTAGATATGAATGTCGTCAAACTATCCTCCCATTCCTCCTCCCCCATTTCCGGTATATCTGCCCGCCACCTGTCTCACGCTCTATTAGGTTTGCGGTCATGTTCAACTGTGAGGTAGAGGTATAGAGAAGAGAGGGGCTTACCCATGGTGCCAGATATTAGTAGCCTCTCCACTGAGTCTGACTCCAGTACAACACCGTCTGGGAACTGAGCCTGGTAGGCGTGCCTAAGCTGCCAATATCTAAAAAGGAAAGTATGTGGGAGCGCAAACGTCTGTCTTAGTTCCCGAAAGGTTTTTACTCTACCACCCTCCACTATGTGTTTCAAAGCAACTATACCCTTGCGTGCCCAGGTAGCAGGGTCCGGAATTTGGGCGAAATGGGACAGATTAGGGTTACCCCATAGCGGCGTGTGTGGCGAGATGACATGCTCCCTCTGACTTGGTTTCCTGGCACGTTCCCAGGCCATAATGGTCGTCCTCATGGGCCCCGTCAATGGGTACGGGGCTCGCCTGCCTCTGAATACCAGATTCGATAGGGCAGCATAAGAGCTCAGCACAGCTGCCTCCAAATTTACTGCGGGATTACATCTGGGTTGGGAAAACCACCAACGAACGGTCACAAGAACTGCTGCCCAATAATATAACAAAAAATTCGGCAGGGCTAGACCTCCCAGGGAGAGTGGTAGGTATAATGTATACCTAGTCACTCTAGGCGTCTTCCCGGCCCAAATAAACGTGATCACCAAACTCTCCAGTCTACGGAAGAAGGATATTGGGATGTGAATCGGTGTGTTTCTAAAGAAATACAGGAATTTGGGTAAGTATACCATCTTTACTAAATTGGTCCGCCCGACCGGGGTAAGCGGGAGCCTTCTCCAGTCGGTACATTTCTTCGTGAACTGTGTCAATACAGGACACAGGTTACTCTTGATGTATTCTGACAAGCTCCCTGTTATTTTAATTCCTAAGTAGGTGAACTCATCTGTCCATCTCAGGGGGGTAAACGTGTCCACGCGGGAGACCAACGGATGCAGGGGGAACAGGACAGATTTGTCCCAGTTTATTCGTATGCCAGAGTACGTGGCGAACGTTTCAAAAATTCCCAACGCCGAGCGCAGAGAAGTGTTCGCATCTGCGAGATATAATAGGGTGTCGTCTGCATAGAGGGAAATTTTTTTGGTCAGAGGTCCCACCCTGATGCCCGCCACCGAGTCCGCCGATCGGATCAGAATTGCTAGGGGTTCCAAGGCCAAGGCGAATAGCCCAGGAGACAGCGGGCAACCCTGTCGCGTGCCCCTCTCCAAGGGGAATGCCGGAGACAAATTCCCGTTCGTAGGGACCCGCGCCCTTGGGTGAGAGCGTATAGAAGCCTCAGCCATGTCAAGAAACGGGGCCCGAATCCAAACCTGGCCAAGACCTCCCATAGGTAGTTCCACTCTACGGAGTCGAAGGCCTTCTCCGCATCGAGAGAGGCCACGACTCCAGGATTATCAGATGTTGCCAGGTCTATGTGGGTATGTAGCCTCCTGATATTTATGTCAGTCCCTCTCCCGGGCATGAAACCAGTTTGATCCGGATGGACCAATTCAGTTATGACTGTGTTCAGTCTGGTGGCCAGTATCTTGGCCAAAATCTTTGCATCTACATTGATCAAAGATATTGGCCGATATGACGAACACAGCGATGGGTCTTTTCCTGGCTTCGGTATTACCACTATGACTGCCTCCCCCATCGAGTCGGGGAGTTCTTCCCGGCCTAAAGAGTGAGCCAGCACCTGTTGAAACCTGGGGGCAAGATCTTCTTGATATAATTTGTAAAATTCCACCGGGATGCCATCTGGGCCTGGTGATTTCCCTACCTGCATAGCCCGTATGGCCTTACAGATCTCCTCCTCCGTAATAGGGGCGTCCAGTTTGTCGGCACAGGACGTGGTCAGTCTAGGAATGTCAATTGCGTCTAAGTACCTGGCAAAGTCTCCCCCGCCATGAGTTACCCGAGATCTATAGAGTGACTAGTAGTAGTCAGCAAAGCAGCGGTTGACGTCATCAGGGTCAGACATTAGCGCGCCCTTGTCATCTCGCACCTGAGCTATTGATACTCCTCCCACTCTCTCCCGTGATAACCAGGCCAGCAAGCGCCCCGACCGCTCCCCTTGTTCAAAAATTCGCTGGGTTTGGTGGAGCAGTCTCTTTTGGGTAAGTTCAGTCCTCAACAAGAGTACCTGCTTTGTCACTGCTTGAAGGGCAGAGCAGTGGTCAGGGTCTCTTGTACGGAGGTATAGGGCCTCCAGTCTGAGTGAGTCGGCCTCCTCTCTAATAAGTTCTGCTCTACGGTCTTTACAGACTTTGGCGATAATCTCTGCATACCGACCCCTAGTATTTGCTTTAAAGGCCTCCCATACTGTGTTGAGGTCAGCTGTTCCCAGGTTGGTCCCCCAGTACCCAGTCAGCTCCATTTTGAACTTTGGTTCTACCTGTAGGTCAGATATCCAATACCTAGAAAGGTGCCACAGCGAGTCAACCTGGGCTCTCTGAAGGTCTAGGGTGAGGGTCAGTGGTGCATGATCAGAGATGCCTCTATGGAGAATCTCGATCCCCTTCACTCTATCTAAAACCGGCCCCGTCGCATAGACGAGGTCTATGCGTGAAAATGCTCTGTGAGAAGCTGAATGGCATGTGAAGGCCTTGGTTAGAGGGTGCTTCCAACGCCAGACGTCAGTGAGCCCATAGGTCTGGGCCCACGTGTCCAGACCCCGATGAGGGTCGTGGCCCGGTTTAAATCTGTCTAGCTCTGGGTCGGGAACTAAATTAAAGTCACCCAGCAACACAACTTTGTCAGACTGAAACTGCGCCGCATTAGAGATAATCTGGTGGAGCAGTGAGAGCGAGGCTGGCGGTGGCAGATACAAACCCGCAATAACCCAAGGCTGCCCCCAAATTTGGGCATAAAGGATTACATACCTCCCTCCCGGGTCAAGGACCAAATCGAGAAGGACAAAGGGAAGGGACTTCAGTACCAACACACTAACTCCCCTGGCTAGGTTCGAGTATGTGGAGTGGTAGTGATGGCCCACCCACGGCTTCTTCAAGCTCAGTGTTTTGCAACCTACCAAATGGGTTTCTTGGAGCAGACAGATATGGGGGTTATGCTGTTTAATAAACTGGAACACCAGGGACCTCTTAACCGGGGAGTTCAGGCCCCGGGTGTTCCAAGATAGCAATTTAAGTGATGCCATATTCTCTCCACACAATCACCGCCGCCCCCAGGACCTCCCCCACCAGCTGGAGGGAAGGACCCAGGGGGAAGCGAGAGCACCAAAAGAGATAGAGCCCAATGTGTATATCGAACCTGTGCACACCATGCAACCTCACGCATCTTGACTGATAATCAATAGATTGAACGCCCCTGAACTCAAAACCAATTCCCCCCCACCCCACCGACCCCCTTAAAACTGAGGAGGGTCTGGATCCCTAACAAAACCAAGGTTACACAATTGTTGTGCATGGGGGCGCAAGAGCCTGAAGGCACGCAGCCTGCATCAGGGCACTGTCAGCCCGGCGCAGACTGTAGCCTGGCGTGGATTATACAGGTGGTCTCACCCGGAGCCCCGGGGGTACATTACTTAAACTCTAGTTACAAACATTTCAGAGCATATCATGTGCAGTAGGATTAAAACATTCCCTGTCAACGGACAGATGCTCCCCCCCCCCCACCAAGAGTATTTATCCGCAGAAAGCCTGAGCACCAGTTCCTCCGCTCGGCCTCCAGTGGGTCACCCTTCAGGAGTAGGTTCCCCCTTCTCCCCCACACTGCTCTTACCACGCCAGGGCGAGCATTCCGGAGGCATCATCCAGCAGGTATAGGTCAGAGGGACGGAAAGAGGCAAGGTCCCAGCACCCCTCTCCAGCCCGTCTCTGGGGCCTCTGGATCCAGTCAGCCTCGTCCCCATCCAAGGACCGTAGATGGGGTTCTAGGATATAGCATCACACTCCCTGGGCCTCCGCGGGCTATTTAGGTCCCTCACCAAGGGCCAGCAGTGTCATGGAGGCACGTGGGGGAGAGACGCCCCCGGGGATAAAAATACAGTGCAGGGGAATCAATGCGTAATAGAGTCACATCTCCAAATTGGAAGTCACAATCCGCGGTGGTGCCATGGCTAGCATCTATAAGGGCCACCTTCAGATCCCGGGGATGGACATCAGCAAAGTACAGATATAGGGCCCATTCGGAAGAGGAGGGGAGAGGTTACCAGGATGTATACTCTGAAGCAGCAAGTAGCATGGATTGTCAGCGGCGGACCGACTCAGTCCAGTTAGCGGCCTCCGCAGGTGATGTGAAAAATTGCACTCTCTCGCCATCCTGTACCCGCAGTTTAGCCGGGAACAGCATACTGTACTTGATGCCTTTTTGCCTGAGCATTGCTCTAACCTGATCAAAGGATTTTCCAAGTTTCTGTGTTTCAATGGAGTAATCAGGGAAAAACATTAGTTTTGCCTCTTCATGTCTGACTTCTTGCTGCAAACGAGCGGCTCTGAGGACTATGTCTCTGTCCCTGTAGTGAAGGAGTTTAAAGATGAAGGTTCTGGGGGGTGATCCCACCGGTCCCCTAGCAGCAGGCATGCGGTGAGCTCTCTCCACGGAGAAATGGGGAGAGAATTGGGCCTGAGGAAACAAAGCAGGGAGCAAGCGTTCGATATACCCGACCGGATCTGAACCTTCGGATCCCTCCGGGAGGCCGATAAGCCGAACGTTGGAACAACGGTTCTTGTTCTCGGCGTCCTCCGCCCTTGCCTCCAGGAACCTCACCTTCAGCTTGAGGGAATAAATGTCAGCTCGGTTCTCCCTCAGGTCATCCTCGGTCGCCGACACCCTCCGCTCCACTTCGGTCACCCGCTCCCTAAAGTTGTCCATGTCGCGGCGGATCAGCGCCGTTTCCATCTGGAGCCCCTCTAGTTTGGATGTCAGGGTGGTCTGGCATGTTGTGATCGCGGCCAGCAGGGCATCAAAGGCTGGGGAGCCTGTTTGTATGGCTACCTCCGGAGGTCGTTCGGCCTGTGGGTCCATGGCGCGTGAGGCACGTGTAGGTAGGCCTGCGTGTGGTGATCCGTGCTGCGTGGGAGCTTTCCGCCTTTTCTGAGCCTATCGGCCGCCCTTCCTCATCGCCAACCGTGGCTGCCCTGAGATTGGGAGCTATGAGCCTGAAATTGACGATCTCTGGGTGGAATATAGCAGGATAAATGAAGGATTAGGTCGCCAGGCTGGGGAGCTCTGCTAAAAGACGTCTGCTCCCAGCGCCATCTTGGACACGCCCCCATATACTGTATATTTACATTCACATCTGTCCCTACCCTCAAGAAGCTTACAATCTCAGGCCCCTAACTCACATTCACACATATACTGTATATACTAGGGCCAAATTCAACACCAATTACCCTACAGGCACAGGGAGAACATGCAAACTCCAGACAGGTAGTGCCATGGTTGGGATTTGGACCAACAGCCCTAGTGCTGCCAGGCAGAAGCACTGTCTACTTAGCCACTGTGCTACCCAGTTCAGGTTAACTTTAAGGAAACTAGAAGTATGAGCCGGCACTCACTGGAAATCTTGAGAATTATCTTTTATTCCATCGTTCCATATATGACACGGTTACAGGTAAGACCCTGACTGACACGGTTACAGGTAAGATCTGACGCGTTTCGGCGACAGAAGAGCGCCTTGATCATAGTATAAATTACATTAAAAAGGAGAACTATATATATATATATATATATATATATACACACTTATCAAATGTTTCTAAAGATAACATGTTCAGGCCAGGTTTCTTCAATATACATAATCAGCTCTAATCTAGATAACCTGGGGATGGAGTGCATCTTACCTGTAACCGTCAGCGTCTTACCTGTAACCGTGTCATATATGGAACAATGGAATAAAAGATAATTCTCAAGATTTCCAGTGAGTGCTGGCTCATTCTTCTAGTTTCCATATGCTAATTCTGAGATGCTTGGAGGATGTTTTTGAACCAGAGCACCTGCAAGGGTAAAGTATAATTGCCTGTGTTAAACTTCGCTGTGCAGAGCGGTGTTTTCCTGTGTGTTCAGGTTAACTTTAAGACCCCTTTCACACCAAGGCATTTTTCAGGCGTTTTTGCTCTAAAATTAGCACATAAAAAGCGCACCAAAAACGCTCCCCATGCATCTCAATGGATGCTTTCACACCGAGGCATTGCGCTTGCTAGGCGTTGCTAAAAGTCCTGCAAGCAGCATCTTTTCAGCTTGTTTTGTGCGCTCAAAATAGCACTTCAAAAACGCCCATGTCCATTGAAAATAATGGTTAAGCGCTTGAAAAGCGCATGAAATGTGCACTGAGGCTGTGGAAAGGTCACATGATTGAAACACAAACGCTTGAAAATCGCTTGAAAAGCACTTAAAAAACGTCATTAGAGGGGTGCTATTTATAGCGCTTCAAAAGGACAGCAAAAACATACACTCATGGCGTTTTACAGGATTTTACAGGCTTTTTCCCAACGCCTTGGTGTGAAAGGAGCCTAAAGGAAACCTGCCCTATAGGCAATATACTATACAGTATGTGGAGGCAACCAATGCTGACCTCTTTCTGAAAATTCCGTTTCCCTGGTTGTCCCTTGCTTGCAAATTTTCTGAGGTCCCTTTCACACGGGCCAAATCCATTTTTTCTCAGCAGGGGATCTGTTTGCTGATCCCCTGCTGAGCTGAGCGGAGTGGTCAGATGACAGGTCTGTGTCCTCTCCGCTTATGCAGACACAACCCACTCTGCTCTTTGGTCAGCCAGATGTAAGCGGACTGGCTGTCCATTTACATCCAACTGCCCTCCGGAGGGGAACAGATCCCCAACTGCTTTTGATGGATCAGAGGTAGGTAGGTGTAAACGGACACAAGTCCTCTCGTGTGAAAGGAGCCTTACTGAGCTCAAAAAAGCATGTCACAAGTGTCAGAGCTCCTGAACTTCATGCTTATTGCAAGTCAATTATTTATAAAGTATTAACTTCAGCATGACAGCCAGGAAAACTAACATTTTTTCAAAGAAAAGGCAGCCTCTATGTGTCTCTCCGCACAGGTGAAAAAAAAAAAACAGATGCAATAATCAATTAAATGTATTGTCTTCACCTTGGTAAAGGGGCCCTGCAAGTTTTCACAATGATGGTATTCTAATTCCTAATAAAAAGTAACCACACTACTGGAGCACTGGCATCTTGTGGTATATAACTTATATGACGTTATAAGTCGCTACACCAAAAACCATGTGTGAATATGTACACTCATATGTTTTCATGTTCGGGGGACAAATTAAATTACTTAAAACCTATAGTAGCCATCACCCTCCCCTAGATCAAGAAAGCAAAAAACTTCAGCCATGGATTACTTGCTCCAGGACAACATTTGACAGTGCAGGCAGCAGGAGAGGTAAATATTACTTTGCTTCTTTGTAGGTAGTGCATTAGTAGGATGGTCTGAATAAGTGACAGTTGTTAATAATTCAGATAATCTCTAGACGTAATAAAACTGAGCACATAACACAATCCCAGTGCAATTTTATTAAAGCAGCTATTAACAATTATAGTTAATTTTGTCATCAGTCAAAGAGTGTGGATTACAAACCTATGTACCCAGCAAGCAAACATTTGCGTTTATGGTATCCCCAAGCCTCTCCCCAAGGGTTCCATTCCACATCACACATTAGTGATCCTGTCACTTGTGGCAACTCACCCACAACAGGACAGCTAAAGTGACTATTCAATAATTTTGTTTTTATTGAAATTTTCAAAAGAAAACATAGAATACAATATCACAATGGTATAAGTGAACAGATCATACCCTATTAAAAGATACAAGATATTAACAAATGAAAATAACAGGAAGGCAAAATGTAGAAATCAATGCCTATAGAAGAGTAACGAACATGAACAGGTCAAAGTTAATATTGGCATATTAAAAATTAAGAGGTTAATATAATTCAATACCACGAGAGAGGTGAGGGTTCCAGAAGAGGAGGACAGAAAAAGGGGAGGGGGTTCTGGGAGCAATATAATGATATATAGGGATGTTACAAAGTGAAGCAGATGCAATACAAAAAATTGGGAATCAGGGTGTGTGCGTAGAGGACTCATATTCAAATTGCTCCCATGGTTCCCAAATCTAGTCAAATTGTGTCACCAGATTGTTGGCAGAGTCAGTGAGATACTCCATTCTTCGGATTTCAGATATGGTATTCACGAGCAAGGGAGATGAGTGGAGATCAACTGATAATCGGTTAATGGGAATTGCTCTCCTTGCGGCTAATTGGATGTGAGAAAGCAGATGTTTAACTGGCTTTTTTAGACCTGGAAAGGGAAGTCCCAATACGTAATAGAGTGGGTCTAGTGGCAGGGATGCATTAATCAAGGAGTTAATAAGAGCCATAGCATTAGCCCAAAAGGGTTGTATCAACTGACACTGCCAGAAGCTGTGGCCAATGTCTGAACCACATCGCCAGCAGAGGGATGAAATGGATGGATTGTGACGATGGAGGTCTTTGGAAGTTCTATACCAGAACATTAGTACCTTGACAGCAGTCTCTCTCTGCACCACACATCTAGATGACTTGGAAATAGATTTCCAATATTTTTTCCCAGCAGGTGAAATGGATGGGCTTGTGTAGAATATGGGACCATTTCTGCATATAGGAGCTGGTCTGTGGTAAGGGGAGCTGTTTCATGCAGTATTTTATAAATGGCGGAAATTAAGTAGAGCTGATAGGGTCCTTGGGCACAAGTGCAATCAAATTTAGAAGGTTTGTCCAAGGTAAGGGTTGCAGACATAGATTAGAGGAAATTTCTAATTTGGAGATATGAGTAGTGTAGTTGTTTGGGAATATGGTATTTAGACTGCAGCTCTCCAAAGGTAAGCAATTTGCGGGAAACGGGTTAACAAACTGGCACAGTTGAAACAAGGTGGCTTGAGTCCAGGGAGCCATACGATCGTTGGAAATACTGTCTGGGATAAGCGGGTTTAAGAAGACATTGGATAGGGGAGGGTATGGTGAGGAGAGAGTACTTCTTGTAAGTAGCCCGCCAGACTTGCATGGTAAACAACATAGGAGCTAAACAAAATTGCTTCAATGCTGGATCAGGGTGGAGAGAAGGAGACCATACCAAGGAACAGGGGTGAACAGGGTACAGGGAACCCATCTCAATCTCTGACCATCTGTTAGGAGTGTATTGACTTGACCATGATGCTATGGTGCTTAGGTGTAAAATGACTATTCACCTGCTCTTATGGCTTTGCCTCCATGCTGCTTAAACCAGTGAGGTGATGCCCCTTTCCCTGCTGGTTGGTTATATTCTATGAAGTTTCTGCCAGTGAGGAAACAGTGTCAAAGCCACACCTTGCTAGTTCAGCCTTTGAGAGAACAACACCATAGGGGAAGGAGGGATCTCTGTTAGTGAGTGCTAAGCTGTGTAAATTTTGGCAGCAAATTTTGATTTAGCTTTAGTTATAGTCTTTTGACTAAAATGCCATTTTAGTTTTGGTCGTATTTTAGCCATCTGAATTGTTTTAGTTTTAGTCTTATTTTAGTCAACTAAAATTGTGTTAATTTAGTCGACAAAATTAACACAGGTGCTAAGAGGCTAAATAATATGTATGAAGCCACTCATCTGCTCAAGTAACAGTATGAAAAAACAACCAGTTCCTACTCTGGATCCCCAAGATGCCTCGGATAGTGACATCTGAATTTTTGCTGATACAGCATGCCGTGCTTGCAATTTGCAGAACTTTCTTTCATTTTATTTTTTTCCTTTGAATTGTTCTTGTTCAGTATGCTATGTAACTATATAATTGTTGATCCTATTTGTTGGATTAAATATAAATAAAAACCTATGTAAAAAGAAAAAACAACCAGTCACCATAAATCAGCAGGACTTTTCTTATTATACTTCAAGCTTCAGTCATAATGGTAGAGGAGAACACAGACGCAGCATGGCTCCCAAAGACTTTTAAACAAGGTAGGCAACAGATCATTCTGAATGTCAAGTAATAGCTATTAGCTAATTAGCAGGCCTTCCAGTTTCAATGACATAATTAACTTTTTAGATTTAGCGATCTAAACAGCTATGTTATTAAACAGTATATTAAGACATTCATGTTTAGGTTGGAGTTCTTCTGTAAAGTAAAAGTAGTGATCAGCATCAGCCTTCACCACCTGCTGGTTATTATTCAGAAGTGCAGCATTTACCTGCCCCAATTGGAAATGTTTAGGTAGACTGCTGGACACTCACCTCATACCAGATCAACAGGTTTCTTGTCTACTCATGCCATGGATGGATTTAGGTCTGTGTGATTTTAGTCTGTTCATGCCATGCACTATTCCTCTGAATTGTTTGGACTGAGTTTGCACTCAGCTTGCATATGGTCTATCTATGTGTCTGGAACCTGGACTCTGTTTAGGGTCAGTTAGTTTGCACCTGATATGGCCATCAGCCTCCTACCTCTGCTATTATCTGCTATATGTTCTATTCATGTGTCTGAAGACTCATATTACCTATTGGTCGACTATCACCCCTACTGACACAATGGGTTTGATTTACTAAAACTGGAGCATGCAAAATCTGGTGCAGCTGTGCATAGTAGCCAACCAGCTTCTAACTTCAGCTTGTCCAATTAAGCCTTGACAAAAAAACCTGGAAGCCGAATGGTTTCTATGCAGAGCTACACCAGATTTTGCAGTCTCCAGTTTTAGTAAATTATCCCCAATGGGTCTACCTAAAACTCTGAAAGTAAACCTATGACTTTGAGAATTTTTTTTTTTTAGTGAATATAAGAATGCACTTAGGCAGCCATTCTGAACTAGGGTTACTCCAGAGGTTGCTAGGGGTTCCTTATTTATTTCAGGTACTTATATAGCGGCGTCAATTTACGCAGCGCTTTACATATATATTGTACATTCACATCAGTCCCTACCCTCAAGGAGCTTACAATCTAAGGTCCCTAACTTCATCTATAGCAAATCGACCTCCCATCCGATAGTGCCTACATGGTTCCCAGATCAATGACATTTGACAGCGCCAGCAGCATCAAACCAATTTTCTCTTTAGCAATCTGTAAGGCGGGCAGTCTTCCCATTGGCCACCGAAGTACGGGGGGCATTCTTCCCACTGCCAACCAATGTAAGGGTAGCATTGTTTCCTCTAGCCACCAATGTAAGGGGCGTTTACCGCCTGACCCCTAATAAATTGGCTTAAGCGGGGGTTCCTTAAGATCGGAAAATTATTACAAGGGTTCCTCTAGGGTAAAAAGGTTGAGAAAGGCTGCACGCTTTTTTAAAACCCCAATAAGCACAGGTGAATATAGCGTGAGTTCCTATCCATGTAATGTCATTGTAATGTTACAAATATACAACCTTCATCACCTTCCCACAAAGCAGAAAACACAGCCTTTGATGGTGGTCCTCATAAAGCAATGCAAACGTTTTATTAAAACAGACAGGTGTTTGATGTGCGATGTATATAAATTCAAGTCACATTCCCGGTGAGCTAAAAATAACCTGTGTCAATCCTCGTTTTCACAGCTGTGCTTTAACACTTTGCTGAAAAACCATTAGATATACATTACAAGCTTCGCTGTTTGCTCTGCTCTAGTCTCAAGGGGAAAAGACCCATATCTCAACTAATGATCTGTCATTTTTCTTCTTTATAGTTTGTGATTTCTTAAAAAAAGTATCCATCTGAATGCCACATGTTTTGGGCTTCTTTAAAAAAAAAAAAATGTATCAATTATTATTGCTATTGTAAAAGGTGCAAAATCATGAAAATCTTAATTCCTGCTAAATGATTAAGGCATAAACATGCGAGTTGCCTTGGCTAAGCGTGCATCTTTATGCACCACTGAAGTCAGGATTATCTCAAGGGAATAACAGCTAACAGATTCTGTTTTGGATGATCAGTTCTTTCCCCAACATCAGCCAATGTCTGTGAAAGTTATTAGACTGTCTTACCACATATGTCCATTTCCCTAGCCAACCTCGATTGCTTAGACGGAATAAAGACTGTCCAATGTCTGTGCATCTATAACAGAGAGCCTTCTAATATGTCATCTGATAAATGACAGTAGGGCTGGATCTAACCTCTCTGATCTGATGCAGCAAAAAAGTCAGGGAGGCAGAGGGGGTTAATTTACTAAAGGTAAATAGACTGTGCACTTTGCAAAGTGCAATTGCTCCAGTGCTTGGTAAATAAGGTAAACCTTCACTTTGTAAACAATACCCAATCGTATGCAACGAAAATAAAAAAAACAGCATTTTTGCGTGTACATGATTGGATGGTGGAAGTCAGCAGAGCTTCTTCTCATTTACTAAGCTTTGGAGCAACTATCCCCCCCCCCCCCCTTCTCATCACAGAACTCTGTGGGAGCCAATGACTTAGCAAAGCCTGTGAGGGCGGGGAGAGCAGTTACAGACTCAAGTAAGTATTAAGAGCGGTTGAGGGGACGTACTGCTACCCAAACATTTTTTTTACCTTGCAGGGAATGCATTAAGGTAAAAAAAATGCTTAGTTTTTATAATCACTTTAATCACTTTCAGATATAATGTATGCTTTAATGTTATGTGCATGCATGCTAAGTAATGTATGAGTGCACCACTTTCATGTGCTTATCTGCCGCCTCCTCCACCCCTCCGCTGCCACATTTGGCACCTTTTGGGGAAGGGGGGGGGGAGCGGGTACCTGGTTCTGAGTTTGCCGAGGCAAACTCAGCTAGAAGTTCGGCCATCCTTGTTCCCCTGCAGCCGGGCCATTCAAAAAGCGCAGCACACTTTGCGCATGCGCAGTAAGGAGCCGGCTGTGAATCCACAACTGACGGTTTCCCTTAGCCGAGATGGCGGAGGCAGCATTTAAAAATCGGCTCGGGTGAGGACACCGCTGGTTGGTGGACAGGTAAGTGCCCTAATGTTAAAAGTCAGCAGCTACAGTATTTTTTTCTGAAGGAGCCTGCCACTCCGCTTTACTACTCCCCATTACAATGCCTTTATCTGTTTTTCTTCCCAAGAGGACAAGTACTTTCGCTAACAATGGATCCATCTGCTTCTCTGTCCAAGAGGATGGCGCCATCTTTGTTTAGTTCTTGACTGTATTCACAAATCTCTGAAACAGATCAGCCCCTGCTGCAGCCTCTCATCTTGTGACTTGCTACAAAGTTACACTGTACAATTTTATTGATAACTGGGGGAGAGGGGACTGAGGAAATGCTTTTATCTGCCTGCAGCAGGCTGATGACATCATCTCAGTCCAGGCAACATTCCTGGATTGCAGACCAAAGACCACTTCATTATTAAGGGGGTATCAGCTTTTTATGAAAAAATAAAAAGTCACTCTAAAATGTGACATGTCATGAATTTAATCATGAAGACTTGTACGTTTTCAGACAGATGTTTTTTAAATGGAGAACTATTTTACAGATGGCTTTATTGCATTGGTAATGGATTGCTTTAATTAGATGGATTTTTATATTAAAACAGCATATAGTTGCCACTAAAACCCTAGCTCTTCTAAGCAGATAATGGTTTAAGGCATATTATAATATGAAATATATTCAGTAGAGATTTCCATCCAGTGATATTGCCCCCTGTAGGTTTGATTTATTTCATACATGAACACATGCAGACAAATGAGCAATCCCAGTAAAACTAATATCAGATCTGTACCAGCTAAGGTGAGAGTTTAGTTCCTCCTCTCTTCCTATAGCTTCCCCAAGAGCATAATAAATCATTGTTCACCTCCTTTCTGTTTATAGACAAAGGATGACGATCAGTGAGAACAAGAGCAAAACTGTTCCAGTTCTGGGCACAGGAGGATCTGGAATTCAATACTCACTTAAATGATTTACAGAGCTGTGAACAGCCTTGGTATTTTGCTTATTTTTCTTTGATAGCCTAATAGGGCCCTGTTGCTATACATCAGCCAATGGCGATACCCTGGTGAGAATCCGGCCATCTTTCATCAACATCTTTTTACCCATTGGAAATTTTTTCTTATGTTACAGAGCCAGTCACTCTCGAAAGCATTAACCATGTGTCCCATCTTAAGTTGATTATCTTGTGATAATTTATAGAGCTAAGTTATACATGAAATGAAATGTATTTGTATTACTTTTAAAACTTCTTGAATTTCAATGTATCTTTATAACACACTGGCATACCCCTTTCTGTTTTCTTATGCTTGTACAATGGAAACGTGTACTCCTACTTTTTGAAACCTCAATAAAAACTATTGTAAAAGAAAGCATTAGCTAGAGTTGCACGATTAATCGTTAAAAAAAATTACGATCTCAATTCAACCCCACCCCCCTCACGATCTTAAAGTGGTTGTAAACCTTAAAAAAAACAACCTGTAAGACAAAGCCAAAATGAGCTAGTATGCATCGCATACCTTACATTGAGGCTGTTGCAGTGGTCCCCGCCCACCGCTGTGACCCGCGACATGTCTCCCGGAGTTATTTCCGCGTTCGGGGGCTCCGGTGCTGCGATTGACCGGAGCCGCGATGACGTCACTCCCGCACGGGCCCTGGAGAAATGGCCCCCTCGGGCTGTTTCTTCAGTGCGCTTGTGACGATGACGTAGACACATGCGGATACAGTGAATATCTCCTACACTGTGCAAGTTTGGGAGATATTCACGGTACATACAGGAAAGCCTTATTATAGGCTTACCTGTAGGTAAAAGTAGTGTAACGAGGTTTATAACCACTTTAATCTTGCATTTCCACGCTTCTATGTAACAAGTGCAGAGCCGTTCTCTGCTTAGAGCTGTCAAAAAAAAAAAGCCAGCAAATGTTTTTCAACGTTGCTCAGTGCTGAGATAACTATAAACATTGTATCATTTGGTTCTTTTAGATCAAAGGGATGAACTTTGGTCTGTAAATGAGGTCCGTTTAACCAGCCTTTTCCTGACACTTAAAAATCTGTATTTTTTGCTACAAAATTACTTAGAACCTCCAAACATATATCTATATATATATATATATATATATATATTTAGCAGAGACCCTAAAGAATAAAATAGTGGTTGTTGTAATACTGTATGTCACACTGTATTCACGCAGTGGTCTTTCAAGCGCAATTTATTGGGAAAAAATACACTTCAATGAAATAAAAATAAAATAAACAGTAAAGCTAGCCCAATTTATGTATGATGTGAAGAGGTGAGGTTACGCCGCAAAAATAGTGATTTTTACTCTAAGCAAAAAAATTGTGATTCTGATTTTAGCCAGAATTGTGCAGCTCTAGCATTAGCCATGTGTCCCATGTTTGGCCAATTACTGAAAATGATCAAAGGGTAATGGAACTACACAGCAAGGAGAGATGTCACCTTGTCTGCAGTTCTCAAATAGAACATCTCTCTCTCCTAGCAGAGACAGGACTTTTTGGATTATTCAGTTATTCAGAGGTTGCCAACAAGTGTGCTGGCATTGCTGTGATTACTTATTAGACAACCCAACATGTATTACACACTGTCAAAAAATATATAAAAAAGGGAAAGCCACACTTTTTGTATTTATAAAGAAAATCTATAACAATGTAGCGCTTACCCCCGTAGGACCGGCTGAGTTTGAGGATATAATTTACTACTCTGACAGTACAACCCTTTTGCTCGCTCGTATCTCCAGTTGTCTAGGGGTATATTAAAAGAAGTTGAACACCAATCACTTTTCTGATGCTTAAACAGGATAACGTTTATTCTTCACACAAGAACAAGGAGAGAGGGGTAGGGAGCTCAGGACACCCTTTCAGTGACAATCAAAAATATGAATAGGCAGGCAGACTCTCAGGCAAAAATACAGTGAGACAGCATAACAGGCCGCAGCCTCTTCTGAACACTCTGACATGTGGCTGTCTCATTTAGCAACCCCAAAAACTAACTTTACACTTGCAGATCTGTAGAACTCCCTCTTAGTTCTCTAAACTTTAGTGGATCCCAATTTAGCAACAACAGAATGTACTCACAAACATGTAGAACTCTCTCACAGTTCTTTGGGCTTGTATGGATCCTGACATAGAAAATGAACAGAGTACACTCACGGGTCCATGGAACTCTCTCAGTCCCCTTACTGAAGCAGATCCTGGGCAGGCGCACCACAACACTTTACATCTTCTGGACAGGCATGGGTCTCCTGGCAGCCTGGACTCCTGGATAGGCCTAAGGACTCAGGCCTAGCTGCCATGAGGCTTCTGTAACACAGGCCCCTCCCAGCGAACTGGGAGAGCGACTGGGGCCTACCCCAGTAGAGCTGGGCTGGACGCTCCTTTCCCCAGAGGAGCTGGGCTGGACTCTGACCCCGATCACACGACTTCCTCCCCATATATGGTCTCCTCCCACCTACCCACAATGCACTTGCACCAAGTGGATTGGCTAGGAAAAGAATGAGATCACTCCAGAATGTTCTGGAATATTGTGACTTATCTCACCCATGTCTTAGGCAGCAGTGCCACCTACTGACGTGGTGGAGAAGTGCACTAAAAGGAGGAAATCCAGCAATCAGGAAACTACAAATTACAGCAAGACCAGCAAGACCAGTACTGTCTTGCAAATATGTTTTGCCTAACAGCCTAACAAATTTAGCACCCCGCTACAACAAAAAGATTGTTTTATAACAAACCCATAGACATGGTAGCTGTGACTTTTGGGTTGTGCAGTCTGCCTACAGTTTTCTCTCTATCTAATGAAAGGCAGACCCGGGGGCATGCACTGGGGTGATGAGAACTGCCACAGAGAATAACAGTGGGATCCATCCATGCTGGTGGACTGCCCTCTACGCCTCACACTGGTGACCTTTGGGCATATAGCTCTTTCCTTCATTTGCAGCCTACAGCCAGTTTAGGAATGTAATTGTAATGAGCGCCCTGGTTGTAGATAAATGATACATTTTTCTGTAGCTGAATGATTTATAAAATCTTTCATGGATCCTTTTAATGGGGTAAAATAGTGTATGTTACAATTATTATTATGGATTAAAACTTACCTGAACCCCAAAGTGGACATGTAAGACGTTAGATGTAGAGGTTGCATTCATTTTTTTATCGGCTTCTTTATTTATTTTCACCAGTTAAACCAGTGAATGACACCTTCTGCCTTAAAGTGGCACTTCAGTCATTTTTTTTTTGTAGCTTTCCATCTAAAGTGGAACTTCCGCTTTAATGGAAGGTGACCCCCCGACATGCCACAATTGGCATGTCTTTTTTTGGGGGGGGTGACCAGGAACCCTGGTCCCGGAAGATACACTGGCCAGTCACAAGGCACAGCGCGACTTGAGCAAGCGTAGTGCGCGCCCGGCTTTGAAGCCAAAGCTGGGTGCCCACACTTATGATGCTGGTGCCACCGAGGGGAAGGGGTGAAGAGCAAGCCCTCAGTTGACCGCATCGCTGGAGCCAGGGACAGGTGAGTGTCTGATTATTAAAAGTCAGCAGCTACACTTTTTGTAGCTGCTGACTTTTACATGGGTGGTACTCTGCTTTAAATCTTCTGCCCTTGTTATTTTAACTTTGGATAGTAAAACTTTCTTATTCCAGTAAATACCTCATACAACCCACTTCCTCTTTCTTCTCTGGTCATTAGCCTAGGCTTATGACATCATACCCAGTGCTCTCTCTCACTGTCGTGAGAGTTTGCCAGAAAGAGAAGGGGGATGAGTTAGAAGAGGGCCAATGAGAGCTGCAGAGCCGGAGGTGTGCCTCTGTGTGTAATTCCAGGAAGTGAACAGGCAGCAGCTTCAGCTGCCCACAGTTAAAATGGATGCAGCCAGACTTAGTGGAGGGAGATTTCTGCAGCAGATTTGGCAAGTACTGAATCACAGTATATATAAAATAATGTGCAAAGTGGTTTGAGGGTAGCTTCAGAATGGCAAAGATGTTTTTATTACAAATTATGTGAGCAGACTGCAGTTCCTTTTTAAGGTGTCTATGCTCATTTCATGCACCCTATCTATCGAGGAAGCCATGGTGTTACACTGTCCTCATTTGAACTTCAAACATGTCTTCCTTGTAATTTCAGTTCACTTCACTGAAAGGACACTGCATTTCTGGCAAGATCAACATGTATTTTCTGTACTTGCTAGAAATATTCTTAGCCATAAAAATAAAAACTAATACAGTCACCACTTCTAGACTGGTAAGCTGCAATATATTATTATTATTAATAATAATAATAATAATAATATAATTATACAGGATTTATATAATGCCAACAGTTTGTGCATCACTTTACAAAATAAAGGCACACAGTACAGTTATAATACAATTCAAGAGGAATCAGAGGGCCTGCTTGCTAGAGCTTACAATCTAAAAGGGAGGGTCAAGTAATACAAAAGTGGGGGGTGAGCTGACAGAGAAAATAAAAGTTTAATTGTTAGGGTGAGGCAAGATAGGCTTCTCTGAGGAGAAGGGTTTTCAAGGATTGTCTAAAGCTATATAGAGTAGGAGTCTGAAAGAGTTGGGTAAGGAGTTCCAGAGGATGGGAGAGACTCTGCAGAAGTCCTGGAGGCGAGCATGGGAGGAAGTGATAAAGCAGCTAGAGAGCATGATATCTTGGGAGGAGCGAAGAGGACGATTAGGTTGGTATTTTGAGACAAGGTTAGTGATGTAGCTGGGGGCAGAGTTGTGGATGGCTTTGTAAGTTGTTGTTAGTGTTTTGAATTTTACTCGTTGGGTGAAGCCAATGGAGGGATTAACAGAGAGGGGTAGCAGACACTAAATGGTTGGTAAGGTGGATGAATGGCACCAGCATTCATGATGGACTGAAGGGGGATAGCGTATTTAAAGTTAGGCTAATGAGGAGGGAGTTGCAATAGGTCAAAGAGTGAGATAACCAGGAATGTAGAAGCTTTGTGGTGTCGTTGGTTAAGAAGGGGCATGTTTTGGAGATGCGGAGGATTAGGAGTCATGATTTTGGGGCTGTAAGGAGAGTTCAAAGTCAAAGTTTACACCTAACACCCTGGTTTGCGGGGACAGACTGGTAGTTGTGCCAACACTCTCAACAGAGAAGCTAAAGTGATTGTAAAGGCTCATTTAAAAATAAAAAAAAATAAAATAATAATAACATGCATGTTATACTTACCTCCTCTGTGCAGTTGGTTTTGCACAGAGCAGCTCGGATCCTCCTCTTCTCGGGTCCCTCCTTCCTATTGAGTGCCCCCTCAGCCAGCAGCTTCCTATGGGGGCACCCAAGCCAAGTCAGAGCTCCGTGTATCCATTCAGACACAGAGCCCCAACCTGGTCCCACCCCCTCTCTCCCTTGATTGGCTGACTGACAGCCGCAGGAGCCAATGGCGCCGCTGCTGTGTCTCAGCCAATCAGGAGGAGTATACTGGATGGCTAAGGGGATCGTGGACATCGCTGGAGAGAGTAGGGACTGAGGTAAGTAATTGGAGGGTGCTGGGGAGGCTGCTGCACACAGAACGATTTTTATATTAATGCATATAATGCATTATGATTAAAAACCTTCTGCCTTTACAACCACTTTAAGGTGAAAGGGCTGCTACATCATCATTAATAAAGTTAGTTAACATGAGTGGCTGGGGGGTAGGTGATCGGGGTAGCAGGGTGCTGGAGGAAGTAAAAACAGGCAGTTGAGCTGCAGTTTTACCACCCACCTAAAATAGCATGCAGCTGCTAAGGGTTGTACACATACTGCGACCTTAAAATTCTGCTTCACAGGTGCAACAGAAATTGTACTACCGGTATCTGTGTCAGCAACGCATTCAAGTGAAAGGGTCCACGCACCAAATGCTTGCCTTGCAGTCATGCCACAGTATTTAGCTACAAAATCCCAATTTGTCTGTCAAAATTTTAAAAATGGCATTTTGGAGGTGGCTGCCTTCTGAATGGCTGCCAGCCGCTACCCTACCATGTTCTGAATAGCTATCCACTGCCCTTAATCTCCAGTACAGTGACTTTAGCTAGGGTGGGCTAATGTTATCAGTCTGTTTCAGGAAGATGGAAGCATCTCCTCGGTCTTCCCTACCTGGTGATCACTCAAAATGTATACTTTAACCACTTCAGCCCCAGAAGGATTTACCCCCTTCCTGACCAGAGCACTTTTTGCAATACAGCACTGCGCGGCTTTAACTGACAATTGCGGGGTTGTGCAACGTTGTATTTTTTGTGCTATAAACAAAAAAGTGCGACAAAAAAAAAACAATATTTTTTACTTTTTGCTATAATACATATCCCAATAATATATAACAAAAACAAATGTATTCATCAGTTTAGGCCGATATATATTCTACATATTTTTGGTGAAAAAAAAATTGTGATAAGCGTATATTGAGTGCTTTGCGCAAAAATTATAACGTCTACAAACCATGAGAATTGATCATGGCGTTTTTATTTTTTTATTTGTTTTTTACTAATAATGACAGGACTGCGATATTACGGCGGCCATATCAGACACTTTTGATACCTTCCTGCCCAGACCAATTTTCAGCTTTCAGCGCTCTCACGCTTTGAATGACAATTACTCTCTCATGCTACACTGTACCCAAACAATTTTTTTTATCATTTCATTCACACAAATAGAGCTTTCATTTGGTGGTATTAAATCACCTCTGGGTTTTTTATTTTTTGCGACATAAGTGAAAAAAGTGTGAAAATTTTGAAAAAAAACCCACTTTTTTTCGTTTCTATGATAACATTTTGCAAATAAGTAATTTTTGTTCATAAATTTGGGCCAAAACCTATACTGCTACCTATCTTTGGTAAAAAAAATAACCCAAATAAGTGTATATTATTTGGTCTGTGTGAAAGTTATAGAGTCTACAAGCTATGGTGCCAATCATTGAAAATTGATCACACCTAATGTACTGATGGCCTATCTCATTTCTTGAGGCCCTGAAATGTTAGCAAAGTACAAATACCCCCCAAATGACCCCTTTTTGAAAAGTAGACATTCCAAGGTATTTAGTATGAGGCATGGTGAGTTTTTTGAAGTTGTACTTTTTTCCCACAATTCTTGGGAAAATTAAGAAATTATTATTTTTTTTTTTGCACAAAATTGTCATAACAGCAAGTTATTTCTCACACGCAGCATATGCATACTTCCAATTACACCCCAAAATACATTCTGCTACTCGCCCCGAGTATGGCGATACCACATGTATCTGGCCACACAGAGAGGTCCAACATGCAGGGAGCACCGTCATGCATTCTAGAAGCAGAATTTTCACATCTAATTTCCTAACGACCTATTACACTTTTGAAGGCCCTGGAGCACCAGGACAATGGAATTACCCATAAAATGACCCCATTTTGCAAAGAAAACACCCCAACGTATAATCTATGAGGCATTATGAGTCTTTTGAATGGTTCATTTTTTTCCCCAAGTCTTCGAAAAACGTGGAAAGAAAATGAAAACGCTTTTATTCTTACACAAAGTGGTCAATTTATAAGATATTTCTAACACATAGCATGTACATAGCAAAAATTACCCCCCAAAATATATTCTGCTACTCATCCCAAGTATGGTGATGCCACATAGAGAGGTCCACTTTTGAAGGCCCCACAGCACCAGGACAATAGAATTACCCACAAAATAACCCCATTTTGGAAAGCAAACATCCCAACGTATATTCTATGAGGCATTATGAGTCTTTTGTATGGTTCAATTTTTTCCACAAGTCTTCGGAAAATGTGGAAAGAAAATGAAAACGTATTTTGTTTTCACAAAGTGGTCAATTTATATGATATTTTGAACACATAGCATGTATATAGCAAAAATAACCCCCTAAAATATATTTGCTACTCGTCCCAAGTATGGCGATACCACAGGTGTGAGACTTTTTCACACCCTGGCCACATAGAGAGGTCCAACATGCAGGGAGCACCGTCAGGCATTCTAGGAGCAGAAATTTCACATCTAATTTCCTAACGACCTATTACACTTTTGAAGGCCCTGGAGCACCAGGACAATGGAATTACCCACAAAATGACCCCATTTTGGAAAGCAAACACCCCAACATATATTCTATGAGGCATTATGAGTCTTTTGAATGGTTAATTTCTTCCAAAAGTCTTCGAAAAACATGGAAAGAAAATGAAAACGCTTTTATTTTTACACAAATTGGCCAATTTATAAGGTATTTCTAACACATAGCATGTATATAGCAAAAATTAACCACCAAAATATATTCTGCTACTCATCCCGAGTATGGCGATACCACATGTGTGAGACTTTCACACCCTGGCCACATATAGAGGTTGAATATGCAGAGAGCACCATCAGGCATTCTAGGAGCATAAATTACACATAAAATTTCATTGATACCTATCACACTTTTGAAGGCCCTGGAGCACCAGGACAGTGGAATTACCCACAAAATGACCCCATTTTGGAAAGCAAACATGGTGGGCTGCAGATAGGTACTCAGTTATTCTGATGGGCTGCAGATAGGTACTCGTGTACTTTGATGGGCTGGAGACAGGTACTCGGGTAATCTGATGGACTGATAAACGGTACTTGGGTACTCTGATCGGCTGCAGGTAATCAGTTACTCAGATGGGTTGGTGACAGGTACTTGGGTAAACTGAAGGGCAGGTGACAGGTATTCGGGTACTCTGATGGGCTGGTGACAGGTACTCGGGTACTCAGATGGGCAGGTGACAGGTACTCGGGTACACTGATGGTCTGGTGACAGGTACTCAGGTACTCTAATGGGCAGGTGGCAGGTACTTGGTTACTTTAGTGGGCTGGTGACAGGTACTCAGGTTCTCTGATGGGCAGGTGACAGGTACTCAGGTTCTCTGATGGGCAGGTGACAGGTACTTGGGTACTCTGATGGGCTGGTGACAGGTACTCGGGTACTCTGATGGGCTGGTGACAGGTACTCGGGTACTCTGATGTGCTGGTGACAGGTACTCGGGTACTTTGATGGGTTGGTGATAGGTACTCGGGTACTCTGATGTGCTGGTGACAGGTACACGGGTACTTTGATGGGTTGGTGACAAGTACTTGGGTACTTTGATGGGTTGGTGACAGGTACTCAGGTACTCTGATGGTCTGGTGACAGGTACTTGGTTACTCTGATGGGCGGGTGACAGGCACTGGGGTACTCTGATGAGTTGGTGACAGGTACTCGAGTACTTAGATAGGCTGGTGACAGGTCCTCAGATGGGCTGGTACAGGTACTCGGTAACTGATGGGCTGGTGACAGGTACTCGGGTACTCAGATGGGCTGGGGACAGGTACTCGGGTACTCAGATGGGTGGGTGACAGGTACTTGGGTACTCTGATGGGCTGGTGACAGGTACTCAGATGGGCTGGTGACAGGTACTCGGGCACTCAGATGGGTTGGTGACAGGTACTCGGGTACTCAGATGGGATGGTGACAGGTACTCGGGTACTCAGATGGGATGGTGACAGGTACTCGGGTACTCAGATGAGTTGGTGAAAGGTACTCGCGTACTTTGATGGACAGGTGACAGGCACTTGGGTACTTTGATGGACAGTGTCAGGTGACAGCGATTTGTGCAGGAGAGCTCTGTTGCCACCGTCAATGCATGGCGGGTGGTCGTCAACTGGTTAAAGTGGTTCATATGCATTAAGATGAAAAACCTTCTGTGTGCAGCAGCCCCCCTTAGCCCCCTCCAATACTTACCTGAGCCCATCTTAATCCAGCAATGTTGCACAAGAGTCTCGGCTGCCCAGGACTCTCCCTCCTCAATAGCTGAGACAGCAGCGGGGTGCCGTTGGCTCCCGCTGCTGTTAATCAAAGTCAGTGAGCCAATGAGGAGAGACAGGGGGTGGGGCTGAACCGTGTCTGAATGCCTATCCGAGTGCCAATATAGCAAGCTGCTTGCTGTGGGGGCACTTGGCAGGAGGGAGAGGCCAGGAGTGCTGACGAGGGACTCGAGAAGAGGAGGATCTTGCACAGTGGATTTTCACAGAGCAGGTCAGTATATCATGTTTGTTAATTTTAAATGAAAAAAAAAATTAGACTTTAGTATCACTAACTTTGAAGAAGATCACAAAGTGAAAGACTGATCTTTGTGAAGGGTAACATGTGGCTGCATTATATAGTCTCTATAAGACTATACCAACAGAGAGTCTAGCTGAGAATTACTACTTGAGTAAAACAGTTCAAAACACTGCTACTTGTGATTATCCTTATAAACAGCACAGTGAGGTCCAGGATAGTCCTAGTAAAACAGTTAAACAGCTGGAAGGATCCAAAAACCCAAGGACAAAGGGCCACCCCTGCAGAACTGCAGTGCGCTATTTGCAGGGGCGTAGATAAGGGGGGGTTTGGGGTGTTCAAACCCCCCCAGAGCATCCTGCCAAAAATAAAAAGTGTCTCTGCCCTGTCGCCTCTCATGGCGCCAGCACCGCAACAACAAACAGCGGAGCACAGCAGTCAGTATTGCAGACAAAGTGGATGCAGCAGGTCGGATGTAAGGCACACTGTCACAGGCACTTACGTCATGCTGTTACGACCAGGCTGTGCTGGGTTCCCGCCAGACAGATCATAGACACAGTGGGAGCGGGCGGCGTCTGAAGTCTCGCCCACCGTTCCCGACTGTTTCTACACTCTGTACTTCCCGCCTTGGACTTTGGAGGAGAATGGAGCGGAGAACACGCAAAGTAGCAGTGCTGCTACTAAGGAGCTGAGCCTCCCTCTTTCCTTTTTGGCTTGCTTGCTGCCTGAGACGGTCATCATAGACCACTTGCCACCACTGCTGTGCTGCCATTGATGTAAGTGAGTCTGTGGCAACTGGCAAAATTATTCACTAATCACTGCATTCGTTGGTTACCATTTTCCACTGCTTGGTTGGTACTGACAGTCCAGCCTGGCTCTCTCAGCTATGTTGTGGTATATGTTGTGTATATTCTGACTGCAGAGCCAAAGGGCTGAGGGGGTACCAGGCACAACAACATTGCTGCCAGAGCCAGGCTTGAGTGTTTGCTGTCCTTAGTGCCCTGGCCCTTTTTTAATTGTGTTGAAAAGGCAATAATAAGCCCTGGTTCACACTAGGATGTGGTGCAGAATACCTGCAACACATCTCCTGCACAAGGCTGTCTTTAACGTGGGGCAAAAGGGGCAGCTGCCCTGAACCCAGCCCCAGTCATTGTTGTGGGTCACAAAGCAGCTGCCTCTTGCACCTGCACTCCCCGTAAAAAAGATGGCGGCCAAATACTACTGGGGTGGAGTTGGACTACAGCTGTGCGGTTTGGTTCCAGGCTTGGTGCTCCGTCATCTCTTCCAATTTCCGACCAACCACTGCCTGACCTGCCATCACGTGACCTCCACATTCCCCTAACAGCCAATCACTCCACCCCCTAACAACCATGGTATACCGGGTCAGGGAAAAAATACCTCTTGTCCGTTTCTCCTCTGCTAACACTTCCAGCATGGCCACATGCTCTGAGGAATGAAGTGGACCCAGCCTCTATACCCACTGTGATGTGCCTGGATTAAAACTTCATGCGGTTTAACTACTTAACGTTGGTAAGAGTATTTAAGCTACATTGGTGGTGGATTCACTTCACAACGGTGGAATCTGTGTTTTAATACACTGAATTATTTATATTTATCACTGCTTATGTGGACTTTTCTAGAGACACTTATACTTTATAGTCTCTGACCATCTCCTGTACTATGTCTGCAGTCTCTGACCATCTCTTGTACTATGTCTGCAGTCTCTGACCATCTCCTGTACTATGTCTGCAATCTCTGACCATCTCCTGTAGTACGCCTGCAGTCTCTGACCATCTCTTGTACTCCTGCAGTCTCTAACCATCTCACATAGTATGTCTGGCAGTAAGTGATATGCACAACCCTTTTGTGTGTCAGGGGCTGCAGTTAAGGCCCTGAAAACCTCAGTTGACCATCACTGGGATGCAGTCTCAAACCAAGCTATACATTCACACAATAAATGGAGTGTATGAGAGTGAGAAAAGCTGTTCTGTTTTAAAGTAGACCTTTCACCATGAAGGCCCCTTTCACACACACTGCAGTTCCTGCTTTCATAGCTGTGTGTGCTCTGCTCATTGCGAATAACACATTCTAGGAGTTTTCTGTCTATTGGTGAGTCCCCCACCTCCCCGGTCCATGGTGTGCAGGCAGTGAGGAGATGATGTGCTGTAACCTCTAGCAATCAATCAGTGAGCAGTAATCATGTGCTGTAAACTCCAGCAACCAACCAGTGAGCGGTAATGATGTGCTGTAACCTCCAGCAGTCAGTGAGCAGTCATGATGTGAATGTAGGGGGCGAAGAAAATGTTTGCCCAGGGTCCAATCAATATTAAAGGTGGCCCTGGTCCTGCACCATATTCAAATTGCAATGCAATCTACAGCAGGTTTCAGTGAAATCTTAACAACAACCCAAATGCAGTGTGCTTGCCTGCCCCAGATCTGATGATACAAAATGACCATGTGATCCGGTTTCAATGCGTTCCTAAAATTGGTGCATGCACGACTTTGTTGTAATGCAGTGCAATCTAAGCCCATTCAAAATGAATGGGCTCAAATTGCACTGCACTGAATCGCATGTGAATTGCACAGAAATGTGATGCAGTTCCTGTGTGACACATAGCGTGAACCAAGGCTAAGGGTAGTTCACACCTATGCATGATGCATGTGGTGTGGCCTGTGTTTGTGTGTTTGCGTGGGAATGGGCTGCTGTCCCTGCAGGAAATGCAGCGAAAAGGTCCTTGCACCTTTTCTAAAAACACAGCTACAGAGAAACCACATTTTAACCCCTTGCTGACCGCCGATCGGCATCTGACGGCGGCAAGGTGGCTGGTGAGCGCAAATCGCCATCATATGACGGAGCCTAGTGAGCACGCGCGCGCCGCCGGTGGCGCACCCGCACACTCACTGTGTTCGAGGAGGGCCAGGGAGCGGGTGCAGCGGCTTCGATTGCCACCGGCTACCCGCGATGGTCCCCCCGGAGCGAAGGAACGGAGGTCCGTGTATGTAAACACGGACCTCCGTTCTGTGAAGGGGGAAGGGCTGTGATCACAGCCTTCCTGTACGTGGAGGCTGTGACCACTTCCCTTCCCCAGCTAGGGCAGTCCCACACAGTTAGAACACGCCCAGGGAACACTGTTAACCCTGACACGTCCCCTGAAATATCACAGTACCGCTAAAAATCGCAGATCGCCGCCATTACTAGTAAAAAAAAATAAATAAATAAAAACCCCAAAAATGAATTCTCATCATCCCTAAACGCGACCACTTTTGCGCAAACCAATCAATGAACGCCGATTGCGATTTTTTAAATCACAAATATGAGGAAGAATATAAATCGGCCAAAACCGATGAAAAAAAATGTTTTTTTATATTTTTTTTTTGGATTTGTATGTTAGCAAAAAGTAAGAAATTTGGGTTTTTTTGAAAAATTGTCGCTCTTCTTTTGTTTATAGCGGCGATCAGAAATGACGCAGAGGTGATCAAATACCACCAAAAGAAAGCTCTATTTGTGGGAAAAAAAGGACGCAATTTCGTTTGGGTACAACGTCGCACGACCGCGCAATTTTCAGTTAAAGGGACGCAGCGCCGAATCGCAAAAAGGGCTCCGGTCCTAAAGCTGGAAATCCTTCCGGGGCTGAAGTGGTTAAATTAAAAACACATTTTAAATTAAAATAAAGCACATGTTATATTCACCTGCTCTGTGCAATGGTTTTGCACAGAGTGGCCCTGATCCTCCTCTTCTCTGTGTGCCACAATAGAAATCCGCTTGCTACGGGGGCACACAGTGTATGCTCGCCCCTGTGCTGCTTGGTTCCCCTCCCGCTCCACCGCTTGGTACCTGCTGCTGAGAAAAAATTTTCTACGGCCCCGGCTATTGGGAAGGTGCTCCCTATAGTAGTTAGATCTTCTGGAGAAGTTGCGTACTATTAGTCTCCTGCCTGGCTGCCCACATGCCGGCTCTGACAGTGGAGGGCTTTTCACCTGCCTGGAGAGCTATCTCTGTTTCATCAGGTGTGACTGTTGAGGGAGGCAAGCTAAGGAATTTATACTCCATAGGCTTGTCCAAAAACCCAGGGAATTGTGGGAAATAGGGTAAAGGCAGCCTGTGCCTGTACCTGAGCATTGTGAGTAAGAGGCACTTCACTACACTTTACTTTCATTTATTGTTTTTGGTTGAGTGAGGCAAGATTTTTCCAGCTCACCATGGGAAGGAACGTTCTCCCTACCTGCAGGTCAACAGTCACAGCTTTAACATAAGCAGAGCTTCTGGATTCAACTCCTTGGAGCGCATTCTCTCCCTTTGTCTTTACATACATATACAGTATTTCACAAAAGTGAGTACACCCCTCACATTTTTGTAAATATTTTATTCTATCTTTTCATGTGACAACGCTGAAGAAATGACTATGCGAGGAGGACCCCCACCATGCCAAAATCCAATTATCATATAGAGGATTGAGGAAGTGGGATTCTCTCTCAATATATAAGGCAGATTTTGTGGGCACAACATGAGGCGAAAATTTATAAAAGGTATATCTTTATTACAAAATTTCATTAAAAAAGGTGACAGACATAGCACCCTGATAGTTCAGCACAAGATCAACAGACAACCCAATAAAACATTTGTGGAGAATATGGAATCTTGTTACAAGGTAAGTACAAAGTCTATAATGTATTTGGTAATAAAATACTTATGCGTCAGAAAGTTGTATTGTCCATAAAATTTCTCCATGTTTGTTTTGTCGACACATTTCGCAGTTTGATAGCTTCCTCAGGACAAGTTGGGTAGGTGCTGATATATCAATTAAAATAAAGAGATTTTGGTAGAACAAAGATAATCAGTATTGTACTTTGTGTATATACAGTATCTCACAAAAGTGAGTACACCCCTCACATTTTTGTAAATATTTTATTATATCTTTTCATGTGACAACACTGAAGAAATTATACAGGATAAATATGGATACTGCGCACTCTGACTAAAAAATGATGCATATAATATACAGACAATTCATGCAGTGAAACCTCTCATCAAGTGTGCTGGGTAAAGTGCAAGTGAAACTACTAAAAACTTAATAAATAATAAATATGTAAACATACGAGTATACTGTGACCACTATGATGAGTATATAAGAAAACTAATCAATAAGCGAATAGACAATGATCATAATAGCTTGCCAACTAGGCTCAATGTCCTAGTGCAAATAAATGTCATAAAAGTCTATATTGCATTAAAAATCCAATAGTGCTCCAAAGTGCTTCCGTGCCAAACCAAAAGGTGCTTATGTGCCAAAGACTATCCACTTGTCGGTGAAGCCAGTCTGGGGGGAGTCTAAAGCTTTGCACACTGCAAGCTGGTTAGTGTGGGTGTGCAGGAACCCCGTGCTCACAGAACTCTCACCTTAAACCCAACTCAGATAGACAATGGGTAAATCCTCCACTGTTATCCTTGTTGTGATAAATGGTCTTCCTCGCCTCCTTAGTTATCTCCTTCATTCCTCCACACTTATAATAGCTCAAATATATAATAGGGACTGGGCTACAGGGATGAAATTCCTCCTGGGTAAGGTTGCATACTTAATACCTCCAGTGCCCTCCGCTGGTCATCTTGACTCAGGTACAATCATATGTGGAATTGAGAAGAGATATGCCTCCATAGTGTAATATGTTTAAAAACTTAACATTTATTAAAAAAGTGAGACAAATGGCTGCTTACATCAGATCAATAAAAGTAGCGCAATATGAATAAATGTATACAAAAACGGTACAGGACCACTCCTCACTGTGTTTCCAGTGTTGTAATGAATCCGGAAACGTCCTACGTATTACGTCACGTCATGTGACTTCATCAGGGTGAAGAAATTGAAGAAATTACACTTTGCTACAATGTAAAGTAGTGAGTGTTCAGCTTGTATAATAGGGTAAATTAGCTGTCCCCTAAAAATAACTCAACACACCGCCATTTAGGTCTAAACCGCTGGCAGCAAAAGTGAGTACACCACTAAATGAAAATGTTCAAATTGGGCCCAAAGTGTCAATATTTTGTGTGATCACCATTATTTTCCAGCACTGCCTTAACGCTCTTGGGCATGGAGTTCACCAGAGCTTCACAGGTTGTCACTGAAGTCTTCTTCCACTCCTCCATGATGACATCATGGAGCTGGTGGATGTTAGAGACCTTGCGCTCCTCCACCTTCCGTTTGAGGATGCCCTACAGATGCTCAATAGGGTTTAGGTCTGGAGACATGCTTGGCCAGTGCATCACCTTTACCCTCAGCTTCTTTAGCAAGGCAGTGGTCATCTTGGAGGTGTGTTTGGGGTCGTTATCATGTTGGAATACTGCCCTGTGGCCTAGTCTCTGAAGGGAGGGGATCATGCTCTGCTTCAGTATGTCACAGTATATGTTGGCATTTATGGTTCCCTCAATGAACTTTAGCTCCCCAGTGTCGGCAGCACTCATGCAGCCCCAGACCTTGACACTCCCAACACCATGCTTGACTGTAGGCAAGACACACTTGTCTTTGTACTCCTCACCTGGTTGCTGTTACACACGCTCAACACCATCTGAACCAAATAAGTTTATCTTGGTATCATCAAACCACAGGCCATGGTTCCAGTAATCCATGTCCGTAGTCTGCTTGTCTTGAGCAAACTGATTGCGGGCTTTTTTGTGCATCATCTTTAGAAGAGGCTTCCTTCTGGGACAACAGCCATGCAGACCAATTTGATGAAGTGTGCGGCGTATGGTCTGATCACTGACAGGCAGACCCCCCCCACCCATTCAACCTCTGCAGCAATACTGGCAGCACTCATACGTCTATTTCCCAAAGACAACCTCTGGATATGACGCTGAGCACTCAATTGACCATGGCGAGTCCTGTTCTGAGTGGAACCTGTCCTGTTAAACCTCTGTATGGTCTTGGCCACCGTGCTTTAGCTCAGTTTTAGGGTCTTGGCAATCTTCTTATAGCCTAGGCCATCTTTATGTAGAGCAACAATGCTTTTTTTCAGATCCTTGGAGGGTTCCTTGCCATGAGGTGCCATGTTGAACTTCCAGTGACCAGTATGAGAAAGTGAGAGTGATAACACCAAATTTGACACACCTCCCCATTCACACCTGAGACCTTGTAACACTAACGAGTCACATGACACTGGGGAGGGAAATGGCTAATTTGGCCCAATTTGGACATTTTCACTTAGGGGTGTATTCACTTTTGTTGCCAGCGGTTTAGACATTAATGGCTGTGTGTTGAGTTATTTTGAGGGGACAGCAAATTTACACTGTTATACAAGCTGTACACTCACTACTTTACATTGTAGCAAAGTGTCATTTCTTCAGTGTTGTCACATGAAAAGATATAATAAAATATTTACAAAAATGTGAGGGGATGTACTCACTTTTGTGATATACTGTATATCACTGGGGAGAATCCATTAGAGACATCAGTAACCAGTCAGCTATCACCTTGCTCGGACTGCTTTAAACTGATAAAATATAATTTCATACTCTATGCAGCTGCACATCACTGCACTTTGCGCAGTTTTATTCAATAACAGCCGTGAACATTCCCAGGGGAAAACTGATGATATTACAAGTATTTCGTTCGGCCTTCATTGCCCCATGATCAGACTGCAGTCAGAGTCAGTCCTTCATTATACAGTTTTGTGCTTTCCCCAGCATATCCAAAAGAACTGATAACATTTTTATAAAGACTTGATGGAAAATCACAGTAGGAGTACATTACCGTAGACCTGCAGGGCGGTGTAGAGAAAATCATTTCCAGGCAGAAAAGACTGATATGAACTAAATATAGCCTTCAAAAGTTTCTTGTAGACTTCTATACGTTTCATAGACTCAGCTTGTGAGAAGTGATTGGAGTTCAGGATCTAAACATACCTTACTAAACACACTATTATCTCGACTAACTGGCGGAAACTTATAAAAGAGTACCTGTCTTTAACACACCCTGCAGTCCTCATTTTACTCTACTGCAGTCTAAAAACCATTACAAGTCTTGTACCTCCCCCAGCCTGTGACTAGATAGCGGGAGACGAAGATGCAGGGTAATCAGGCTATCTTATTATTAAAATGTTCTCTCTTCCAATCAGGATGTTCCTTGTTACAGCACTGCTGCGCACCTATTGACTCATTGTGCTGCTTCTCCCTCTCCCTGTAAGAGCTGTGCTGTACAGGGGCTGTAAGAGGCTAATACCAAGCCAATTTCAGGTACTTACACTACTTGAATTTTAAAAATCCACCCCTTCTCTGTGACACATTTATCAGGGTTTTTATTTTTCGTCCTCCTTTTCTTTGTTTACCTTTTAATCAAAACATATTTCTTCCTAACCACCTAGGCGAATGACATCAGCGCCCCCTGGTGCCTCTCAGGATATACGACGTGGATATCCCAGGAGGTGTCGGGAGCATCCATTCACTAAAGCAGGAGGGGACGGGCCTAGTGTCTGTGCCTCCCAATGACATCCTGCAACAAGATGATGGCGCGGTATACATTAACGAGCATATTTTAGTGGCGCGCCTTTAAATATGCCTCAGGGGAGTCAACACATGTAAATATTGTAAACATATCAAATTTTATTTTGTAAATAGATTGAAAAGTATAAATGATATAGCACGGTAACAATAATAAAATCATGAACATTACGCATCATATATATAGCTTGAGGTTCACACAACAAAATGTCCAAGCTAGGGTCCACGTGTTTCGCGGGGACACCCGCTTCTTCTGGACTCTAGGATTTTTATGATATGAGAAACTGAAATTGAATGAAGAGATACGTAATTTCTACAGAATAAAAAACATATAGGCCAGAAAAAAAAATACAATCCATATATGTACATATAGGTTATCAATGTGGGTTGTTCAGGCAGATCAAAATAGCAGAGAGACAAGAAAAAAATAAAATATATAAGTCGGGGGGGAGGCAGAGAGGCCCAACCAGCAGGGGCAATGTAAAAACATCAATACTATGTTTCCGTCAGATGAGGCACAGCTTACCTCTAGCCGTATAGGAGGACAAATAGATCCAAGCATTAGTTGAAACAAAAATGGGGGAGGTGTCCACTAGGTACACATGGAAGATGTGCCTATCGGCCCATGGGACAGTGAACTCACCTCTGTCATATGGAGATAGGTCTGCATATGAAAATATATACGGTAGGGAGATAAATGTGTGTACCAGTATGTATAAATACCAGAAAGCAAGTACAAAAGAGCTAGAAGAAAATAAGGGGGAGGGATCCCCTCTTACCCTATTTAATCCAAAATTCAAGGAGACCAAAAATAAGCCCTAAGAGGGGCCGGTCTAGAGGCACAGATGAAGGGGGCCCACGTCTCAAAAAGACCCTCGCAGATGCTGGTCTCACTCGGTAGGGAATGATACTGGGGTAAGTAACACCAGGCATAGTAACACCTTGCAGGGACCTCTCCCTATCCAGTAGGGCTCTGTACCTATCACACTGTGGGTACACCCCGAATGATGCAGAATCTCACTAATTATAATGTATTCTGAGTCAAGATGGCTGCCCAAATCTTGCAGGATTTCAGTATCAAATAGGATTGCTGTCTTACCCAAGATGGCTGCCTGTAGCCCATAGCATGGGACAAGTGGTCCTCAATCGGCTCCTGACAGCCTGAAGAAATAGCAGAGTGCCACCTTGCCAGGTTGCATGATATACTGCAGCTTCTACAGCCTACAATTGTGGATATTAGCATTTTCACTGCTGATTCACAAACCTGTAGCTTGTTAATCAGCACCTGGCCACACCTAGGCCTGCCCACTGCTTTCTAGATCGACAGCACTGCTAAAACCCTCCCACTATGAGCTGCAGTGTCCGGGAGGGGGAGTGTCTGAAGGACAAATGAAGGAGGATTAGGCTCAGTCAAGGAAGGTAAAGGAAGTTTTTAGTTTACATTCCGAAGTTTGTTAATCACCTACATTTTGGACTGGTGTAGGCTGTCATATAGGAGCCTTTATTTGTACTTTAAGGCTTACAGATATGTATTAATGTGTATTTTATATCTGCTTGGAGTTCAGCTTTAAATTGTGTGCATGCCTAGCATTTGTTTTTTGTTTTGAACAGACTACAGAAGGGATAACTCCTCTGCCAGGTTATTTTTTTGTTGTCTGTTGGATGTACACAGGACCACACATGGCATGAGAATGGGGCACTGCATGTAGGCAGGTGCCGTTTATTTCCTCCACTGCAGGTGGCGCTCAATCTCAGGGGCCCTGCAGCTGAAGAGGAAGTCTGGAGGAACCTGGATCCACTATAGTTTCCTGGATCACTGTGGAAGGATCCGGTTGGATGCTGTTGCCCCATGTGACTCTGGCAGCCATCTTGGGTCAGGCAGAACCCATTTAAAGTGATTGTAAACAATCACCATTTAAAACAATCCATTCAGTTTGAAATAGAAGTGAAAGGTAAAACATTTTTGTGTAGATATATAAGTGATCATATTCCCTCTGTTCTCAGCTGCATAAGAGTTGGGGGGAGGAGAAGCAATATTTCCAGTGAATGGCTGTGCTAGGGTTGTTTTAAGGACAAGTCTCATCATTGGAGGAGAGCAGGCTGACTTCCCAGCACAGCTAGAGAACTGACCATGGTGTGTTCACCCGCCCAGTGTGGTCCATTTTTAATATGAGAGCAGAAGGACTAGCAGGATCACTAGGAATTTCACACAAAGGAAGCAATACAAAGAGAAAAGGATACGTTTTTGTACAAGTACATGGTACAGCAGGCACATACTGTATCAGGAATATGAAATGTTGGGGTAACAAACACTTTAAGGTGATACTATAGGTTCATCTTTTAACCAATTTTTTTACCGGGCCATAGTAAAATGACGTCGGCAAGGTGCACTCCCAATCCTGGGTGGACGTCATATGATGTCCTCCTGTTTTCACGGCTCCTGCGATCCCCTAGGGGCCCGCATTGTGGCGATCAAGGATGAGGCGTGTCGCTCAGACACAGCCCATCCCTGATCAGTGTAAAGAGCCAATAAAAAATGGCTCTTTACCACGTGACCAGCTGTGACCAATCACAGCTGGTCACATGCACGGCGCTCATGGGTGCCCCTAGGGGCACGCAGAGCGGCGATGGGGAACGAGGCTTATCACCCTGACACAGCCTATCCCAGATTGTGGTAAGAGCCAATGAAATTGGCTCTTTACCACATGACCGGCAGTGTCCAATCACCGGTCACAAAATGTCAACAATCCACGGTAACAAGCTGTTACCGGGTTCTTCTTCTCACACACTGATCGTGTGTGAGAAGGAAATAGCGGTAACAGCTTGTTACTGCCTACAGTACCCACCAAGCACACTGATTGCCACCCCCCCCCAGTAATAAAGAGTACCTGTCACCACCCCATCAAAGTACCTGTCACCAGCCCATCTGAGTACCCGAGTACCTGTAACCTGCCCATTTGAGTACCTGTCACCAGCCCATCAGAGTACCCGAGTACCTTTCACCAGCCCATCAAAGTACCAGAGTGCCTGTCACCAGCCCATCAGAGTACCTGCCACCAACCCATCAGAGTACCCGAGTACCTGTTACCAGCCCATCAGAGTACCCAAGTACCTGTTACCAGCCAATCAGAGTACCCGAGTACCTGTCACCATCTAATCAGAGTACCCAAGTACCTGTCACCAGCTCATTAGAGTACCCGTGTACCTGTCGCCAGCTCATCAGAGTACCCGTGTACCTGTCACCAGCTCATCAGAGTACCTGAGTACCTGTCACCAGCCCATCTGAGTACCCGAGTACTTGTCACCACCCAATCTGAGTACCTGTCTTCTGCCCATCTGAGTACCTGTCATCAACCCATCAGAGTACCCGAGTAACTGTCCCCAGCCCATGCCTCATAAAATATATATTGGGATGTTTATTTTCCAAAAATCCTGGTGCTCCAGGACCTTCAAAAGTGTGATAGGTAGGAATGAAATTAGATGTGTAATTTATGCTCCTAGAACACCTGAAGGTACTACTTCAATGTTGGACCTCTCTATGTGGCCAGGCTGTGTAAAAGTCTCACACATGTAGTATGGCCATACTCAGGACAAGTAGCAAAATGTATTTTGGGGTGTAATTTTTGCTATGTACATACTATGTGTTAGAAAAATCTTATAAATTGACAACTTTGTGTAAAAAAAAAAAGTTTTCATTTTCTTTCAATGTTTTTCGAAGACTTGTGGAAAAAATGAACCGTTCAAAAGACTCAAAATGCCTCATAGAATATACGTTGGGGTGTTTGCTTGGCAAAATGGGACCATTTTGTGAGTAATTCCACTGTACTGGTGCTCCAGGGCCTTCAAATCGTAATAGGTAATTAGGAAATTATATGTGTAATTTATGCTCCTAGACTGTGCTCCCTGTATGTTGGACCTCTCTGTGGCCAGGCTGTGTAAAAGTCTCACACATGTGGTATTGCCATACTCGGGACAAGTAGCAGAATGTATTTTGGGGGGTCATTTTTGCTATGTACACGCTATGTGTTAGAAATATCTTATAAATTGCCCACTTTGTGTAAAAATAAAAGCGTTTTCATTCTCTTTCCACGTTTTTCGAAGACCTGTGGTAAAAAATGAACCATTCAAAAGACTCATAATGCCTCATAGAATATACGTTGAGGTGTTTGCTTTCCAAAATGGGGTCATTTTGTGGGTAATTCTACTGTCCTGGTGCTCCAGGGCCTTCAAAAGTGTAATAGGTCGTTAGGAAATTATATGTGTAATTTATGCTCCTAGAACACCTGACTGTGCTGCCTGCATGTTGGACCTCTCTATGTGGCAGGCTGTGTAAAGGTCTCACACATGTGGTATTGCCACACTCGGGACGAGTAGCAGAGTGTATTTTGGGGGGTAATTTTTACTATGTACATGCTATGTGTTAGAAATATCTTATAAATTGACCACTTTGTGTAAAAATAAAAGCATTTTCATTTTCTTTCCACATTTTTCGAAGACTTGTGGAAAAAAATGAACCTTTCAAAAGACTCATAATGCTTCATAGAATATACGTTGGGGTGTTTGCTTTCTAAAATGGGGTAATTTTGTGGGTAATTCCACTGTCCTGGTGCTCCAGGGCCTTCAAAATGTAATAGGTTGTTAGGACATTTTATGTGTAATTTATGTTCCTAGAAAGCTTGACTTGCTTCCTGCATGTTGGACTTCTCTATGTGGTCAGGCTGTATAAAAGTCTCACACATGTGGTATCACCATACTCAGGACAAGTAGCAGAATGTATTTTGGGGAGTAATTTTTGCTATGTACATGCTATGTGTTAGAAATATCTTATAAATTGACCACTTTGTTCTCTGCTCTATGAACTTGAACTTGGCCTCTGAGCCTTAACTCTGTTAACCTTGTCTACACTCTATTCTATCCTTTTTCTTTTTCTTGCTTTTCTGTCCTTTGCTTATTAAAGACAAATGTTATAAATGTCCATTCCCATCAGGTACAGGAATATCATACATTGGTTGACCCTACACCCGTACATAGTCTAATAATTGGACCGAACAGGTCCTGCAGTTTATTCCATAGGAAGAGGGAATGTAATTATTTCACTAAATTGTTTGACTAATTTTTCTAATACTGGATATGAATCCACATCAAGATATACTACACCAAGCGAATATGTCAAAATAAATACGATCCTAACTCTAGCTGACACGGATTGTATAATACACTGAAATTTCTATCAAAAGTGATTTATGACGTTAGCATTTTGTTTGCTGTATTTTATGTATGCTACTTTCAATAAAAACTTTTATTGTAAAAAAAATAAAAATAAAAAAATAAATAAATAAATAAATAAACCACTTTGTGTAAAAATAAAAGCATTTTCATTTTCTTTCCACGTTTTTCAAAGACTTGTGGAAAAAAATGAACCATTCAAAAGACTCATAATGCCTCATAGAATATACGTTGGGGTGTTTGCTTTCCAAAATGGGGTCATTTTGTGGGTAATTCCATTGTCCTGGCGCTCCAGGGCCTTCAAAGTTGTAATAGGTAGTTCGGAAATTAGTAGGGTTGTCCCGATACCGATACTAGTATCGGTATCGGTGCCGATACTGAGCATTTGCCCGAGTACTTGTACTCGGGCAAAATGCTCCGATGCCTCATCCGATACTTGGGCAACCAGGGGATGATCAGTGCAGCGCTGGAGGGGGATTTACAATCACTGATCTCCCGACTCCCTGTATACATTTCATTAAAGCAACGGACAGCCGCTTCTCCTCCCGCGGCTTTCAGCTGCTACAATGAAATGTATACAGGGAGTTGGGAGATCAGTGATTGTAAATCCCCCTCCAGCGCTGCACTGATCATCCCCCTTGACTGTCCCTCTATCCTCCTCCAGTCCCCCTGTCCTCGATCTGTCAGGATGGAGAGCGGAGGAAAGAGCCGGTAAATCTGTAATTTATCGGCTCTTTCCTTTTCTGAATGGACAGTCAGTGATCACTGCCTGTCCATTCATAAATGTCACTGAGCATCGTAAACTGTGCTTATGATGCTTCAGTTTATGAATGGGGAGGAGCCGCTGTCTCCTCTCCATTCATCTTCAATGCAGCTGAGGCTTCTGAGAAAGGGACTGGGGAATTTCTATCCTCAGCTCCCTTCTCCCTGTCTCAAAAGAGATGTCAGGGGTCTTTTAAGACCCCCTTATATCTCACCAAAGCCCCCCCCCCTAACAGGGCTGATAAAAAAAGATAAATAAAAGAATTGTAATAAAAAGGTTAAATTATAAAAATAATAAAAAATAAAATAAAAAAACACACTGACATCGTCCACTCCCCCCCCCCCAACAAAAAAAGAAAGCATTGTAAAATAAATAAATAGGTAAATAAATTGTAAAAAATATTAAAAAAATAAAATTGTAAAAAAAAGATAAAATAAAATATTTGTTCCACTGTCACATGACATTAAAAAAAGTATCGGTAATCGGTATCAGCGAGTACTTGAAAAAAAGTATCGGTACTTGTACTCGGTCTTAAAAAAGTGGTATCGGGACAACCCTAGAAATTAGATGCATAATTTATGCTCTCACACATGTGGTATTGCCAAACTTGGGAGGAGTAGCAGAATGTATTTTGGGGTGTAATTGGAAGTATGCATATGCTGTGTGTAAAAAAAAAAAAAAAAATAATAATTTCTTAATTTTCCCAAGAATTGTGGGAAAAAAATACAACTTCAAAAAACTTGCCATGCCTCTTACTAAATACCTTGGAATGTCTACTTTTCAAAAAGGGGCCATTTGGGGGGTATTTGTACTTTCCTGACATTTCAGGGCCTCAAGAAATGAGATTCATCGTCAGTGCATCAGGTGTGCGATCAATTTTCAATGATTGGCACCATAGCTTGTAGACTCTAACTTTCACACAGACCAAATAATATACACTTATTTGTGTTATTTTTTTCCAAAGATATGTAGCAGTATAGGTTTTGGCCCAAATTTATGAACAAAAATGACTTATTTGCAAAATTTTATCATAGTGGTTTTCTTTTCAAAATGTTCGCTCTTTTTTCACTTATGTCGCAAAAAATAAAAAACCCAGAGGTGATTAAATACAACCAAAGAAATCTCTATTTGTGTGAAAAAAATTATAAAAATATTGTTTGGGTACAGTGTTGCATGACTGAGTAATTGCCATTTAGCCCTGGTTCACACCAGTACACTTTGGGAGATCGCATATGATTCGCACTGCGCTGCAGTGCAAATCATATGCGATGTCCGTGCAATGCGGTTTCAGCCATACAGATAGTATGGCTGATATCGCATTGCATTTGGACCAAACTCACACAGGACCCTTTTTTTGGTCCGCACCAGAATCGGATCGCACTGTGATATGCGAGCTGAAAAGGGGGTGTCGTTAATAATGTATTGACACCTCCCTTCAGTTCGCATAGGGCAGTGTAAACTGCTGTGCGACTCTGGTGCGATGCGGGAACCCACAGTGGATTCGCAGGGTTCCCGCATCGCACCTGTGTAAACCGAGGCTCAAAGTGTGAGAGCACTGAAATCTGAAAATTGGTCTGGGCAGGAAGGAGGTATAAGTGTCCTGTATTGAAGTGGTTAAAAAAAACAAAAAAATAAACATGTCATATTTACCTCCTCTGTGCAAGGGATTTGCACAGAGCTCGCAGAACCTCCTCTTCTGGGGTCCCTCGCCAGCGCTCCTGGCTCCTCCTCTTCTCATGTGCCCCCATGGAGAGCCACTTTCCATGGGGGCACTCATGCGGGCACGCTCCCAAGTCCTGCTGCTGCGTCCATTGAGCCCCCGGCTCCCATGTCACTGGATTTGATTGACAGCAGCGGGAGCTATCAATCTATCCAATGAGGACGGGGACAGCGACTGGAGCTTCTGGGCTCATTCTCGTCACTGGAACAAACGGGCTCAGGTAATTAAAAGTGGGGCCCTGGGGGGGAGCTGCACAACAAAAGGTTTTTCACCTTAATGCATATGCATTAAGGTGAAAAAATTGGAGACTTTACAACCCCTTTAAGGCCCTGGCTCCTGGGTTTGGTGTGCTTTTTATGCAAGTCAGTAGTGCATTGAACGGAACCCCATCTGTTAGGGACAGTACAAACGATGGGGAAAGGCTGAGGAGGGAAAATGTAGGTTTGCATTCCTTCTGGATATCTTCCCGATTGGGCAGGAAAAACGGCCAGGCCACATTCTGTCCCTCTCTACAGACGCTGTCATTCTGCTTGGAACCCGCTCTGTTCACGTTGCTGTATGCATCTGGTTGCATCTGGTTGGGTAGTCTGCAGTAGTGCATCTGGTTGGGTAGTCTTCCTAACGGGATTGTTGTGAACTGTTATTACTTGCTTTAATACAAGTTTATCACCGCACCTGACTGTGTGAATTATTGTCGCTGCACCCCGCTGCACCCCAGCTACATGCACATTACAGTGAATTATGCATTCTCGACCTATGGTTAACAGGACTATGCGGGAGGTGGGGCTGTGGCACAATCTCTGCTGCAATGCAAGTTTTGTAAAATGTTGTCACTAGAATGGTACAGAACAGGAGGAGGAAGGGGAAATACCTCTTTAAGTAAATTCATCTTTAAGTATTTAAAAATCATTCTATATATTATTTTTTAGGTTTAAAAAAGAAAACTGGAAATGCCCTTTAAAAGTCAAAAGTGATACAGTTTCATATAAAATAGAGCATTACAAATATGCGTTGGTGATTTGTATGGGCTGTCTATGCCTTATTAAAGGGTTATGGGTTCTCATGTGTGCAAAGATTCGGGATCCCAGCAGCTGTGATAGAATATATCATTTGTGAACAGGTTTCCTTCAACTTTTTATTACCACTGAGACTTGGAAGTTTCCAACAAGAGGCATAACATTGCTCATTTGCTATGCAGAAGATTTATTTTCAATCATATTCTGTGTATTGTGTGAGTTCGAGTAGGAAGTATAACTGCACACAACCTTCCCTGGGGTCATTAACAATTCACAGAGAGATGCAAATAATGAAATAAGAGGGGCACTATGATTATGCAAGTTCAGCGGAATATTACAACAGCAGGAAGCTGGGAGAGGCACGGAGCGTTAAGTTGATAATTGTTGCATGAAATGTGTTTATAGTATTAGATGTTTCTATGTAGGCTACACATACAGATCTGTTTATAAAGGCAGGGCAATGCCAGGTATATTTGTCTTCCTGGACTAGCCTACATTCACCATAGCCTAACATTCTAGACTAATCCTGTCTTCTGATCCTGTGCATTGCATTAACTCACATTGTAGTAGCTGATTCATTTTAAATAAGCTGCCCATGCACAGGAACAAACCAAAAATGAACACGTGGCATCTTTTTCTCATGCAACGTGCCATGACACATTGGGGTTAATTTACTAAAGGCAAATAGACTGTGCACTTTTCAAAGTGCAGTTGCTCCAGAGCTTAGTAAATGAGGTAAGGCTTCACTTTGCAAAGAGTAACCAATCACGTGTGTAGCACCCCCATAGTGATAGGTACGTTTTGTAGTTTTTGCTAGGAGAGGCAAAATTTAGTCAGGCCTGACTGTATGTGCAGGCCTGAATATTTTTGATCTGGCTTGGGGGAGTGGCTCAGGGAGGATTGAGTTGATTCAACAGATGAGGTTGCCAGAACCTCCTACTTCTTTCTAGAAACCTGGAGGAGGGTTTCTGGCCAGAGAGCTGGGAGATGGGTGGAGCCATCTAAAGTGTTCTAAGGAGCTCTGACCAATCCCCAAGCAGGATTGGCAGGGGGCAAGCCTCCTTAAATACTCTGAGTCAGCCCAATCTGGGAGGAGTGGTTGGAGGTGGAAGTCTGAAGATGTAGCAGGAGGTGCTGCAGAGGCCTCTACCCGGGAGGAAGCCCCTAGTCTGGGGGGGTGACCTTGAGGCCTGGAGGTTCGGGTGCAGCCAGGAGTGGGGGTGTTTCCTGGAGTCGCACAAGGGAACAGGAGAGCAGCAGAAGTGCTACTGAGAGACTTTAAAGTGTTCCACTGGAGTCGGTGAGTGACAGACCCTTGGAGCTGGAAGAAAAAGTGCTGGAGCAGGCTGGGAGAGGAATAGTGGACAGTCTATGGAAGCCTTGGGAGTCAGTCAGGGGAAGGAGTGTCACTGAGAGGAAAGCAGGTCGGTGGGACCTAGAAGAGGGATGGGTTGGGAGTTGTAGTCCATCAAAAGCCCGGCTAGCACCAACGTACTAAGCTACATATTCAGGGGACCGTGATCCCTGGCCTGTAATGGGTGGTCCTGAGGTCCTGCTGACGCAGTGTAGGCCTCACCATGCGCTAACCGCAGTGAAGAGAAAGGAGTAGAGAGAGGCTTGATAAATTTCCTTTCAAGCTGGAAACCAAGTGATATATATACTGGAGAGAAGTGAAGGAGTAATAGTCAGCAAGTACAGTGCTGGAGAGAGAACTGTAGGAGAAATGGTCAGCAAGCTAAGTGCTGGAGAGTTGTGAGGAGTAACAGTCTGCAGAAGGATAGTCTGCAGTGCAAGTGTGCACATACAGGACTGAATATGGAAGTCATGTACAATAATTTCTGAGGCATCCCACAGTCACCCATTTTCCCTATCCAAGTTATTTCCCCTAAATAAAACAACAAAGACAAGAGCCAGCCTGGTCAGTGTCTACCGATGTGTGAGAAATGGTGGGGGAGCACATGGCTACACATGCAAGGAAAATTAAAAAAGACAGCATTTTTGTGTGCACATGATTGGATGATGGAAGTCAGTCGAGCTTCTGATCATTTACTGAGCTTTAGAGCAACTACACTTGGAAAAGTGCACAGTCTTCACTGCTGAGGCACAATAGGCCTAGGCATAGACCGCTGTTAATGTAATGAACAAACTTCCCTTGCCCCCAACTCCATGTAAGAATGACACATACACCCAAATATGTTGGAAAGGGCAAGGCCACAGCTTTAATTAAAATGCAACCAAACAAAATTCCAACACAAGAGATGTGAACACATTAACAAGTGCCAGTCACAGTTGTACTGTGAGCAGATGCTTCCAAAAGGGGCCTGTCCTTACCATAAGTGCTGGACAGACAGCCTCTTTCCATTTTCCCCTTCTGGGGCATAGCCTATTACAGCAATTTTAATGCTGGCAAGGTCAAAAACCGCCGCAAGCTGTGACATACCATCCTAGAGATGGGGCGGGCGGGTGTGCAGCTCTTCCAGCCACGTTGCTCCTAGAGAACGCAGAATTCCCTGGGGCAGCACCTTTTAAGAGCTGTGGCCCAACCCAACCCCCCTTGTCTTCACCCTGTCGTGGTCGACACCCAAAAGCCTGGCAATGCCCCCCCATCAGTCAAGGCTCTCTTTCCCTAGGGGCTCAAGAGGCCTTCATAACTGCTGAGGCGCAATAGGCCTAGGCATAGACCACTGTTAATGTAATGAACAAACTTCCCTTGTCCCCAACTCCATGTAAGAATGACACATACACCCAAATATGTTGGAAAAGGCAAGTCCACAGCTTTATTTAAAATCGAGCTAAACATAAAATTCCAACACAAGACATGTGAACACATTAACCAGTGCCAGTCACAGCTGTACTGTGAGCACGCTTAACCTTAACCTGATGCTTCCCAAAGGGGCCTGTCCTTACCATAAGTGCTGGACAGACAACCTCTTTCCATTTTCCCCTTCCGGGCATAGCCTATTACAGCAACTTTAATGCTGGCAAGGTCAAGAAACCAGTATTTTACTGACGTGCACCCCAATGCAGCCAGCGCCTGTTCCACACCATGCTGAAGACCAAGGTTGAAAATGTCCAGGCCAATGTCATTGAGGTGAACACCATCTGGTCTCAACAGATCACCATTAGCACCCTCCAAGTCCCTGTGCCGAATCACAACCCCCCCCCCCCAATGCTACGAACAAACTTGGACATCTGAGCATTAACCTTCCGCCGGAAACGTTCCAGGCATGGGCCAGGGATGTCCCGAGCCCAAAGCAGGCGAGGTACAATCTCGGACCAGATGAGGACCAAGCCCGTAAAAACTGCCTAACAATAAGCTATATCATGCTTGATAGCAGAAATTAGGTCCACCGAACATTCGTAACCCACGCCGCTTCCCCCCAACATGAAGTATCAATGGAATGGGGCCCAAAACGTAGGAACAAATACGAAGGCACTCTGGGAGGACCTGAGGTCAACGTAAACCTCGACGCCCAACCCAACGAATTCTGGCTGTATCATCGGAAAAACACAAATTCCTCCCGTAACTGCGAACTTCGGATCGGCAGCCAGCCCAATAAATGAAGGAGTCTCCGATGATCCAGACCAAAGCCGGGTTGGTACCTGGAATCAAAGTGAGGGCGAACGTACAGGCAAAAGCGAGATGATTCCCACCTACCCAACCGCTGAAGCTCTGTATTGGAAAAGCCCATGGTAGCGGCACCGATACGAAAAGAATGTGTTGAAAAATCCCGCGATGGGAGGCCTAATTTGTCGAGGCAGCAACGAAAAACATGCAGGAATTGGAATCTGCTCAGAAAGGATGAATCCGCATGTACGAAGAAAACGGCCGACTGGGGGCGATCAGAGCCAAGGAGGGAGGCCAACGACACAGGACAAAAGGGGCCACCGGATGCATGCAAAACCACCCGTCTTCCCTCCCCAAAGCTATCAGTTTTGGAGGTACGCAAAAAAACCATACATAGTGCTCGGAAAACGCCACGTCCTCGGTCAGGAAACCAATTTGCCGATGCGAAAGGCAGCAAAAAATGCCCGAAAAAGAAGGGTCTCGTAGGGGGAGGAACACATGGACGGCAACAGGGAGAGGATCCCGGAGAGGATATGAAGGGAAACCGGACGCCGGGAATCAGGCGAATGGGTCGCACGTCTCCACCCCCGCAACACGCGCCGGACAGGGAATTCCTTCGTAACATCCTCTTAGCCAAGTAGATGAAACCAAAACGACTAAGCAGACATAGCCGACGATACAGTAGAGCCCGAAGAACCCTTCTGTAACAGGTATGTGAGATACGAGAACAAGGCAAGGTGTCTGTCCGATGGGGAAGAAATAGAAAACTTACCACATGACACTTGGAACCATTCGTTCCACACCCGACAATAAGAGGCTCACGTCCTTGGGGAGAGCGATGCCTGTACCAGGTCTAGCAAGAGTCGGAAACGAGGTTCCACAAATAAGCCGGACAGGGAAGGCCCTCTGGGGATGCCAGCGGGACTAGGGACCTAAATCTGTCGAGCTGCAAATGAGAAAGAGCATCGGCGATATTGTTAGCCGTCCCAGGGACGTGTTTGACCCTAAAACAAACGTTATACTGCAAGCAACTCAACACCAAAAAATGCAGCATAGATACAACTGGCTGGGACCTGGCAGATTGCCGGTTGACCACCTGAACAACGTTCAAATTATCGGACCAGAAAACCACCTGGCGGTTACGCAACCTTTCACCCCACAGCTCAATGGCAACGAATATCGGAGACAGTTCCAGCAGAGTTAGGTTGCCCAACAGCTCCAAGAGGGCCCATGAGGCCGGCCAACGTTCAGCAGACCATTCCCCCTGGAAGAAGGCACCGAAGCCACAGGAGCCTGCTGCATCAGTGTACAGCTCCAGCTGCGAATTCGGGGCCTCCTCCAGCAGCCAACAGGACTGGCCATTGTAAGACTGGAGAAATGACAGCCAGATTTCCAAGTTGTCCCGCATGGGCTTGGTGATACGAACATAATGGTGAGGGGCAGACACGCCCTTCATGGCCCATGACAGGCGTCTACAGAACTCTCCCCATGCGGATGACTCTACAGGCAAAAACTAAGTGGTCCAACAAGGACTGAAGCTGTTTCAATTGCAGCTTCTTAGCCCCTTTGGCCAAACGAACGAGTGATAGAAGTCTGGCCAACTTGTCACCGGGCAAACGGAAAACCATTGCCTCCGTGTCAATCTCTATACCTAAGAAGGAAAAAAACCATCACGGGGCCCTCTGTTTTGTCAGCTGACAGCGGAATGGCGAGCCACTGACAGGTATCCTGAAAAACCAAAAGGAGCCGCTGGCACTGGTCCCTGCCTGCAGGACCTACGAAAAGGAAGTCGTCCAAGTAATGCAACATCTAATGCGAACCAGCCGGCTGAGCGACTACCCATTCCAGGAAGGTACTAAACAGCTCAAAGTAATAGCACGAAATGGCACAGCCCATAGGGAGGCACATGTCAAAAAAGTAGCTAACCTGGAAGTAGCAGCCCAGGAGATGGAAGCATTCCTGATGGACTGGGAGGAGGCAGAAAGCAGACTGGCCAGCGGCCCTGATCAGGTGGAGAGCCTTGTCGAAAGAGGCGTAGTGGACTCGGGATTCTTCCTTATCGATGCCGTCATTGACCGAGGAGCCTGAAGGGTGGGAAAGGTGGTGGATAAGGCGGAACTTGCCCTCTGCCTTTTTAGGGACCACCCCTAGGGGGAGACCCTCAAGTTGTGAAAAGGGGGGGAATCAAAAGGACCCGCCATCCGCACCAACACCAGCTCCTTCTGAAGCTTCTCGGCCACAACAGACTTGAATTGAGAAGCTGTCTTCAAATTATGCGCCATAGTAGGCTCATCTGAATAATTAAAAGGAATCCAAAAACCTTGGTACAAACCGTCTTGTTAGAGCAAAGCCTTCCTACGAAGGGGGTATTGGTCTAGCCAGGGAAGCATCCTTAAGACGCTCACCCGCGTCTTCTGGTTTAGAAAGGTCAGACCTCACCCCTGGCTTAGCCAGCGGCTGCTTGGACTTCCTAAAGCAGCGACTGGCTGGGTGAGCACCTCCGCAGAGTGAGTATACTGAGTACCACTTGCAGTGGTTCACGTTGAACAGCCAGCTCCGGGGAGATCGCCGGCTGGGGACTGAAAGGACGAAGGCCTATGGGGGCACATGAGCAATAACCACAGGCTCCCGTCCTGGCAATCGAAACGAAACTCGTTACTAGCCGCCATCTTTTTGGGGAACTGAGTGCCGAATTGAAACCAGCACTGCCCCTTGTAGACCTTATAAGCACCCCAGATAAGATCCAGATAACAAAAAAGAGACGAACTCAGCTCTGGAAACCACTTGCAAAGCACTCCCGCTGTCACTGTTATTTCACCTACATCTGTAGCCTTGTTCACACTATTTTGATGTTTATTTAAGCTTTAGGTCTTACCTAATTTATGGCTCCCCTCATCTGCATATATTTTGCCCTTTTTGGCTCTTTTGATCATAGAGTGGAAAGGTCTGCTGTGATGCCTGTGTGCTTAATATTACCCCGTAATTGATTAATTGCCCCAATCCACCCACACCCATCACAGTATAAAACCAAGCTTTGCCTAAGGGGGAAAGCTTTGCAGGGGGTTAGACGTTTCTGAGGGGTTCTTCCAAAAAAGTGGGGTTCTTCAAATAAGTGGGCACTTCTGCGCTTGCACTTCAGCGATTTGCACAAAGCGTACACTAACAACAAACTACTTTACATAACACCAGACTACAGGTAACCTCATTTCCTAATCCTCACACTTTCCTCTATGATAGATGCATTCCTTACCTCTCCTTTTCACAATTGCAGCCTCTCTCCTCAAACTATCTTTTCTTCACCCCTCTTCCCCACCCCACAATCTGTACATATCATCCTCACTTCTCCCCTCTCCCTATTACTGCACTCATCACCTCTTTCTAACTCTAAGCCCACATGCTAGCAAAACCAGGATGCTCAAGCATGTCCCCTCATATAAATCATATTCCCATGTAGCCTCCCTTTCTCTTCTGCTTCTCTTAGCCTCTGGTGATATTTCCCCAAACCCTGGGCCTCCCTCATTTAACAACTGCCAACATGCCCATCACCACTACCCCACACCCTCTGGCAGTAGTCAAGATCTACGCAATTTAATCTCCATTCCCCTTCTTCCCAAAACCAGCCTCCCCTTCTCCTGTGCCCTCTGGAACACCTGCTCTGTCTGCAACAAGCTTACTGCTGTTCATGACCTATTTGCCAATAATTCCTGTAATCTTCTTGCAATCACCGAAGCCTGGCTCCACGAATGCGATTTTCTTTCTCCTGCTTCCCTCTCCCACAGTGGCCTTCTCTGGACTCACTCCCCTAGGCCTAATGGTGCAAGGGAGGTGGAGTGGAATTTCTCCTATCCCCACAGAAAACCTTTCAAGTTCTTCACTCTCCTCCCTCTCTTTCACTCTCATCATTTGAAGCTCACTGTATACGTCTATTCTCTCCAACCTCCCTAAGAATTTCTGTGCTCTATCGGCCTCCTGGACCACTGTCAGCTTTCCTTGACAAATTTTCTGCCTGGCTACCCTACTTTCTCTCTCTCCTGAAATTCCCACAATCCTTCTTGATGACTTCAACATCCCGGTTAACACTAACACTACTGCTACTTCTAAACTTCTTATTCTAACTTTCTCATTTGACCTGAAGCAATGGGTACAGGCGTCTACTCACACTGATGGAAACACCCTCGACCTTGTCTTCTCCTATCTATGCGCTCCATGCAACTTCTCCAACAATCCTTTTCCCCTCTCCGAACACCACCTTATTAGTTTCTCTCTCTCCCTGTCTTGCACCACCTTTCTCTCTAATCGCCTAACCTTCACCTGTAGAAACCTTCGCCAACTCAACACTTCTCTCCTCTATTCTGCTACTGACCACCTCTATGAAAAAATCTCACCCCTGCCCTGCCCCAACCAAGCCACTACCATCTACAATAAATCCCTGTCCTCCATTCTGCATGAGCTAGCTCCCCTCACCACACACAAAATCAGGCCTCAACCCCCTACAACCCTGGCAAACAGACGACACCAAAAATCTCAAAAAGCGTAGCTGCGCCCTTCGGTGGCACAAGACAAAGTCTTTCAAAACTTCAACCAATACAAATCTGCCCTCCATAAATACAATTCTCGCCTCCACACTGCCAAGCAGACCTATTTTACTACTCTTATTAACACCTTCTCATCCAGTCCCCGTCAACTCTTCTCTACCTTCAACTCCCTACTTTGTCCTCCGCCACTTCCGGCCACTAACACACTCACTGCCCAGAAGGTTGCTAACCACTTCAAAAGCAAGATTGACACAATTCGTGATGAAATCTCCACTTTATAGGCATCTTCTCCAGTTAACACCCCATGTCAACAAGCACAATCAACACTATGCAAACGTGCTACTATAAACGAGGTTGCTAAACTCCTTTCTAACGCCCACCTAACCACCTGTCCACTGGACCCTATTCCCTCTCAAATACTACAGTCACCCTCTGACTCTATCCTGCACTCTCTAACTGACATCTTCAAACTCTCCCTCTCTTCTGGCATCTTCCCCAATGCTCTAAAACATGCATTGGTCACCCCCATACTCAAAAAGCCATCCCTGGACCCTACCGATCTTAACAATCTACACCCTATCTCCTTGCTCCCCTTTTCCTCCAAACTCCTCGAATGCCTAGTCTACAACCAACTGAGGGAACAACTTAAGAATAACCTTCTGGACCCCCTTCAATCTGGATTCCGCCCTCAACACTCCACAGAAACTGCCCTTCTTAAACTCACAAATGACCTACTAACCGCTAAAACCAATGGACACTACTCTGTACTCCTGCTCCTGGACCTTTCGGCTGCCTTTGATACTGTCGACCGCCCCCTCCTCCTCGGTCTCCGTGACTGTGCTCTTCAGTGGCTCTCATCCTACCTATCCCATTGCACCTTCAGTGTCACTTACAATTCTACCTCCTCCTCTCCTCTTCTTTTCTCTGTCGGGGTCCCCCAAGGTTCTGTTCTTGGACCTCTTTTATTTTCAATATACACCTCTTCCCTGGGCCGGCTGATAGCCTCCCACGGCTTTCAATATCATTCCCATGCTGACGATACCCAAATCTACCTCTTCACCCCCCAACTCACTCCATCAGTCTCCTCACGCATCACAAACTTATTAACAAACATATCTGCCTGGATGTCACACCACTTCCTCAAACTCAACTTGTCCAAAACCAAACTCATAATACTTCCTCCCCCACATACCGTTTCCCCTGACTTCTCTGTCAAGTGCAATGGCACAACCATCCACCCAGGGGCGTAACAATAGGGGTTGCAGGGGTTGCGATTGCAACCGGGCCCCATGGTCCAGGGGGCCCATGTGCCTCCCTTGTACACCTGAATAGGAGGGATGGCGGGGGTGGCATTTAGAGGACCCAATCTCCTCCATTTTCCTCTATCCAGTTTACTTGTCTTCTGCTGTTCCCAGGGCCCCTGTGTGCTTCCCTGGTCACCCTGGGGCCTGCTGCAGAACTTGTGAAAGGGCCCCACTGCACTACTGTAATAAAGGGACCCACAATGGGAGTAAAGGGCCCCCGGGATCAGCGGGAAGAGGGAAGGGCCCTGGCCAGGGGTCAGGGGGCCCTTCATAATTTCTTGCACCGGGGCCCTGAAGGTTCTAGTTACGCCTCTGCATCCACCCATCCCTACATGTAAGGGTGCTTAGTGTTATCCTGGATTCTGAACTCTCATTTTGGCCCCCATCCAATCACTTTCTAAGGCTTGCCGCCTCAACCTCTGCAACATCTCTAAAATACGTCCTTTCCTAACCAATGAAACCACAAAGCTCCTGATTCACTCCCTGGTCATCTCTCGCCTCGACTACTGCAACTCCCTCCTCACTGGCCTACCTTTAAATAGACTATCCCCCCTTCAGTCCATCATGAATTCCGCTGCCAGACTCATCCACCTTACAAACCGTTCAGTGTCTGCTACCCCTCTCTGCCAATCCCTCCATTGGCTGCCACTTGCCCAACGAATTAAGTTCAAAATACTAACAATGAGCTACAAAGCCATCCACAACTCTGCTCCCACCTACATCACCAGCCTAGTCTCAAAATACCAACCTAATCGTCCTCTTCGCTCCTCCCAAGACCTCCTGCTCTCCAGCTTCCTCATCACCTCCTCTCATACTCGCCTTCAAGACTTCTCCCGAGCCTCTCCCATCCTCTGGAACTCCCTACCCCAATCTGTCAGACTATCCCCAAATCTATGCACCTTTAGGCGATTCCTGAAAACGTTTCTCTTCAGGGAAGCCTATCCTGCCACCACCTAACAACTACACTTCTTATTTTCTCAATCGGCTCATCCCCCACAGTTATTGCCCTTTTGTATCATTTAACCCTCCCTCCTTGATTGTAAACTCTAACGAGCAGGGCCCGCTGATTCCTTCTGTATTGAATTGTATTGTACTGTCTGCCCTAATATTGTAAAGCGCTGCGCAAACTGTCGGCGCTATATAAATACTGTATAATAATAATAATAATAATATGCACAGAACCCTTGCAGCCAGTTCCCGAATGTACGAGGAAGCTGCCTAGTCTTTTCACCCTGAATCGAAACGTCGATCCATCGAGGCTTGTCAATCATCTCCCTGTCAGGTGGGACCAGCGTGATAAAATCAACTAATTCCAGACGCCAGATCCTATCTTTTATGTCTGCTGACAGGTGCATGCCCGTCGGGGAGACAGCCCACAGGGCGCCCCCGGACACAGAACCCGAACTGGCTGGCGGGGCGGAAACGCCCAGGTGGGACAGCACGGATTTAACAACCGCAAAAATGCACTCTTCTGGCGGGCTCGATACAGTAGCGATACCGGATCTACCCCAAACCAAATCACAGTCATACTCGATTTGCGGAGGCGGAGGCAAGGAAGGACGACCAACGGATCCATGGTGAACAAACGTGGCAGCATCATCCAAGGGCAGGGACAGCAGAGGTCCACGACATCCAGCTCCATGAGGAACATCATTGCTAGGCGATGCAGGATGATGGTGCAAAGAGAGATCCAGGGGCGGAGCTTCAGCCAACGAGGAACCGGAGGGACAGCTGCGCAGCAGCGAGGGCAACCTCTGCCGCCAGGAGGAAAGGCTGGGGCATCAGCAGGCAAAACACAGGCAGGAGTATGGGAGTCTTCCACCCTGCCGGGCGCAGGGAGACCAGTCTGGACAACCGCTGGAGGCGGGGCTGTGGTAGCTAGCATTGTGCGCCCGGCCGGGGGCAGAGAGTCATGTGGTATTGGGCCTAGGCAGTGGCAGCAGGAAGGGCGCAGAAATCTTCCGTCCACCCGGGCGCAAGGAGACTGGCGCTGGCGGCAGAAACAGACCAGGCTGCAGCGCTAGGCGGCCCACTTGAATCTCCCGCCCTTCCGGGCCCAGGGAGACAGGCAAATGCAGGGGGTACTGGTGAGGAATGCCATGCAGGTGTCCCAGTAACACCTCCCGCCCACCCGGGCGCAGGGAGAGAAGGAGCAGTCGGCTGATCCACCAAAGAAGCATCCCAGTGTGCGGACCAGGACAGGGCTGTGAAGGCTCCTGTCAGCTGTGCCGGGGGAGGGCCAGCAGAGGGAGCAGCCGCATGGGATGATCGCCGTGCAGGGAGAGCGGGGACAGGCTTGCGATCCGCAGGCAGTCTAGCGGCTCCTGCCCGGCCGGCACGGGGAGCCGCGCAGAGGCTACAGGAGTGGGTGGGACACGGATGGAACTCCGAGGTGGGCGAGGACTCCGGGAACAGGCCGAGCAGTTGGAAGCCCGGCCAGCCGCAGCATCCGCATGTGGGGAAGCCCACAGCCAATCCAGCAGACACAGGGGGGAGTCATCATGCGCTGCTCCAGGGGAACCGGCAGCAGCATAAGAAGCCCTGGACAGACTGGGGCTCAAGCATGATGGCGGGCAGGTGCGCCTCCGGGAGCTGGGGGCCCAATCGATAAGTCCACAGGCTGTGGGGAATCGGGGGGGGGAATCCAAGGGGAGAGGAGAGAACAAAGCCAGTCAGCCTGACCTTGATCCACCTCCATGTTGAAAGAGGTTGCGTGCAGGGATTCAGCTCTTCCAGCCACGTTCCTCCTAGAGAAACCAGAATTCCATGGGGCAGCACCTTTTAAGATCTCTGGCCCAACCCAACCCCCTTTGTCTTCACCCTGTCGTGGTCGACACCCAAAAGCCTGGCCATGCCCCCCCATCAGTCAAGGCTCTCTTTCCCTAGGGGCTCAAGAGGCCTTCATTTTTCCTTTAGTAAATCAACCCCATAGTATTGAGATACTGTGCATTGTGGTGTCCAGCAGCACATGTGAAGCAAACCTGCATTGCTTAAAGCTGGCCATACATGGATCTCACATCGTTCATTTCAGCAGAGACTGAACACACATTTGTTTCAGGGTGGTCGTATAGAAGCCGGTCTACCGATCATCTACTGCCCTGTCAGATGTTTGCTGCATGATAAGCTCTGCCAGCTATAGCCGACAGCGTTGATCAGTGTATTCTGACAGCGGGGGAGTCTCCCTGCTGTTAGAATACAATAACTCAGCAGGGAGGATTCCCACATTCATCTTGAATGTATGGATGGAGGAAACAAGTGTTTTTTTTTTTTTTTCAAACTGCTGTTTGAATGAAAACAACTGACTGATCTTTCTGCTGCCTAGTGTGTAGGGGTGTCATTCAAAATGAATATAATGCGCATTTTGTGCATTGCAGTAAAGCGCATATTACTGCTCAACCCCTATTGCAAAGGTGTGTTTAGCCTTTAGGGATCTATTTAAATAAATAGGTACTTTCACACAAGATCAATATAACTTTCATCCAAGAGTCACACACTTTTCCCATTTGACTCAAGTGGAAAAAATTCTGGGTGAAATTTGTGTGAATTTTATACAAAAAATGTAAATGTAAAAATGGACCCCTTAAAGTGTATGTTAACCCCAGCTATTAGCTTTTATTATTTTCTCCCCTTTTGATCTGTTAAATATAGGTATATCTGTTTTATAAGTCCAAAAAAAAAAAAAAAATCTGTTGATCTTGTCAGCAAATCAGAGCTGCCCTGTGCGCACTTACTGTGTTATCTCAAGCAGGGATGCTGCTTCACCAGTCTGGGGATTTGAAATCCTTGCGACTTAATCCTCTATCTGTAGCTCTCAGCGTGTCCGGATAGGAGGAATTCTAATTGGTCAGTTCCTTCACATGGATGGCGCTGACCAATCAGAATCCATTTGACACCTTCATGTCAGTGCTGGAGGAGAGAAGAGAAAGCTAGGAGGAGTTCAAATCCCCGAACTGGTGAGGCGGCGCCATGGTGCCTGACAGCAGGGGATCGCGGGACTCTGGTACAGCGGGACCTGTTGTAATAAATAAATACTACATACAGTAATGTAAAATCTATTTGCACAGGCAAACATGAGATCTTGATTCAAATAATATCTACAGATAAAGGTCATACTGTATACTAGAACAAGTGACACATATAAATGACTTAGTGTATTTGTTTGCGTGATCGAAATAAAAAAAAAAAGCAGATCTGTCATATGGAAAAATTAAAGTGATTGTAAAGGCAGAAGGTTTTTTTATGCATTAAGATAAAAAGCCTTCTGTGTGCAGCAGCCCCCCTCAGCCCCTCTAATACTTACCTGAGGTCCCTCTAGATCTAGCGATGTTGCAAGAGTGTCTCGGCTGTCTGGAACTCCTCATTGGCTGAGACAGCAGTGCAGCGCCATTGGTTCCCGCTGCTGTCAATCAACGTTAGTCAGCCAATGAGGAGAGAAGGGGGTGGGGCCAGGCCACGTCTCTGTGTCTGAATGGACCCAGGGAGCTGTGGCTTCGCTGCCCCTATAGCAAGCTACTTGCTGTGGGGGTACTCAACAGGATGGAGAGGCCAGGAGCACCAAAGAGGGACCCGAAAAGAGTAGGATCTGGGCCGCTCTGTGCAAAACCCCTGCACAGGGCAGGTAAGTATAATAGGTTTGTTATTTTTAACTAAAAAAAAAAAAACAAGACTTTACTATCAATTTAAGAGCACCTCTATAATTTTCACCACTTTTTTCCAAGAAATGAGGTTAGGTGTCCATTACAAGAATCTCCTTAGACCTCTTGCACATGGGCCTACCTACTGACTTGAAATCTGCAGTGGATTGAATTGTCTGCAGTGGTTTGCCTGCAGTTAGCATGTGATCAGAGAGGTTATGCTGCATTGTGCATGCTCCCATGGGGCAAGATGGCAGGCGGTATCGCCTACCAACCATGACATGCTCAATTTTTTTAGCTTCACGGCTGCCTGACTGTGCCCATGTAAAAAGGGACCTTATGGAGTATGCAGAAGAAACCTGTCTTATTTAAACCTCTAATATCTAGAATATGGTGTCCTCTTTGCTATTGATGTGTCAAGATCAGGAGTCAAGTCCTGGGAAAAAAGTGTGGGAACTCATCCAAGACCTCCCCCCCCCCACCCCATCCCTACTACCGCATTGTGCATCACTCCCAACCGGAAGTGACTTTCCATCTCTAACGAGCGGTCGGTGAGATACACTGTACGGTGGCATTTAGATTATCAAGACTCCTATATCAGGCGCAGATCCTATATCTGGCACCCCCTGAAGAACAAACACAGTTGCCAGTGAGGTGGTGCAGGTTTTTAGGGATTAAATCAGATGGTGAGGAGGCAATATAATGCTTCCTTGCCACCTGTCAAACACCTTCTGAAAAGTGATACACTGTGGTTTACTCTCCAGAGGGCAACACTGCTGTACCCTAATCTACAGCAATGCCCCTCACAGGGCCAATCAATGCAGCCTCATCAGCACAGCCTCACCAGTGCCCATCAATGCAGCCTCACCAGTGCCCATCAATGCAGCCTCACCAGTGCCCATCAATGCAGCCTCACCAATGCCCATCAATGCAGCCTCAGCAGTGCCTATCAATGTAGCCTGATCAGTGCCCATCTATACAGCTTTCACTAGTGCCCATTAATGCAGCCTGGTCAGTGGCCATCAGCTCAGCCTCGCCAGTGCCCATCAATGGGGGGGCAGCAGGGGGGCCCCCTCAGATGTGTCACTGGGCACCACCAGTTGGGCAACTAGGGCTGCAGGAAACTGGGAGGGGGGGCGAGTTAGAGCGGGTGGAGACTCACAATCCTGTCCACAAATGATCTAATCCCCCTGTGCAGCTGTTTAGAAAAAAAAATTGCGGTCTCCTGTGTTCAGTGCTGGCCAGTTGACAGAAATTGGACTATTTCTTCACTTTTCATTTTCGGCTTTCCGCGGATTAATCTGCCGCATCGAGCTACACAGTTGAAGGTTGGTTATATCATTACACTTGAGCCGGCCAGAAGCGATGCGGCGGATTAATCTGCGGAAAGCCGAAAATTAAGAAATAGTCAGTTTTCTGCCACCCGGCCCGCACTGAGCACAGGAGACCGGGAAACATTTTTTTTCTAAACAGCTGCACAGGGGAATTAGATCATTAGTGGACAGGATTGTGAGTCTCCATCCACTCTAACTCGCGCCCCCCTTGGTAAACCACTGACAAGCCTGCAGGACGTGGCTGCCAATGGGAACGGAGCTCCTGCTGTGGAAAAAGTGCAGGAACTCCGTACCCATGCGTTCCTGCAGGACTCAAGCCCTGGTCAAGATCAACAGAGCTCTCTAAAGCTGGTCATAAACTGTTATATAGTCAGGCTGAACAAAAAATAGCAAATGTCTAGCAAGGGATTAAGAAAAACCCCGTTGATTTGAAATCAATGCTTTCACTGAAAGAAAAACAGTCTACAAGTGGTATATATTTCACACAACTACTAATGTGTTCAGATCTGGCCAGCTCAGTAAATTCAACCCAAAAGCTGACCTTTTGATGCTAAAAAAGTTCCCAAGAATCCCAAAATTTTACTGCATGGGTGCTCAGGTAATTTTTGTAGCAGTTAGAGTCAAAGTGCATGCATCTACAATCAGAAAGAAATTGCACCAATTCAACCTGCAAGAAAGGTTTGTTAAGAAAAAGCCTTTGCTGTCCAAAAAAGTACACCAGAACAAGATTACAGTGTGCCGTGCAACATACAGCTGTGCTGAAGACTAATCAACCAAAGAGTTGTTTCGGCACAACAACAATAGATGTGCTAAATGTGTGCTACAAACTGAAGAACCTCATACAAATTGTGAATCATGATGGTAGAAATTTTATATTTTGGGATTGCTCTTCAGAATCTGGCGTTCTCTGAATACAGCATCTGATTGATCCTGCTTTACAGAGAATTTCAGGAACCTAATTTCAAGTCAAATTCAGGTACTGGATGAATTTAAAGCAGAACTCCACCCAAAAGGGAATTCCTGCTTGTTCGTACCCTTCTCCCCTCTACTGCCACATTTGGCATTTTTTTTTGGGGGGGGGGGTGAGTACCTGGTCTTGACAGGTACCCGCTCCCACTTCCAGCTCAGATTGCCGCAGTGACCTGAGCTGGAAGTTTGCCTCCCTCCTTCCCACGCAGTCTTCTGGGACCCATCACGGGTCCCATAAGACTACAGGACCATTCACAATGTGCAACATGGCTCAGGCATACGCAGCAGGAAATCGGCTGTGAAGCCACAGGGCTTCACTTCCTGTTTCCCTAACTTGAGCTGCCAGTGCCTGCACCCAAACACATTGCTGGATCCCGGACAGGTAAGTGTACTTATATTAAAAGTCTTATATTAAAAGTCAGCAGCTACAGGGGTAGGGAAGATGGGGTATCCCCTAACCCACTTAGGTTCCAGAGAGGAGGTAGGCCCAGAGGAAGGGGTAGGGGACGAGGCTTTGGTCATCATTCTCATATGACCCATCCTTGGTCCCTCTCTCGGGATTATGAACGTGAGACACGTCATGGAGGTTATTCCCAGGATAGAAGAGATCACCCATACCCGAGAAGACCCTATAATCATCCTTCTCATAATAATGAGCCATTTGATTCGAGGTATCCAGTCCAAGTCTCTAATAGATTTGCCCCTCTGAGAAGAGAAGGTGATGTGAACTCGGGGAATTTTTTAGGGACACCCCCCCCATCGTGGGGGGATGTACCCCATCAGACCCCATGAGTCATTAGGAGAGGAAGAGAGGATGCAGATCCGGAAAACGAATTCAAAAGAAAAAGATCCTGATAGGGACAGGCATTTTTAATTTAAGTGGGACTGATTTGTCGGCTGATGAAATTAAACTTTTGGACTGTGGTTTAAAATTTGCGCCTGTTAAAAATCTCAATACATTTGAGACCTATGTGAGTGTCCAAAAGTTTATTAGAACACTTAACCTTAAGAAATACTTCCTTACTAAGGCTCCAGAGAGAAGTGTATGACCCCCTGGTGGGGCTCACTCTAACTTGGCCAATAAATCGGTGTTCAATCCACCGGTGAGTGATAATAAACACTTAGAGGTTTTTAAAAATATGGTGACTGGAGATTTGCAAGACCTCAGGGTAAGAAAAGTGAGTAACCCTTCATATATCCAGAAAGGTATAGCTTCACTTGAAGCAAATAAAAACTTGGTCATTTGTCCTGCAGACAAAGGAGGGGGGCTAGTTGTCCTTAGTAAATCATATTATAAGGAAGAAATGGACCGCCTCTTGGAAGACAGGGATACTTATCAGTTGTTAAATAGAAATCCTATTTTTGGGTTTAAAGATGCTTTATATACATTAGTAAAAAATGGGAAAGAGATGGGTGTCTTAAATAAAAAAAGAATCTGTGTACTTAGAGCCTTCTGCATGCCGTACTCCGATTATATACTGTCTCCCCAAAATTCATAAAGATAGTGCCCGTCCCCCAGGGAGACCGATAGTCAATGGAATTGACTCGGTTTCAGCAAGAGTGGGCCAGTATATAGATTATTTTCTAAAACCTTTAGTAGTCAATACCAGAGCCTACCTTAGGGACACTAAGCACATGATACAGACATTGGAGAATATTAAATGTTCATCTGAGTGTTATTTGATCTCGGCTGACGTCGGATCATTGTATACCATAATCAACCACTCAGATGCTTTCTCGTCTGTACATTGGGCTTTTGCGTCATCGGATCTCTCTTTGGAACATTAGGGTTTTTTTTTTTATTTGAATGTTTAGATTTTTGCCTACAAAAAAATGACTTCTGGTACAACCATCGCTTTTATCTACAGATTAGGGGAATGGCGATGGGCGCTCGCTTCGCTCCCAGTGTAGCCAATCTATTTATGGCTTACTGGGAGGAGGAAGCAGTGTTCAAGGAGCGTCCAGAACAACTTCTATGTTGCAAAAGGTACATATATGATTTATTTATGATATGGGAGGGAGATGAGGCCTCCTTACAAAACTTTATTACCAGTCTTAATAATAATAAGGGTATAGTTTTGACTTAGAAAATTGACAAAATCAGTATGGTCTTCTTGGATTTAGAGATCTTTAGAGATGAGGAAGGTTTTAAAACCAAAAATTACTTTAAACCTACGGATAGAAATGGGTATATCCCGCTTGATAGTTGTCACAATCGTACCTAGCTCTGCAATATCCCTAGGGGGCAATATGTGAGACTCAAGAGGAACTGTACCTCAGAGAGTGATTTTCTTACACAATCACAGACATTGACTGAAAGATTTGTATTGAAAGGGTATAGTAGGGTACATTTATCCAAGGAACTGGAAAAGGTTAAGAATATTGAAAGAAACAATCGTATTGGTAATAAGATTAAGGATACTGACTGTCCCCAGCCCTACAAAATTATCCTAGACTATAATGCTCAGTATAAAAAGGTTGAACGCATTATAAGTAGAGATTGGAGCATTTTACTCAAGGATAGGGTTTTGGGGCCTGTTCTTCCACATAAACCAGGATTTATTTATAAAAGAGCCCCCACTCTTAGAGATCTTGTTGCCCCGGGTGTGATAGACCCACCCAGGAGTAGAGAGAGTGCTTTATTCTCATTTCTAGCAGGGTTCTTCCCCTGCAGGAAATGTAAAGCTTGCCGACTCACTAAAGGGGGCACTAAATGTAAGGAATTTCAGGCCAATACCACTAAGAAAAAGTATACAATTAAGAATCTTATCTCCTGCCAGACAGAGGGGGTGGTTTATATGCTAGAGTGTAGTTGTGGTCTACAGTATGTTGGGAGAACCTCCAGGACCTTGGCAGTCAGAATAGGGGAACACATTACGAATATTAAAAAAGGTGATAGATCCCATAATGTCTCTAGACACTTTAGGGATTTTCATAATCGTGATCCTAGACAGCTCAAGTTCTGGGGGATCAAAAAAGTTGGCAAACACTGGAGAGGAGGGAATCACATTAGATCCTTAAGCCAAAGGGAATCTTATTGGATTTTTGAGACCCAGGTTATGCGACCTCAGGGTCTCAATGTAGAATTTGACCTTAACTGTTTCATTTCCAATAAATACATTTTTCCCTTTTTCCCCCCTTTTTTTCTCCCATTTTTTCACTTATTTTTATGGGACATTTTCTATAATATGCATAGTATTTATTAGCCTTTTGTTTTTTAATGCCATATGTTTTGATCTCATGACACTGGTTTATATTATCAGTATGAGTTTTTCAAGTATGTTTTGCTTTAAATGTTTTTGTATTTTCCTCAGAGATGGCAGCAGGAGATGTCCTTTTTTTAAAATTTTAATTTTAAAGTAATTTTTAGCGGTTTGTGAAAGGTAACACCCTTTAAGTAGGGTTTTCTCTGCACTTTATGGTAATGGGCTCCATGTTAGGTGATTTTCTGCTCAGTTCGGAGCGAGTTTTTACCATGATTAGCTCATCCTGTTCAGCTGGATCATGCAGAGCGGCCGGGCCGTCCATGAACAGTGTTCTTTGTTTCCATGGTGATCTCCTAGTACTTCAATAGCAGAGTGAGGTGACAGGCTCCACCCCGCCGAGGAAGGCACGTGATTGCAGTAACTCGTACGGGGGTAAGGACCTGTTGTGACGTCACCCGCTGCTGTCTTGTGAGGATACTGGCCGAACTGTATATACGGACTGCTTCTCCTGCACAGGACGAGCCGCCTGTATGTTATGCCAAGGAAGTTTATCTTTTATGTGCCTTGTTGTATCAAGATGGATGTTTTGTAAGTAGAATGATTTATTAAAAGTTCTTTTAGCTCTACTTACAGTCTACACTTGGTGCTCTTTTCTTTTATGCCCACTATATTACCCCATGGTGATGAGACGACTCTAGTCCATAGTGGAGCTGGTGGTACCATCTGAGTTATAGGAGGGGACCCCTGACGATTTCTGCTGTGATGACACTACAGCCCCCAGTGGGGTAAAATACGCTTCTGACCCTCTAGTAAAACTGGGGTCAGATCTTGAGGTGAGCGCAGTATTAGATCGGTGGAGGGACCCTCTCACTCTTGTGTGTGGATTAGAGACACCTGGTGGACATCTGTGCATGAACTTTTGGACTTTATATCATTAATGTGTATTTGTTCCTTATTTTAGCTGCACTGCATCTCTTACTTGTTTTAAGTATTTGTAGCTCCTCTTTAAGAATTTTGCATTGGGTCTACATATTTTCCCTGTGCATGCGTGGGTTTCTTCAGGGTACTCCAGTTTCCTCCCACACTCGAAAGACATGCTGGTAGCTTAATTGAATCCTGTCTAAATTGGCCCTAGTATGTGTATGGATGAATGCGAGTTAGGGACCTTATTGTAAGCTCCTTGAGGGTAGGGACTGATGTGAATATACACTGAGGAAAATTATAAACTCTACACTTTTGTGTTTGCCCCTATTTATCATGAGCTGAACTTAAAGATCTATGACTTTTTCTATGTACACAAAAGGCCTATTTCGATCAAGTATTGTTCACAAATCTGTCTAAGCCTAGGTTCACATTGGTGCAAGTTCAGCTGTACTTGCACCATTTCATTCCCGCATGTCAGTCCCAATTTCTGGTGTGATTTCAGAGACATCTGTGCGGGTTTCTGCACAGATGTCAATGGAAATCGCACCTGAAATCGCCAAAAGTAGTACAGAAACTACTTTTGGAAAAACAGTGCCGCGCCGCAAATGCAGCATTGCACCGATTAGGATGGTGCCATTGCCGGCAATTGCCGCCTATTTGGCATGCGATTTAACATGTCAAATCGCATGCCAAAATGCATCAATGTGAACCAGGGCTAAATCTATGTTAGTGAGCACTTCTCCTTTGCCAAGATAATCCATCCACCTCACACGTGTGGCATATCAAGATGATTATGATTAGACAGCATGATTATTGCACAGGTGTGCTTTAGGCTGGCCATAATAAAAGGCCACTCTAAAATGTGCAGTTTTATCACAAAGCACAATGGCACAGATGTCGCAAGTTTTGAGTGAGCGTGCAATTGACACGCTGACTGCAGGAATGTCCACCAGAGCTGTTGCCCTTGAATTGAATGTTCATTTCTCTACCATAAGCCGCCTCCAAAGGCGCGTCAGAGAATTTGGCAGTACATCTAGGGTTGCCACCTCATCCCTTTAAACCCGAAACACATATGAATTACACAGGTTCTGAGGCCAATTTAATGCAGATAAGGCACCAAGCGAGTTTAATTACCACCTTAATGAGCCACAGAACCTGTGTAATTCATATGTGTTTGGTTTTAAAGGGATGAGGTGGCAACCCTAAGTACATCCAACTCAGGGGAGGGCTGGGCCAGGGGGGCAGGGTTGCAATTGCCCCCCAGGCCACCCTAACTTCCATTCAAAATGGCCAACGGCTGCTGCCCGCTCACAGAAGGGGCCAGGGGCGCAGCTACCAACTAACTGCAGGCAAAGGGGGGCACCCAGCCTGATTCACAGAGCGGGGATCTCCTGCTTACAAAGTTCTACCTCCTGGACCAGCTTCTATAATAGAGAGCACACTGGTGATGTCTATCATAGGAGCAGGTCCGGGAGGCGGGACTTCATATGACAGCGTCAGCGCCAGGTAAGCGGGAAATCCCTGCTCGGTGTAATCACATAGTATCATATTTGCCTTGCTGCCTAACATCAATATCTGTTTTAAAACAGGGTGGGCATGGATGGTGAGGTAGTTCGATGGGCCACTTGACTGGACTTGCCCCCCAGGCCTAAGGCTGCCAGCCCTCCCCTGATCCAACTGGCCTCACAACCGCAGACCACATGTAACCACACCAGCCCAGGACCTCCAAATCTAGCATCTTCACCTCCAAGATCATCTTAGACCAGCCACCCGGACAGCTGCTGCAACAATCGGTTTGCATAACCAAAGAATTTCTGCACAAACTGTCACGGAAGATCATCTGCATGCTCGTCATCCTCATCAGGGTCTCGACCTGACTGCAGTTCGTCATCGCAACCGACTTCAGTGGGCAAATGCTCACATTCGATGGCGTCGGGCACTTGGAGAGGTGTTCTCTTCACGGATGAATCCCAGTTTTCACTGTACAGGGCAGATGGCAGACATGGCGTCATGTTGGTGAGCGGTTTGCTGATGTCAACGTTGTGGATCGAGTGGTCCATGATGGCTGTGGGGTTATGGCATGGGCAGGTGTATGCTATGGACAACAAACACAGGTGCATTTTATTGATGTAATTTTGAATGCACAGAGATACCGTGACGAGATCCTGAGGCCCATTGTTGTGCCATTCATCCACGACCATCACCTCACATTGCAGCATGATAATGCATGGCCCCATGCTGCAAGGATCTGTACAAAATTCCTGGAAGCTGAAAACATCCCAGTTCTTGCTTGGCCAGCACACTCACCGGACATGTCACCCATTGAGCATGTTTGGGATGCCCTGGTTCGTGTTTACAACGGCGCGTTCCAGTTCCTGCCAATATCCAGCAACTTCACACAGCCATTGAAGAGGAATGGATCAACATTTCACAGGCCACAATCAACAACTTGATCAACTTTATGTGAAGGAGATGTGCTGTACTGCATGAGGCAAATGGTGGTCACACCAGATACTGATTGGTTTTTGGACCCCCCGGACCCCCCTCCCAATTAATACAATAAAGCTGCACATTTTAGAGTGGCCTTTTATTGTGGCCAGCCTAAGGCACACCTGTGCAATCATGTTTTCTAATCAGCATCTTGATATGCTACACCTGTGAGGTGGATGGATTATCTTGGCAAAGGAGATTTAGACAGATTTGTGAACAATATTTGAGAGAAATAGGCCTTTTGCGTACATAGAAAAAGTCGTAGAGCTTTATGTTCAGCTCATGATAAAGAGGGGCAAATACAAAAACGTTGCGTTTATAATTTTGCTCAGTGTATAATATATATATATATATATATATATATATATATATATATATATATATATATATATATATGTGTGTGTGTTTAAAAGTGCTGTGTACATTGATGGCACTATATAAGTACCAGTAATAAATAAAATAAATAAATTTTATGATTTTTTTTTTTTATTTCTATTTGTCTGTAGTCCAGCTTTAGTTGTCACAGACCAGCAGTTGATAGTGAGGACAATCACATGTTTAATGATGCCATCAATTTGTGACTCTGTCCCACTTGTTTTCCTCAAAGTACAAAATTGTGCTTTGAGAAAATATTTGCCAAGATTTCTGTATTACCCAATAATAGAAATTGAGTTTTTACTAATCTGATTATAATCTTTAAGATGCAGTCAGCTAGTTAACAGCTTTTACCCCGCAGCTGGAAATATTACAGTTCATTGTAGCTTACAGCGCCATTACTACAGGATTAGCATTACATTAGAATTAGAGTCATTTTATGATCATTTCTGAGCCAAAACCATTTGGTAATAACATAGAAAAAAACAGAGTCTTAAGAAAATGATCAATAGTTAGACTTGGATGGCAATTAAGACTGTGCTATGCCTTCCCTGGCTGCTACAAAAAAGGTTATGTAGGAAGGTGAAGAGATGAGTGGAGGAGCTGGGCCAGCACATAGAGTAATTAGTCCTAGAAGAGGAGAGGGCTATGATGTGCAAGGAGGAAGGGGGATATGCGAAGAAATTTACTCTTATTGGAGTAGTCAGATTTTCTAGCAAGTTCAGAGGAACATTACATTTGAGTGGTTAAAATACTTGATGTTTCTCTGCTTTTACCTGGAGTTTTCTCAGTACTCTTTACTGAGAGATCTGGGGTCTATTAGACCCCAGATCTCCCCTCTGCCCTTGAAGTTTCAGATTATACTTAGATTGGTTCGATTTGAAGCTTTCCTGTGTCGGTAATGGCCTGAAAACAAAAGACAGAACCTGGAAGTGACAAAACACTTGCTTCCGGTTTCATATACCATAGAGATGGTAGGGGATGTTCCGGTCCCTGATCACCTCTATAGTAAGCCGGCAAAATGCAAGGCTTTATTGCCAGGCTCTCAGTGGGACAGGAAAGCCCAGGAGAGGCACCTGAGGACAGCGGGGGGGGGGGGCAACCCCACCCGCTGCCTGTAAAAGCAATCCAGCAGCTAATTAGCCACTAGGATGGCTTTTACATAATAGAGAATTGCCTGTAGATGCAGGCAACATCCCAGTTTAACAGTTCAAAGTGCCGCCATATATATATACTGTATATATGTATTACAGTTGGTAAGTAGTGAATACCTTGACTTCTGGCATTTATACATATTAAGGTTAGCAAGTAGTTAATACTTTGACTTCTGGCACTTAGAATTAGAAAAAAAAACAAGTGGAAAACCTATAATGTACTAAAAATCTACTGGTGATTTTATCTTTGGCTGAAGTTCTCTTTTAAATAAGCCCACTAGCCAACTCCTGAGTTTCACATCAGCAGGACAGTTCATTATGGTCAAATGTCAAGAGCAGTTTGTGTCTTGAATGAGTACATTACAGCTTGATGAATAGCACCAAAGGTACACTATTTATTTTAAAGAAAATTCCTTTTCTTATTGCTATAGGAAGCTTTTATCTCCTGACCTTTTACACTGCAATCACTTGGACAGTGAATGATAGCGATGAAACACTTGTATTTTACTGCTACACTGTGATGGGGCTTTCAAACAGCCAGAAGCTCTCCTCCCACTGCTAACTATATGATTTGTTCTGTGTTCCCTGTACTCATGCTTTTACCACCTAAATACTGCAATATAGACAAAAAAATGGTAAAGAAGTAGACACATATTTCTGGTGCACAGTCGAAAAGTGGCACTTTTTTAATACCTATGTGTGTGCCTATCATTAGACAGCACAGATCACATGCAAAATGCACAGAGCTAATCAAAGTGGCTCTGTGCCTTGTGATTGCTGTGATGAACAGTCACAGTGGTCACAAATGTAAACATTGCCAGTACTTACATTTGAAAGCTCTCCCCTTCTTCTGCTGCTTATCTTTTCTATGCCAATCCATGATGTAAGTGTAGTACCCCCCTGACCCTTTTCTGACCTCTGACATTTCCCCTCAGAGCTGGATCCAATGGCAATTATTGGGGGTTCTGTAAAGAATTGGGTGTCAGTCACTTTAGATGAAAAAGAGTAGGTTTATTACTCACAGTCCACGGGAAGTAGGGTAATGGTTACATTTGCTCCAAATTAAAGAAGGCACTTCAGTGCTTCACATATCACTGCACAGGAAAGGGCCTTTAAGTATAGACCAAGGTTTCTCAACTTCCTCCTGAGGTTGCTAGGGGTTCCTTAAACAAAAAGCAATTTCTGCCTCTCAGATGCGTAACCACTGCCACCAATGATCTTTTTAGCTATCTGTAAGGGTCAATGACCACAAATGTAAGGACCATTCTTCACATTGACCATCACACTAATGTACAGTGAGCTGTAGATATAATATATATTACCAGGGGTTCCCTGAAGCCACATATTTATATAATGGGTTGCTCCATGTTAAAGTAGATGAGAAAGAATGGTCTACATCAAGGGTCCTCAAACTATGGCCCTCCAGTTGTTCAGGAACTACAATTCCCATCATGCCTAGTCATGTCTGAATGTCAGAGTTTTACAATGCCTCATGGGATGTGTAGTTCCGCAACAGCTGGAGGGCCATAGTTTGAGGATGCCTGGTCTACATCAACATTCCTGTGTTAGAATTTTTCAATAAACATAACCAGCAGCAATCGCATTTCTGGGCTCTATGATAAAATAACCCGGAAATGAAGACGTCACGTGGCTTCCAGGTTACCCAGGTGTAAATGCCACCATTTTCAAAAAATCTAAAGCATTTGATCTCACTGATCTTGGTGTGATGAAATGCTTTTAAGTGCAGAGGAGGGATTTAGGGTCTTATAGTCCCCAGATCTCTCCATAAAGAGTATCTATTGCTGTCATATGGATGTTAACATTCCTTGTGACAACAATAAAAGTGATCAAAAAAAAAAAATGGGGGGCGTGGCCAGCGACGGAGGTGAATGGAAGCTCATTGACAGAGCTCCTGCACACCGAACCTTATCTCAGCGGCTAGCGGCGACCTAGAACGGAACCAAAGGCATCCGCCAATGCAGGAAGGAGCAGTACATAACACTGGCCCCATGGGGAAATGAAAAATCAGGGATAAACCCCGCAAATTAGGGTATTTCTGCAGCCCGGCCGGATATCCTAGAGAGCAAGATGGCGCCGGCCCCTCCTCTGCTACACACGATGCTTCACAGGCAGAGTGCTGTGAGGAAATGCCAGACTGGCAGACACAGAAACAGCAACCAGAACAAGAGGAAAGCCTTTCTGAAATATCCAGTCCTGTCAAACAGAAAAGAAGGATTGAGGAAGCTGGGTCACAAGTAAGTGATATACATAAAGACTGTGATAACATATTCAGTAAAAATCCTTATGGGGAACAGCTTGATGCATTCCCTACCACAGGAACAGCAGTGTTAGACACAGACATGAAAGAAATGCTCAAATCATTAAGGGGAGCTCTGCAGCATGATATGTGGACCTTTATGCAAAAATCTAAAAGGGACATAGACGATTTGGGAGAAAGAGTGGAATACATAGAAAATAAAATAACGGACTTTACTGAGGCACACAACGAGCTTGTAGATGACCATTTTACACTGGAAGAGGAATTGAAGCAACTGAAACTGAAAGTCGCAGATTTGGAAGACAGGTCCAGACGCAACAACGTCAAGCTCCGGGAATACCCGAAAATGTCAAAAATAACGATCTTAAAAAATTCTTGCAAAAAATGATCCAGGACCTACTTCCAACAATACCTAAACAGGATTTAAAAATAGACCGAGCCCACAGGCTATCCAAACCATCGCACATACCCGAAAAACTTCCAAGAGATGTAATAGCCAAGATCCATTTTTCTGAAGTCAAAGACTCACTTATGCAGTATGCAAGACTCCATTCCCCACTTCCAGATCCATATGCAGCAATAGTATTGTATTCTGATCTTTCACAAGCAACCATCCAAGCCCGGAAAAATCTGAACCCTATTACCAAGGTATTACGCATTCACAAATTGATCTACAAATGTGGCTTTCCCACCAAGATTATGGTTGAAAAAGATAACAAATCCTACTCCATTTACTCACTAGAAGGAGGATTGAAGCTACTGAGAACATGGGGAATACTCCCCGATGAAGGAAAAGATCCCTCTTCAAAAAGTCTCCCACCATCAAAATTAACCTCCCAATGGCACCCTAAATCGAACTGAACCAAAGATACAGAAACACTTCAAAAGTGGGTATACACCCTGAATCCGCTCGCAATTGGAGGCACTATAGACCTGAGGTCCACACACATTAAAAGGTCTCGGTTAACAGGTTCTCTGCTTCCCCCATATGGAGACGATTGTGCAAAATCGCTTGCACACAAGGATCCCCCTCAGATCCTTACACTTTTTTACATTTTTTCAATTTTTTTCATCTAAGTTCACGCTATCTACTTTTCCCCTTCTACCTAGAAACAATTATGGAAGTTACAATCTTGAGTTTACAACACAGTCTCAACAAATTTATGGAAATGTAATTGCAAAGCAATCTATATAGACAAAACATATCCATCAAATGGCAAATCTTAAAATCTTATCAATGAACATGAAAGGCCTCAACAACCCCTTTAAGAGGAAAACACTATGGGTTGACGCATTAAAACTTGACTGCGACATTCTGTGTTTACAAGAAACCCACTTCGCAAGGGACAACCCACCCAAAATTTAGCCATCAAAGATTCCCACATATTTTCTCATCAAACAACCAAAAGAAAAAAAAAGGAGTGATGATGGTGATCAAAGACTCCTTACAACTACTAGACTCTAAAATAGATAAACAAGGGAGATACGTTGTCATAGTAGCAAAAATAGAAAACTCAATCTTGACGATAGCAAATATATATGCTCCAAACAGGAATCCACATCAATATCTACAGAAAACCCTTAAAACTATTAAAAAATCCAAAAAGGAAATGTAATAATTTGCGGAGACTTCAACGCCCCCATGATCCCAAGCCTGGACACTACTAAAGGAACCCACTCATGTAGAAAAGGTTTATCCAACCTATTTTTCCAAGAAGATCTACACGATCCATGGAGGTGCCTTCACTCAACAGAAAAGGACTACACCTTTTATTCCAACGTGCATAAGTCCTACTCACGAATCGACTTCTTTATCACTGATAGGGAAATACTACAAAAAATCAAAGAAGCTCAGATCCACAATATAACTTGGTCGGATCATGCGCCAATTACGTTGAGCATAGTTCTGGGACAACCAAATCTCCGCTCCACACTTTGGAGGAATAACACATATATCCTCTTGCAGAACAAATCCCTATCGGTGATAAACGAAAGATTAGAAGAATATTTCAAAGTGAATAATAATGATTGTGTATCTACTAACAGTATATGGTGTGCCCATAAGGCCTATATTAGAGGGATTTTAATTCAGCTAGCCTCCAGAGAAAAGAGAAGAAGAAATCAAATGATTAACAATCTATTAGATAATATCTCTAAATTAGAACAACACAAAAACTCCCCTACCCACACCTCATTACTTCAAAAATTGAATGAAACAAGAGGAGAATTACGTACACTTCTTGCCGCTAATTACGAAAAATATTTAAAAAAACTCAAACTAAATCACTATTCCCAAAGTAATAAGGTAGGAAAGTATTTAGCAACCCAGATTCGTCATAAACTAAATAAGCAAAAAATACACAAAATAATAAATCATAAGACAGGTAAACCCACTTACAACCCACAAGATATAGCCAATACCTTTGCTGAATATTATGAAGAATTGTATAATATCAAAGATGATGATAAGATACATCAACCACAAACCTCAGATATCAAGAAATTCTTAGACAAAATGAAATTCCCTAACATAGACTTTAATGCCCTTAGCAAATTAAACAAACCAATCTCCGAAAAAGAAATCGAGAAAGTTATCCACTCACTCCCTAATATAGCCCCCGGACCAGACGGATTATCCAGCGAATACTTTAAAGCATTTCAAAAATTACTAACACCTCACCTAAAAATACTATATAATAATGCAGCATGCAACAATGCATTCCCTAAAGAAATGCTAGAAGCCATCATAATTACCATACCAAAACAAGACAAAGACCCCACATCACCCGCAAACTATAGACCCATATCTTTATTAAATACGGACCTCAAAATATACTCCAAAATCCTAGCTAATCGATTACTAGACTTAACGCCACTACTAATTGAACCAGACCAAGTAGGCTTCGTTAAAGGTCGACAAGGTACTGATAGTACGAGGAGAATGATCAATGTGATAAATTGGGTGGGACGCTGTCGGATGCCTTCTTTGCTTCTTGGACTGGATGCGGAGAAGGCATTCGACAGAGTTCATTGGAGGTTTATCGAAGAGACCCTCCAAAAATACGGTATACAGGGATTCTTTCTTGAAGCAATAATGTCTCTCTATAGAGACCCTACAGCAAAAGTGTTTACCTCGGGTAACATTTCTAAGAGCTTTACCCTCTCTAATGGAACAAGACAAGGCTGTCCTCTTTCACCAATGATTTTTTCACTAATAATTGAATCACTCGCAATATATATTAGATCTAATAACCAAATTAAAGGAATCAAAATTGGCCAAATAGAACACAAATTGGGACTTTTTGCGGATGACGTGATATTAACTCTGTCTTCCCCAGAATTATCACTCAACGAAACAAATAAAATATTAGAGGAATTTGGAGCAGTCTCTTACTACAGAATAAATCCAGACAAATGCCAAGTACTTCCGATGAATATACCACCAGACAAGGTGGCGCTTCTTAAAAGTAACTCCAAATACAGTTGGTTTTGCTCAGCAATACAATATCTAGGAATACGCCTTACCTATCCGATCAACAAATTATATGAAACAAACTTCCCAATATTGATTGATCAAATCAAACAAGACTGTCAACACATTAAAAAACAACAACTGTCTTGGATAGGAAGAATCGCTGCATTTAAGATGCACACGTTACCCAAAATATTATACTATTTTAGAGCTCTCCTTATTCCAATTCCCAAAAAATTCTTTACCCAAATAAATAAAAGAATAAATGATCTGATCTGGAATGGGAAAAAAACAAGAATATCCTTAGCGATTATATCAACGGCTAAATCCAGAGGAGGAATGAACTCACCAGATTTATACCTTTACTATCACGCCACCCTATTAGATCAAATGAAATATTGGTTTGTCCATGACAATACAAAACTTTGGTTAAACATTGAAAAAGAAATTGCGAAAAATAATGATCTTGTGGCCTTAGCCACAGCACATTATATAATACCCAAATCCATATTACCCAACTACTTGACAATCAAAGCTACCATCTCGGCATGGAAAGTCATGTTAGACAAACTACAACCTTTAATCGATCCAATCAAACTTCTGCTTCCAATAACAGTCTTAGAATACTGTAAAGCGAGAATTAATGTCTCACAGTGGCAAAAACAAGGTATTAATTTCTTTCACAACTTACCCGAAACTCAAAAAACTCACATCTGGAACAAATTACAAACAAAAAAACATCTAAGGGACTTTGACCCAAACAAAGATTTAGAGATACACAGAGAGATATGGAACTTCTATTTCAACAGAGGGCATAATAACATAAAAGGTATTTCCCTCTTTTATAGGCTTCTAACCTCTTATCCTTTTAAAACCAAGACTAAGAATATGATTAAATGGGAATCGGATCTATCTAAATCCTTCTCATGGGAATCTTGGAGCAAAGCCATAAAAATTAACAGCTCTGCATCCTCCTGTATTGAACACTGGGACAATGCCCAGAAAATACTAAATTGCTGGTATTTAACCCCCTACAGGTTATCTAAAATCTTCACCGGTTCATCTCCCCTATGTTGGAGATGTAATACCCATACAGGCAACCTCTTCCACACCTTATGGCAATGTAAAAATTTACTAAGCTTCTGGAACTCTATATCATCCTTTGTCGCTTCTCTCACAGGATTTTTCAACAAATTAACACCACAAATGGCATTATTAGGTATCAACTTAGATCTATACCCAATAAATTTTAGAATAATTGTAGCCAATATATTAACTGCCTCAAGACTAACAATTACCAAATTATGGCAATCCACCCAAGCCCCTAACCTATCAGAAGTCATAATGAGACTTAACTTACAAACACAATTCGAGCTTATGCTAGCCCATAGGAAAGGTACTATAGATAAATTCTTTAAAACTTGGAGCGCCTGGATATCACACCCGAAGGCCTCTAATTTCTTAAAAGATAAAAGCAACTATTAAGCGTCTATAAAGAGTACAAGTAAGTTTGTTACTTCTAAAATTAACTGTAACTTCCTCAACATCATTTTCCCTTACTACCCTTTTCCTTCCTGCCTTTCTATTTCCAACATCCTTGTTTACAGTTTGTTCCCAATGGGGTAAACAAGGGATATAGCCAATACAGGTTCTTAATATCTGTTTTTTCCCTTTATGCGTTTGATTGATTTTGAAAACAAGTAATTTTGAATAAGAAACTGATAAAGATGCTAAATAGCAAATTCATCTATATGATTATGCTAAACTGAGAGTTGTATGTTATATCATTTAAACCCAATAAAAACCACTAAATGAGAAAAAAAAAATGAAAGTGACAGAGTAAAAATAAAAATAAGTTAATTTTTTAAAAAATGCCCCATCCTCCCGTACTTGCGCGCAATGGCAAATGCAGGCGTCGGTCCCGCACGCGCGCACACAAACAGCAATCATCCCACACATGTGAGGTATTACCGTGAACGTCAGATCATGGGCAGTTATTCTAATACTAGACCTCCTCTGTAAATCTAAAGTGGTAACCTGTAAAGGCTTTTAAAGCATTGCCTATGGATAGTAAAATTTACGTCCTTTGTCAAGGTCGCAAAGGTGTGTGCAATTTTAAAACATAACATGTTTGGTATCTATTTACTCGGCGTAACATCACCTATATTTTACCAAAAATTTAGGTTATGTATTGTGTTTTTTTGCATTACAATTCAAAAAAGTGTATTTATTCCCAAAAAAATTTGCGTTTGAAGAACTTCTGCACAAATACCGTGTAACATAAAAAAATTGCAAAACCCACCATTTTATTCTCTATGGCCTCTGCTTAAAAAAATATATAATGTTTGGGGGGTTCTGACATAAATTCCAGCAAAACATACTGATTGTTACATGTAAGGAAAAAGTGCCAGAAAAGGTTTGGTCTTCAAGTGGTTATAGCTCACACCAAATATTCATACCCTTTCCCATGATGCTCCACAGGCAAAGAGACACTTAGCAGTTGGTTTAGAAAAAATATGACTATTCATAACCCAAGCCCACTGTGTTATCTCACACACTAATGTCAGAGGTGATAATGCCACCTACTACTAGAAAGGAGAACTGACAGAGAAGTCTGAGCAAACACAGATTGTGATTTGGCATTGGCTGGCTGCAGTCATGCAGATTAAATTTATTGCATATGTCAGTGTGGCTACATTATAGTAACACTGCTCCCGCGACCACCAATGAAGTGGGGGGGGCACACATTCAGCAGCGGGGGGGGGTAACACTTACTGTCAGCTCCGGTTGGAGCCACTGTATTAATGATCTGACATTAGTACAGCAATCTCCCCCCACTGACCTGTTGTGTTCTGACAGGGGGATGTCCCCCAGCCCCCCCTCCCCTTCATGCCAGAACACTCCGGTCAGCGCTCTTGGCCATTGGTTGAGAATGCTGATCGGGAGCCGGTCCGCTGCTGACTTTCCAGCATGCTCGTCCGACAGAAGCCGGGCAAACGCTTGGCTTCTGTCGGACTGACTGACTGCCATACACACGGCCGAATGTTGGCCATTTTTTATTGAACCGGCTGATGTCGCCTGGCATTCGGCCCGCGTGTATGGGGCTTTTTATTATTATTTTATTGCTGTCTGGCTCATGGTTATAGGATTTGCCTCTTTCTGTATGGTCAACATACAGAGATCAACTGTAGATGGGGAAAAACTTTGCAGAGGGTATATCCCTTTCCCGCTGTATGCTAAACAAAAGCTTTGCCTATATTTGGGCTTCAGAGTTGGAAAGTGCTGTTCCACCTGTAGCACCCTCTACTTTTAGGTAGGTGGTAGTGTAACGATTTTTGTTAGGGTTTTGGTGAGGTAAATTTGGTCAGGCCTGACTAATTGTTTTGATTCTGGGTTGGGAGTGGCTCAGGGAGTGGCTGGTGACTCACAGGCAGCATCACTGGAACTTCCTCTTTCTTTCCAGAGGCTTCTAGAGTGTTCTAGAAGGAGAAAGGAGGGGTAGAAAAGGTGGAGCTGTCTTGGGAAGCCCTGACCAATCCCCAATCTGGATTGGCAGGGGGCAGGCCTTCTCAAATATCCAGAGTCAGCCCAGCTGGGGAGGAGAGTTTGGGTGGAAGAGATGGAGATGGTGTTGTATGGAGGCTGTCAGGACCTTGGGGAGACCCTAGTCTGGGGGGGTTGACCTCGACCTGGGGCTCGGGTGCATTCCAGAGGAGAGTGAGATACTGGAGGAGAGGCACAAGTGAGAGAGGAGGGAGAGGACAGTGAGAGAGTACTGCCAGAGAGATCTCCAGGAGGGGAACTACAAGTGTCAGGAGTCAGTGAGTAATGCACACCCTGGAAAGCTGGAAGAGGCACATCAGAGCAGATTGAGTGAGAGAAAGAGAAGGGTGCAGGAGCCAGTTGGGACTGTGGTGTCACTGTGGCAGTGGAGAGGGCCGTTGCAGCCAGGAGGGCTGGCGGGGCCTGGAAGAGGATGGGCTGGGAGCAGTAGTCCATCAAGGGTAGCTAGCATGCCATGTACTTTGCTACACTATGGGGGCCCATGGTACCTGCCTGTAATGGGCGGTTTGGAGGCTGTGCTAAAGCAACAGCAGGCCTCAATATATGCTAGCTAGGCCTGAAGCAATTTTTGTGCTAGAGGAGAAGAACAGGTGAAGAAGCAAGTTTGAGCTGGAGGAAGAGAGAAGTGTATATACAGGAGTGTATATAGACATGATCCCATTTGAAAACTGTTTAATTCCAGGGAATCTCATAACTACCCCTTTTCCCCATCCAAGATCAATCCCCTACATTAAAAAACAAAAACAACGTTTTGGATGCAAGGACATGTGTGACTGAGGGCAGAGTGACAGGCAGACCACTACATTCAACAACCCCCAAGGGGGCAATGGCTACATTTCTGTGCTTACTTGTAGGAGTTATGTGCTCACCTGTCATTGGAAAGGCTTTACTGTTATTGAAAGCACTGACCAAACCACTTTAAATGCATGCCTCTGAGCTGGTTTTCTGTCACATCTTTATTACCTGGACAAACAGATCCATTTTTCTTTTCTTATGCTTGATACGTACAGCAATTTTCAAGCAATCTTAACCTCCTTCAAGCTTTTGACCATTCAAACATTTACCAGTTCTTAATTGAACAAATTACCAGATTATTGCAACCTACTACCAAACAGTTTCTACCAACACCATGAAATCACTAAAGTTTTGGCACCTGAGAAATGGTTGGCATTGCCTATTAAAGAGGAAGTAAAGCCAGATTGGCTTTACTTCCTCTATAATCCCCTGTAAACTAGAAGCATAACGGGCTGCATCGCATAGTAGCCCATTATGTGCCACTTACCTGCAAATGAAGCCTGCGGCGTCCAGCGATGCCCCCGCTCCAGGCCGCGTCCATCTTCTGCCCCTCTTCCTTCCGGGGCCGTGACATGCGCTCGGGAGCCACCAGTCACGACACAGGGTCAGTGGAGAAACGGCACGGAGGCTGTTTCTCCACTGCACATGTGCCGACATGACGTCAGCACATGCAAAATACTGCATATCTCCTGAACCGTGCAGGTTTGGGAGATATGCAGGGTACCTACAGGTAAGCCTTATTCTAGGCTTACCTGCAGGTTAAAGTGGTTGTCAGAGGTTGACAACCACTTTAATATACTGTATGGTGACAATTACAGGTTATAATATTTAGATCAAGTTTCCTTGAGGGTTTTCGGGCAGCCTGTGCCAACGATCTTTGAGCTTATGTTGATGGCATCAGTTTGAGGTGCTTCTGACACGTGTAGCTGACCTCCTTCCTTTTTTATGCATTCCCATAGCATACCACCCAACCTCTGAGATGGGAACGAGAGACACCTATTAGCAAAATTATGTAGGTATAGAACACACCCACTTGAAGGAGAATTATACAAAAAATGTATTAGTTACACCCACAAGTGCCTTTTTTAACAATACTATTCCTTTATATTGGCTTTTGAAATTTCAAATGCAGCAATCTTTGAAAGATAAATAGTGCATTTTATATACAACTATATAGATCAGACCATATTGAGGGACAAATGAGGAGGAAAGAGGGACAGAGGGACTTTGTTCCAAATCAGGGACAGACCCTCAAAATCAGGGACAGTTGGGAGCTATGCTATAGAGTAGACTGTCAATGCAAAACCTTTGACGCAAATAAAAGCCCTTCAACACAGACCTTAATGTAACCTACTAGGTTTTGGGACAATGCGGCATAAAGCAATGCTCACAAAATGTGAAAGTATGTACTGAGTCGCTCAGCTCCATAGTCTTTCATACCCAAGGTTGTTTGATGGTTGGTGCCAGGGTCACTCGAGCAAGCATTACTATTCTGTTTTACTATATAGCAGTTTCTTTTACAGATAAAGTGAATCTGCTTTACTATACACTTTTTCAAGAGTCTCTCAGGCACAGCTAATCAATTCGTAGGCAATACTATCTCCCCAATTGTGGACATATCTAAAGGCTAACAGCCATGGCAATCAATTTCCATTCAATAGATTTCCAGTTATATATATGTTTATATGAAAGCTCCCAGGCAGCTCTAATCTATTTCCTAATGATGGATGGCATCTGCTGGCTGCTGGAAAGGGAAGAACGAAGCATATGGGCTTTGGTGGCAAGGTTAGTTAAAAATAAAAACTGGATCTACAATTGGCCTCAAGATTGTTACAAATTGGTTGAATTATCAATACCGTTGCCATGACAGCAATAGCAGACTGTTATACATGCTAACATAATCCATTTTGCTCTGGACTCATTTAATTGCTTCTGTTTTTACTTCCACTTCTTAGTTAAACTCCGACTGCAGTCATGATTTTCCATAACTCCTGGTTTACATTTTCCAGAATACCTTTGCTGTAAAATTCTGGTGACTTGCTTAAGATCCTTCTTGCTTTTTCTCTGTGTTGTGTTTGACATTTTAACATTAAAGTAGACCTGAAGTTAAAAAAAAATGAAGATCTGCTACTGCTATCTTACAAAGAACACCCAGAAGTGTTAAAAGTGCTGAAGCGGAACTTAAAAAAATATTTTCTGGCCTGAATCTCTCATGCCTTCAAAGATGTATATCATCAGTGTAAGATCATCTAAGGCTGTGTAATCTCAGTCTGTTAGTCTCACAAGTTGGAGTAAGATCTGGCGATTGCACTACTGAATTGCTGACTGTTTACTTTTCTGGAAGGATACCTGTACCAGGGGGCCTGCAATGCAATAATCTCCCTGCTTGACTAGGGTATAAATTATTGCTTGTATTGCCCAATGCCACTATAACCAAACCCACCCCCAGCAGAATAATAACCACACAACACTATTTCTTGGTTTTAATAGCCACAGCGGTCTTTTATTTAACCAAAACAAAACAAATAAATAACAACCACCATATATAACAGCATACAGGACTGAAGCTACAAGGTCCTATAGGGCATAAACAAACCACCACAATGGTATCTGCGTGTTCTTGCTCAGGCCTCCAGCCGCAAAACCACCGACTGGAGACAACACACAGATACACATCTTAACCAGTTCAGATCCGCGCTATAGCCGAAAGACAGCACGGATCTGAATTGCCCTGAATTGATGTCCAATCAATATACGCCGACTGCGATTTTTTTTCACCAAAAATATCTAGAATATATATCGGCCAAAACCGATGAATAATTTTCTTTTTTATATATATTTTTTTTGGATATTTATTATAGTAGAAATGAAAGAATATTGTTCTTTTTTCAAAATCATTCCTCTTTGTTTGTTTATAGCGCAAAAAATAAAAACTGCAGACGTGATCAAATACCACCAAAAGAAAGCTCTATTTGTGGGGAAAAAATGATAAAAATTTTGTTTGGGTACAAAGTCGCACGACCACGCAATTGTCATTCAAAATGCGACAGCACTGAAAGCCTAAAATTGGTCTGGGCAGGAGGGGGGTTTAAGTGCCCAGTAAGCAAGTGGTTAACTATTGGGAGCTGTACCCCAGATGGGTCCCTACACCTTAACCTGTTTGAGCCCATATCACCTACAAGGGACCTTGCACTCCGCCACATTAATTCCAGGTCATCCGCAATACCAATAAATACAAGGGCGGGAGGGTGGGAAGTTCTCTACCTCGTGCTCCTACTGACTGCCACCCACCCCCACTTTGGCACTATTATTCCTTCACTCCAGCTCCACCCCCCACCCTGACCTTCCCAATGACCCCAAGTCTCTCCTCTCTTAAACTCCTTACCCCTCCCAATCTACTAGCCATACAATGCCTCCTTTAACCCCTGTCATGCCGGCCCTACGCCTATGGCTTTACTTCGGGCCTCTCTTTCATTTCATTCTTTTCTATGGAACTGTGCTTTCTCCAACTTCCTGGATATTTCTTGATCATTACTGCACCAGCCTTTAGATCACTAGTCATCAGTATCATTCCGACATGAGGAAGCAAAGCCCTGCCTTTACCAAGATGGCTGCCTCCACATAAATGAAATGTTAAACAAGGTATTGTAAATCAGTAATGAGGAAACGATCAGTTGCAGGGAGACCACAGGTAATACTGATGACTAGTCCTTTGCTGTTTGTTCCCATTTTTGCCCATAGCTTCCACAATTCTGTTTAGAGTCCTTTTTTAAAGTGGAAGTAAACCCTTTGTTTAAAGTTGTACCTACATGTAAGCCTATAATAAGGCTTACCTGTAGGTACAGTGAATATCTTTTAAACCTGCACGGTTTAGGAGATATTCACACTGCATGCAGCCGGTGACATCACTGGCGCATGCGCTCGGAAGGGACGGTTTACTTGTGTCGTCCCTTCAGAGCTCTGTGCCAAGGTCCGTGATTTCCACCCGCATGCGTGGGAGTGACGTCATCGCTGCGCGGCTAGGCGGTTTGTCACGTGCCTGGTGATGGAGTCTGACTTATGCAGGGGTAATCTCTCTTGCGACGCTGATTCAAGAACCTCTGTTAGAGTAGACAGGGGGTTCAGGAATGAGGATGGCACGAGGGTTGAGCTGGTCACCGGTGACAACTGAAGTGGTTCCTCCGGTCTCGTGCTGGTTGGTAGAATGGTGGTACAGGCTGGGTCGGCAACAGGCGGGCGGTGCAGTACAGGAGGAGCATGCAGGAGAATAGTCGGGTACAGGCAAAGTTCATTAACAGGCTAGCAGCAGAAGTACAAAGGAGCAGGCAGGAGAATGGTCACGGAAAGCCGGGGTCAGTACAGGCAGAGATCAAACAGGGTTAAAGCAAGCCGGGTCACAAGAACAGGTAAACAGGTAACCAAGAAGCTCAGGTACACTAAACACTGTAGAACAGACAGCACTGGCTGCATGGTGCTGTCCGGTTTAAATGGCTTGTCTGGCGGCAATGACGCCGCGCATGTGCCCGCGCACCTGCTGCATTCCGTGCACACCCGTACACGCACCTGCCTCATGCGCACATGTGTGCCTGCGCAGGTGGATTGGTATTTCAAAAACCAAAAAGTGCAGCGCTGATTAAATGTAGTCAAATGAATGTATCAACAAATTCATTGAAACCAGTCCAGATAGTTCACACTAGTATGTATATAGTCCTAATGGTCAGGATCCAGGGTTTGATAATAAGACACGCTTCCTCAGCTTATAGCAAATCCAATATTGGGAATAAATAAATACCCTTACCAGATATACTCTGGGGAAACGCCTTAAATCATGGATACGTTCCAAGGAAGAGAACTTTCCACCAGCTTCGGAGCTCCAGTCAGGCAAACCCGATCCACAGGAAACCTTCACCTCCAAGGGAATAACCATATATCCAAGGTATCCAGAGAAAGTACAAACACTCGGAATGGTAGGTAGCGGTGCATGCATAAAGGATAAAAGAAGCTTCACATGGAATTCCAACGTCTAAGAACAAGCGCAATGAGCCGGAGTAGACCCTCCTCATCCGACGCGTTTCGTCCGATAGGACTTCAACTGGGTCAAGGCAAGCCGGGTCACAGGAACAGGTAAACAGGTTACCAAGAAGCTCAGGTACACTAAACACTGTAGAACAGACAGCACTGGCTGCATGGTGCTGCCCGGTTTAAATGGCTTGTCTGGCGGCAATGATGCCGCGCATGTGCCCGCGCACCTGCTGCATTCCGTGCACACCCGTGCGCGCACATGCGTGCCTGCGCAGGCGGATTGGTATTTCAGGAGAATTCTTCAATACAGATTCCTGACATGGTCGGAGGACACAAACCCAGAAGGAAGACCAGGTGAAGATGGAAGCACATGTCAGTGGTGACAGCACGGCACTGGAAGGCTTTGTGCTAAGGTAAGTATTTTATAAGGTGCTAGTATGCACTGCATACTAGCACATTATGCCTTTACCTCACAGGGTAAAATTGGCGCGGTCTACTACCGTTGTAAGGGGCATACCTATTAAGCAGTGTATGGATAGCAGAGATGAGGTTCAGATTCATGTCAAGCATGGTTTAGTGGCAAATTCATTTGATTTAAATTTGCATATCATATGTCTGCAAGTTTTTTGCACAATTTCACTGGGTTAAACCTTTTTAAAGCCACAACCGCAACTTTTTAAAGCCTTAGGTCAGCCGACTTAGAAGGCCCAGCAATAGAAGGAACTGTATAAGCCAGCCCCCTCACTAAGGGGGGGTGTCAAAGTAGTATTTTAAGTGTATGTTGGAACTTTTAAGGAGAGGATAGGAAGAGCTGACAATCTGTATATGCCTCCTGTAGATGATAGAAAACCTATTATCCTTAGTTACTCCATCTTGTTAGGGTAAATGTTACTTTAAGAAGTTTATGCTGACAAAGTTTTCTGTTCATCTCAGCAGGGCTTTGTTCCTCTACATGCCACATTCCTTTCTCTGGCTGGTGTGTGGAAGAATGGACCTTGGGGGGAGAACATTTTGTCTAGATAAAAAGTTGAAAGCGTATGATTCTGCAGTTAGTGTACCCTTTGTATTTTGTAACAAAGGACACCTGGTTTTAGGAAAGATTGAGAACTGCTATACAAGACAACTATTCTTTTTTCTTTAAGACACGTAATTACATATCCCCTCCCTTGTATGAATTATGTATTTCTTTGTCTAAAAGGGGTATAAAAACCACCACCATGCCAGTAAAATTAGAGTCTGTTTTTCACCATGCTTTGTGTTTGTTTGTGATCATTGGTGTGAAGACGGCTCTCCTTGGGCGCCCAAGCTTAAGGCAGACTGACAGAGAGATGATAGCCGAGGGTTATCATAGCAGTTCCTAACACCTCCCAACCGTCCTGGTATAATTTCAACAAAATCCTGGATCTGGCCTGCATCTGGCACTCCAGCTGCCTGTCACTTCTGGGTCCAGGTAGAGGCAAAAGAGGCACAAATGCTTCCAGGGTCATGCTGCAGAGAGCGCATCTGGTGTGGGAGTCTCTTCTGCCTCTGCAGAAGGTGCAGGAGAGAGCCCAACTCCTTTGCTCTGCTCTTACTTAAATTGATTGCAAAGTCTCGCTTTTTTTTAAAATAACAAACATGTTATACTTACCTCCTTTGTGCAGTTGGTTTTGTACAGAGCAGCCTGGATCCTCCTCTTCTCAGTCCCTCTTTGCTGTTCCTGGCCCCTCCCTCTTTCGAGTGCCACCTCAGCCAGCAGCTTTCTATGGGGGCACCCAAGCTGAGTCAGAGCTCCGTGTCTCCATTCAGACACAGAGCCCCGAACTGGCCCCCGCCCCCTCTCTCCCCTGATTGCCTGACTGACTTTGATTGACAAACCGTGGCAGCCAATCGCGCCGCTGCTGTGTCTCAGGCAAACAGGATGGCTGAGGGGATCGTGGACATCGCTGGAGAGAGAAGGGGCTCAGGGTAAGTATTAGGGGGGTGCTGGGGAGGCTGTTACACACAGAAGGTTTTTTATCTTAATGCATAGAATACATTAAGATAAAAAATCTTCTGCCTTTACAACCCCTTTAATCACAGCTCTCGAGACTCAGACTTTTTTCTCCTTCTTAGTTAGCTGCAGTTCCTACCTTGTCCTGCTGGTGGAGAGGCTGGTCAGCCATGTGGCGGCAGCTCACAAGAGCTCCATAGTCTGAGGGGTACACCAACAAGGTAAGAGTTGGGGAAAAATCCCTTTGTTTATTAACAATGCTGTGTCTCCCTTCTCCCATACCTGCAGAACATCTCTCCTGTCATCCCACAGGGTTGGGAGAGGGGTTATAGGTGGGTGTGATGTTCTGTAGGGATAGCAGAGGAGTGGCAGGAGTGATGCTCTGCAGGGCTAGGAGAGGGATGACAGGAGTAGTGTTTTGCAGGGCTGGGAGAGGGGTGGTGTTCTGCACAGCTGGGATAGGGGGTGATAGGACTGATGTGCTGCCAGACTGGGAGAAGGGTGACAGCAGTGATGTTCTGCAGTATTGGGACAGGTGTGACAGGAGTGATCTCTGCAAGGCTGGGAAAGGGGTTACAGGAGTGTTTTTCTGCTGGGCTAGGCGTGGGGAGATAGGAGTTATGTTCTGCAGGACTGGGAGAGGAGTGATAGGAGTGAAGTTCTGCAGGCCTTGGAGCAGCGTGACAAGAGTGATGTTCTGCTGGGCTGGGTACAGGGTGACAGGAATGATGTTCTACAGGACTGGGAGCAGGGGGACAGGAGTGATGTTCCTCAGGAGTGGGAGAGGGGTGACAGGTCAAAATACCCCCCTCCTATCCCCCCAATGTATAAAGAGGGCAATGTGTGTAGTGTGGAGTATGGTTACATTGGGGGTGGTGGTTTGGGGACTGGGGTGGGAGGATTTGTACAGAGGGGAAGTGTAGACAGGAACAATATTTTTAGAGGGAGGCAATGTGTACAAAAAAGGAGCAGTGTGTGCGGGGGGAGCAGTGTGTAGGAATCCTTCCTTCCTGCACCGTGTGTGTGCAGGGAAAAGGGGGAAAGTGTGAACAGTTGGTTAAATTAATTGTCCCCAAATCTCAGGTTTCTTCGTTGTTTCTAATTAGAATATATTTAGCCATGCCTAATATTCAATTTAATCCAGCCATGTCCACTTCTCTGCACAATGTGCTATGCTCGCCGCTTTGTGTCCCGCACTCTTAAATTTTAAAAATGGGAGGTACACTATTTTACCAAAAGTATTGGGATGCCTGCCTTTACACGCACATGAACTTTAATGGCATCCCAGTCTTAGTCTGTAGGGTTCAATATTAAGTTGGCCCACTCTTTGCAGCTATAACAGCTTCAACTGTTCTGGGAAGGCTGTCTACAAGGTTTATGAGTGTGTTTATAGGAATATTTGAGCATTCTTCCTGGTCCAAATCATTTGGTGGAGGGGAGATTATGGTGTGGTGTTGTTTTTCAAAGGTCGGGCTTGGCCCCTTAGTTCCAGTGAAGGGAACTTCTTAAGACGTCAGCATACCAAGACATTTTGGACAATTTCATGCTCCCAACTTTGTGGGAACAGTTTGGGGATGGCCCCTTCCTGTTCCAACATGACTGCGCACCAATACACAAAGCACTGACCTCAACCAGATAGAACACCTTTGGGATAATATAGAGCAGAGACTGCGAGCCAGGCCTTTGTGTTGCCACATCAGTGCCTGACCTCACAAATGCGATTCTGGAAGAATGCTCAAACATTCTGATAGACTCACTCATAAATCTTTTGGACAGCCTTCCCAGAAGAGTTGAAGCTGTTATAGCTGCAAAGTGTGGGCCAAATCAATATTGAACCCTACAGATTAAGACTGGGATGCCATTAATGTTCATGTGTGTGTAAAGGCAGGTGTCCCATTACTTTTGGTAATATAGTGTATGTTTGTATAGGAAGAGCCTAGCAAGAACTGTTCAATGCTGTGGATTGTAGTGGTGGGCTACATTGTCTTGTGCGTGCCCCCTGTATTCTCTGGTTTATTCACATAACCATTTATTAAAACTACAGTTGCTTTAACAAGTGTTATTGCTTTCTAGCTGTTACCCCTCCCCCCTCCACACACCCTTGCAGATTTTTTTTGGGGGGGGGGGTGGTCTTTTTAAGGGGTCTTTTTTAAATGTTTTCTTCTAGTTTATAAGAGTGTGGGTAGTGTACAGCGTGGTGCTCCGGCGCCGAAGAAATAAACTCACAGTCCCCGGAAGATAAAAACAATATCTGTGAGTTCCAACAAGGTACAAACAGGCCCGGTGAGAAGGCACAGCTGACTGGAGCCACTTACAAACAGTAGCAGAGGATTGAGATCCTGGAATGATGCTGACAGCTTTTGTAGAGAGCCTGGCTGGTCCACCCCAAAACGGGAGGCTTTCTACAAGCAGAATGCATAGTCCCTACACTCTCCCTACTCCTCAGGAACCTTTCCCTGCCACTAAGCACTGTCCCTGCCAGGCGGGGAACCTGTCCCTAAACTATACACTCTCATAAAGTATGCCAAACCCAAGAGATGGAATCTTAAATAGACTCTACGTGACCCAAGATGGTCAGTGTCCAATTGGATGACTGTCTCCCTGTGACCGCAGAAGGTCATAGAGGATCCAGGTTCCTCACAACTTCCTTCCTCTTCTGTATTGTCACTTCGGTCGAGCGCCACCTACAGCGAGGTATACAGACTGCACTTGCCTACAAGAGGAGCAGTCTTTTCCTTCTGATGTCCCATAAATATCAAAGCCTTTTTTACTTTTTCAGGTTGGTATATTGTTTTTTTGTTTTTTGTGATGCCATGACCTTTTTTTTTTTTTTAGGGTGCTCAAAGTGGAGCATTAAATTGTACCTGAATGCTTGAACCGCTGAACTACTCTTTCTACACTGTTGTGTAAAAAAACAATGTACACCAAAGCATGTCCCATTGCAACCCCCCCCCCCCCATTATCATAGTAAAAATTACATTTAGGCATACACCTCCCAAAAAAAAAGACAATGATAGGCAGGCATAAATGTAGAGGCAGAGGTGCTACTCTTGAGTGCTGCATTTTTCAGCACTCCTCCACATTGCTGAGCAGCAAATATTGTTTACCAAAGTGATGACGCATTCACCCTCCTATCACCATAGTTGAAATAAAATATAGACAACCACCCACAAAAAAAAATGACACATAGGCTTAAAATGAGAGGTAAAAGTGCTGCACATGGAGGTAGTAAGGGCAAACAGGTCCACTTATCAGGCAAGTGGTGTTAAAGTGTTTGTTACCCCCAGCATTTCATATTTCTGATATGTGCCTGCTTTACCATGTACTTGTACGGAAATTAATACTGTTCTATTTATATTGCTTCCTTTGTGTGAAAACCTTGGTGTTGCTGCCAGTCCCTCTACTTTCCTATTAGATACTGACCACGCTAAGCAGGACAACACACTGTGGTCAGTTCTTTAGCTATGCTGGGAACTCAGCCTGCTCTCCTCCAATGATCACAGACTTGTCCTGACACGCCCCCTACCCCCCCCCCCCCAGCCATTCGCTGGAGAGTTCAGTGTGCTGTTGGTTGCTTCTCCTCCCTCCAGCTCTTATGTAGCTGAGAACAGAGATTATGTGTAAAAAATGAAAAAAAAATACTAAAAGTATATACTTATACACAAATGTTTTGCCTTTCATTTCAGTTGTCAATGGAATGGGTTGTTATACAAGGTAGTGGTTTACAATCACACAACATGGCTGACCAATCCAGCCCCAAGGTCAGAAATACTGATGAATAAAAACTCGGCAGCCACAAATATATAGCCAGTATGCTGGGGCCATCTGAGAAAATGATGGTTGCCCTCAAAGTTACATAAAAAAGGCCCACCCCCTTGTACATTTAATATATATATATATATATATATATATATATATATACACAGTATCTCACAAAAGTGAGTACACCCCTCACATTTAACCCCTCAAAGTGACCCAACACACAGCCATTATTGTCTAAACCGCTGGCAACAAAAGTGAGTACAACCCTAAGTGAAAATGTCCAAAATGGGCCCAATAAGCCATTTTCCTTCCCCGGTGTCATGTGACTCGTTAGTGTTACAAGGTCTCAGGTGTGAATGCAGAGCAGGTGTGTTAAATTTGGTATTATCGCTCTCACTCTCTCATACTGGTCACTAGGGGTTCAACATGGCAGAAGATCTGAAAAAAAGAATTGTTGCTCTACATAAAGATGGCTATAAAAAGATTGCCAAGACCCTGAAACTGAGCTGCAGCACGGTGACCAAGACCATACAGCGGTTTAACAGGACAGGTTCAACTCAGTACAGGCCTTGCCATGGTCAACCAAAGAAGTTGGGTGCACGTGCTCAGCTTAATATCCAGAGGTTGTCTTTGGGAAATAGATGTATGAGTGCTGCCAGCATTGCTGCAGAGGTTGAAGGGGTGGGGGGGTCAGTCTGTCAGTGCTCAGACCATACGCTGCACACTGCATCAATTTGGTTTGCATGGCTGTCACCCCAGAAGGAAATCTCTTCTAAAGATGATGCACAAGAAAGCCCGTAAACAGCTTGCTGAAGACAAGCAGACTAAGGACATGGATTACTGGAACCATGTCCTATGGTCTGGTGAGATCAAGATAAACTTATTTGGTTCAGATGGTGTCAAGCGTGTGTGGCGGCAACCAGGTGAGGAGTACAAAGGCAAGTGTGTCTTGTTTACAGTCAAGCATGGTGGTGGGAGTGTCATGGTCTGGCGCTGCATGAGTGCTGCTGGTTGCTGTGGAGCTACAGTTTATTGAGGGAACCATGTACTGTGACATACTGAAGCAGAGAATGATCCCCTCCCTTTGGAGACTGGGCCACAGGGCAGTATTTCAACGTGATAACGACCCAAACTCACCTCCAAGATGACCACTGTCTTGCTAAAGAAGCTAAGGGTAATGGTGATGGACTGGCCAAGCATGTCTCCAGACCTAATCCCTATTGAGCATCTGTGGGGCACCCTCAAATGGAAGGTGGAGCAGTGCAAGGTCTCTAACATCCACCAGCACCAGTAGGGGTGTACTCACTTTTGTTGCCAGCGGTTTAGACATTAATGGCTGTGTGTTGAGTTATTTTGGGGGACAGCAAATTTACACTGTTATACAAGCTGTACACTCACTACTTTACATTGTAGCAAAGTGTCATTTCTCCAGTGTAGTCACATGAAAAGATATAATAAAATATTAACAAAAATGTGAGGGGAGTACTCACTTTTGTGAGATACTATATATATATATATATATATATACATATTTATTTATTTTATTTTTATTTTTTTGCATTGACATGGTAGTCTTAATCCTCACCCCTAAATGTTCTTTGTTTGGTAACAGCTTGTACAAGTTCCAATAAAAATTTGCCTTCCATTGATTTCAGTAGGGTTTTCAGTGAAAAAGGAGGTTCACAACTTTTTTTATGGATTGCTAAACCCTTGGAAATATGGTGGATGTGCTCATTCCAATTGTTAGTCACATGCATGTCAAGTCATTTGTATATAGTATAAACCATGTTCGCCACCCACATTTTTTGCAGGATCCTGTTTCACACGTATCTGGAATTGTATGAGTAAGGGGACAGAAGAAGACATTAGGTACCGTACTAAACATCGAGTAACCAATTTTGCAAACTCTGAGGAGGAAGGTACACAATTAGGGTAGTTAACGAACATATAGATATTACAGATTTTCCCTTTTTTATTATATGTAGCATTGCCCCCTTAAGGGCTGCTTAGAGTTACCAGTTCATCTGCACCGCCCTGACCTTCGGAACCCTCCAACCCACCTGACACTCTGGGTTCAGACATCTTCTTGTAGGCACCTTTAAATGACACTCCAACACAAGTTAAATACATATTCTCTTAGGTTTTACTGAAGTACCTCATAAAAGTGAGTACACCCCTCACATTTTTGTAAATATTTTATTCTATCTTTTCATGTGCCAACACTGAAGAAATTACACTTTGCTACAAGTAGTAAGTGTACATGTGCTGTCCCCTCAAAATAACTCAACACAAAGCCATTAATGTCTAAACCGCTGGCAACAAAAGTGAGTACATCCCTAAGTGAAAATGTACAAATTGGGCCCAAAGTGTCAATATTTTGTGTGGCCAACATTATTTTCCAGCACTGCCTTAACCCTCTTGGGCATGGAGTTCACCAGAGCTTCACAGGTTGCCACTGAAGTCCTCTTCCACTCCTCCATGACGACATCATGAAGCTGGTGGATGTTAGAGACCTTGCGGTGCTCCACCTTCCATTTGAGGGTGCCCCACATTGTACATTGTAGCAAAGTGTAATTTCTTCAGTGTTGTCACATGAAAAGATATAATAAAATATTTACAAAATGTGAGGGGTATACTCGCTTTTGTGAGATACTGTATGTACAAGGGGGATGATTAATCAGCTGAGTCCTGGATAACAGCCAAGACTCAGGTAAGGAATCCCTCAGAAACTACTTAATTAAAGTTCAATAACACAGGTGCGAGATATACATATTGTATGTACAGTGGAATAACAATTAGAAAATAAAGCAGGTAATCATAAAGAATCCACTAGTTACTGCTATATGATACCAAGCTAAAGGGGAACCCAAGGCCAGCTTATAAACCTTTATGTCCTAATCGGAGACCAGGTAGTATAGGAATAGGATAGGCGCCCTTTAACTAATAGTAACAGCAGTGTCCAGAGTGCAGGCCTGCGATAGTCTTCATCGGCAGTTGGAGCTCTTTAAATTGTATCCAAGAGATGGCACAGTGATGTTAAGGTAAGCAGGACAGCTTAAACTGGCTAGTAATGTTCCTTAGAGTAATTCCGGATATGGATGTCTATGTACAGTGTGTTATGTAATGCAATAAAGTGTTCAGGGGCAAGGTATCTGTACCCAGTGTCCAAACAAGAAAACCAGTTAGGGATTGTGAACGGCGGGCAACAGCCCTCTCACCAACTGAAGAGCAGGATAGGAATCTCCCGAACAGCGATCCCAAATAAGGCGCCCTTCTGTGAGATGAACGACGAAGCTGCTGGAAACGGGCGGTAGTTGGATCCATCTGATTAGGTGGTGCTGCGGTGATATCTTGTGAACAGTAAGCAGAGTTGGGCCCTCTGGGGCTGGGCTGGAGTCACAGAATTGCTGTGTGGTAGGCCGCAGCCCTCCCACACAGCAGCAGGGAGGTGTTCACTCGATGAGGCCCAGGAAGAAGAGAGCGCAGGGCAGATCTTCTGGCCCTTCTATAGTTTCTCCCAGAGGTCTTTGGTGGTGCAGAGAGCCCTCTGGGATGTGTAGTCCAAGGATAGTTTTTACAACCCCAGGACATCTGCTCAAGAGCCTACTAGTCCCACAATCCTCCTTGCTTGGCTTAAGTATATGATGTTAGTTATTGGAGCCCGGCACTAAAGGGACACAGGAATAGATGGAGAATAACAGCGGTGGTCTGCGAAACAAGGTAACTGTAGTTCACTGATGGCTACATACTCCCCCCACGTATAAGTCTTTGGTCCCCGAAGAAAGGACACAACCTGTGGAATTACTTTAAAGTACTACATTGAAAAGTAAACAGTTAGTTATTTTACAAACCAGAAGCTGCAACAGCAAACAAATGACTTAGAGAAAGATTTTCTAATAAACTATATACATTTTCAGGCAAAGTCATATCATTTTGTTGACAGGCCAGTAATAGATTATTGGCCCACTCAGTAATGTCAGGAGGTGGATCAAGGTCATCCTCTACCAAAGGTTCGATAAAGGATGCAAGTGGTTGGCTAGAATGTTGAGCGGTAGTGATAAGTTCATCAGAGCTTTCCCCAAGGGCATCGTAAGTCAGTCTCTTAGGAAGGCAAATCTTCTGTCTTAGTCTAGAATAGATACTTTCCAATGGTTCAGGCTCACAATATGTTCCCCAGAAACTACATCTGTGTTCTGGCTCAGGTTCTGACTCCTCCAGCTTGTCAGGAGCAATCTCACTTTCTACATTATGATTGAGGGGAGCAGGAATTTCCACAGGATCTGGCATCCCTGGGTGGTCACTTGACTGAGTCTTAACTTCCTCACTCTCTCACAGGGGTAAGTACAGGCCCTTCGGCCTCAAACAACATAGGTTCTGCCCTTCTGCGTGGGGATATTGCATTACTGTTCTCCCTAGGAACATAGCCAACCAAGTATTAGTTTTTCCTCATCACTTTCCTCCTTTTGAAGTATAGGTTCGTGGCCCCGACGGGTCCTGGATCTCAAAGTAGGAGAACGAAACATCTCGGGGCAGGAAGGTGGAGACACTCGGATAGCTTCAGATATAGGCAGCAAGTAGTTCCTATGCCGTTTTGAGTGGGCCAATCTTCCCTTCTCAGCAGATCTGATACATAGCAAGCCCTGCTATCTTTATTTGTACACCCTTAGTTACTTATTACCAATCCATAAGCGCAGGATAGTGATCCCCACATTAGGATCACATATCAATATTCGTTCAACCACCCAGGGTGGTATTATTCCTCAGCTGCTATTTTCAGTCTCACTAAAAATAAAGCTATCAATGTCGCAGAATTGTTCACTTGCACTAATCTCAGTAATGACACAGAGCAAAATTTAAAACAACTGAAATCTTTACTCGATAAGCAGATCAGAACCTGATGTGATATCACCACTTTGGAACTGTACATTAAGGAGAACATCACACCAAGAAGACTTAGGTGGGAAGTAGCTCCTAATGATGGCCTAGAGAGTGACAATTTACAAGAGGAATGGTTTAATTTCTTTAATGAATCTGTACACAAACTTATGGAACTTATAGTAGCCAGAAGAAGAAGAATAAAACTTAAACAATTGGAAAGTAAAATAAAAGAGATTAAGGATAAACTGGGAAATTAAATTTATTCCCCACAATGCAAAGAAAAAATAGCAGAAATACAAGAATATATTAGGAAATTGGAAAATGAAACACAAAATAAGAAAACAAAGAAATATCAAAGAGATGCTAAAGATTACAAACAAGGCAAGTTTTATAAATGGCAATAAGAAATTAACAGAAGAATTTGGTTCAAGAGAATCCTCATTGGAAAGACCTATTATCAATGCTACTCCATTCCGTCCTAGCACACCTGCACAAGTGAATGGTACTCCTAGAGGAACCCATAATAGAGGAAACTCCAACCAAACTCATAATCAGACACCCAAATATAACATTCCTGTTCACAATAGATTTGACAATCTCAGACATGAACAGAATGTCTATAAACCGTACTATACAACTTATATTTGGAAAGGCTGCTGCGCTGGATCAAATATAAAAGATAAGTAAGCTGCTAGCACAAAAAAGTCAGAACAAGACTTCATGAAAAAACTGGAAATATAGGTGCAGCGCTCATAAAATTACAACAAAATAAAGTCCCAAAAGAGTTCCTTGGTGTAGATCTAACAATGGCACAACAGATGGAAGAAGTTTTCACCATGGAAGAAAAAAAGAACCATCATCGGCACCCTCACAAACTGCCTCTTACCATCATACGATGACCCCTATCTTGCAATAAACTGGCAAGTGTTGTAGTAGTCAATAGCTATGGTCCTAGATTCTTCAAGATCGTTTGGTAATCCAGGTCTCTAATACTCCGCACCAATAAGAAAGAAGGGTACTGATAGTGCAGTAGGCTTAAAACAATTTGTTGTAAAATAAACAAATTTACACTCACATGCAGCTTCAGTACAGGAAAGCGGTGAAACACATTGTGGTTTGTTTCTAACCAAAACAATAGCGGCCACGATCCGGAACGTTGTGACGTCACGCTGGCTGGCTCCACCCGATGCATTTCGTCATCACCACCGCCGGAGGACTTAATTGATTGCAGGGCGATCACCTGACACCAGGTGAAACCGGAACCCCATCCAGATCCAACCAATGGCATTAAAAGCAACAAGCTTGCGTTCCAAAGCAAGGAAATAAAAAGATAAAACTATATTGCCTAACCACGTCCGTATCAACACCAGACGGGAGGGTTCAATTTAGCAATAAGAGCTTAATCAAAAGCTACAAACACACAAAACAAGCTAAAATGACTTTTAGACACATTAAAAAAATGGATGGAATATCTAAACAGCGCAAACGTCACCTATCTGGATCGGGCTCCATCTAGTGGCCAGTCAACAAATCAACACCACACACCACGTATTACAAAAACAATATTAGATAATTAATATATATAAACAATAAAAGAAGAAAACATTTTTTTTAAAAATAAAACAAGTATACTAAATATATAAATTAGATGAAGGAGAAACGTGTACACTCAGCACAAATAGAATGAGACAAATCGGAATGCAGTGGAATGGTGACACAAATTAGCCATACCTCCAATGAACATTAACCATTGTTAATGAAGGCATTTATGTCCCATTCCACATTCATTCCGTATGGAACATAGGTCTTGGCCTGAGATCCACCTATCCTCCAATTTAGAAATTTCTCTAACTATATGGCTCCCCCTCCAATTGGCAGTAAACCTATCTATACCCAAACAAATGGTGCCCTTCAACATTCTGTTATGCTTAATGACGTAGTGCTTAGAGAGACTGTGGTCTAAAAAACCTTTTTTTAATATTGGCCACATGCTCCTTCAGCCGAAACCATCAGTTTTCTTTTAGTCCTGCCTATATACTGTAGTCCGCAAGGACATTGGACCATATAGACCACATTTTTTGAATGGCAGGTAATGAAAGATCTAATGGGAAACTATTTCTGAGTAGCCGAAGATCTGAAGGAACAGGCTCTTCTAGAATTTACGCCATTAATACAGCAAATAGGGCACTTTCTGCATGGAAAGAAACCCTTAATTTGTTGGAATAGGGAAGGCCTGGGGGGGGGGGGGTTCAATGATGTTAGGTGCCACCTGCAGAGTCAAGGGGGGAACACCCCTAAAGACAACTTGCGGTCTCACCGGAAGAACATCAGCTAGAACTCTATCGTTACGAAGTACTCCCCAATGTTTATGCATGATACGTCTAATAGCCTGAAACTGACTTGAAAAAGAGGTTAAAAAGGCAAAATTAAAGGACGAGGCACCTCTATCAATTTTCGGTTTGAGGATGGACTCTGTCCTTCAAATCTGCCTGCTGGAAGGCCAACTCCAACTCAGCTGGCTTATATCCCCTTTCCAAAAATCTAGACTTCAGGACTTCCGCTTCTCTTACGAAGTCATCCCTGCTGGAACAATTTCGCTTGAGTCTTAGGAACTGACTTTTAGGGATAGAGCGAAGCCAGGAGGGGTGATGACAACTAGACACATCAATAAAACCATTACGGTCAGTGTCTTTAAAAGATGTAGAAGTAGATACAACACCCTTATCCACTTTAATCTTAAGATCTAAAAAATGGACCTCTGTTCGGCTAAATTTAAGTTGCAACACTATACTCCTATCATTACAGTTCAACTCAGCAAAAAACGAGATAAGGTATTCCTCTGACCCCTCCCAAAGGAGGAGGACATCGTCTATGTATCGTCCCCAGAACCTGAGTTCAGGTCTGGGTCGGCCATAGACGACGTCCTCCTCCCACTTGGCCATGAACAAATTGGCCATACTGGGGGCAAATTTTGCCCCCATAGCCACACCTCTACACTGCAGGTAATAATCAACAAATAGTTATGGCTCATACAAAACCTCAAAAGAGATAACACAAAGGATCGCTGTCCATCACAGAGAGTATGATCCCGTAACAAAAAGTGCTCCACAGCCTCCTGTCCCTGGGTATGGGAAATAATAGTGTACAAAGAGGCGACGTCAGCTGTCGCCAAAATGCACCCCTCTGACCAATGCATTTCACGTAGCAAATGAATGACCTGCAGCGAGTCCTTTAGGTAAGACAGGGTACTGTGCACCAGAGGCTGTAGAAAAAAAATCGATGTACTTCCCTGCCCTGGAAGTGATGGAATCCAGACCCCTAATGATCAGTCTTCCAGGGGGGTTCTGCAGGCTCTTATGAACCTTAGGTAAGAAGTACATGATAGGGACTCTAGGTGCAACAGGCACAAGAAAACCCTTCTCTTTCTTGGTAATGATATTCCTATCATGACCAACCTGAACCAGCTCAAGAAGTTCTTTCTTAAACTTATTAGTTGGGTTATAATTCAGAGGAGCATAAGTCTCTGTATCCGAAAGGAGGGGCATCATCTCAGTGTGATAGGCACTCCTATCCATAACTACTATACCCCCCCTTTGTCCGCAGGCCGTACTACAATATCAGACCGGTTGTTAAGCGATCTAAGGTCCTTAATAAACCTAGAGTCCTCTCTAATTCTACCCAATTTCAATCTTTCCAAGTCTCTCACAACCAGATCTCTAAACACAGAAATTGAGGGAGCCAATCGTCCGGGAGGATTGAACAAAGAGGCGTTAGACAAATGTGTGTCTCTGATACCCTCTAAATGCGTCTGAGAACTCCGAATAGGGAAAAAAAACCCAACAAATTAGTGTATATTATTTGGTCTTTGTGAAGGTTATAGAGTCTACAAGCTATGGTGCCAATCATTGAATATTGATCATACCTGATGTATTGACGGCCTATTTAATTTCCTAACAAGCCAGGAAAGTACAAATACCCCCCAAATTACCCCTTTTTGAAAAGTAGACATTTCAAGGTATTTAGTAAGAGGCATGGTGAATTTTTTGAAGTTGTAATTTTTTCCCACAATTCTTTGCAATATGAAGATTTTTTTTTTTTTTTTTTTCCCCACAAAATGTTCATATGTTAACAGGTTATTTCTCACACCCAGCATATGCATACCACAAATTACACCCCAAAACACATTTTACTACTCCTCCTGAGTATGGCAATACCACCTGTGTGAGACTTTTACACAGCCTGGCCACATACATAAGCCCAACATGCAGGGAGCACCATCAGGTGATCTAGGAGCATAAATTACACATATCATTTCATGACTACCTCTTGCACTTTTGAAGGTCCTGGAGCACCAGGACAATGGAAACGCCCAAAAAAATGACCCCATTTTGGAAAGTAAACACCCCAACATAAATTCTAGGAGCATAATGAGTCTTTTGAACATGTAATTTTTTCCACAAGTTTTTGGTAAATGTGGAAAGAAAATGAAAAGGCTTTTTTTTTTTTTACACAAAGTTGTCCATTTATAAAATATTTCTAACACACAGCATGTACATAGCAAAAATGACACCCCACAAAATATTCTGCTACTCCTCCCGAGTATGGTAATACCACATGTGTGACACTTTTACACAGCCTGACCACATACAGAGGCCCAACATGCAGGGAGCACCGTCAGGTGTTCTAGGGGCATACATTTCAAATCTAATTTGACTACTTTTTACATTACTGTGAGGCACTGTGGTGGCATGGATAGGCATTGTACTGGCACAGATGGGCAGTTTAGTGGCACGGATGGGCAGTGTAGTAGCACAGATGGGCACTGTAGTGGCATGGATTGCCACTGTAGTGGCACAGATGTGTCATGGATGAGAACTGATGTGATATGGATGAGCATGAATGAGGCACAAATGAGCCATGGATGGGGATGGATGATCCATGGATGGGGATGACTGAGCACAGATGGGGATGACTGAGCACGGATGGGGATGGATAAGCACGGATGGGGATGGATGAGCATGGATGGGGATGGATGAGCATGAATGAGGATGGATAAGCACGGATGGGGATGGATGAGCATGGATGGGAATGGATGAGCACAGATGGGGATGACTGAGCACAGCTGGGTGGGTGAGCACGGCTGGGTGAGGATGGCTGAGCATGGATGGATGGGTGGCTGAGCATGGATGGATGAGCATGGATGGGGTGAGGATGGCTGGGTGGGTGAGCATGGCCGCGTGAGGATGGTTGGATGGGTGAGCATGGATGGGTGGCTGAGCATGGATGGGGTGAGGATGGCTGGGTGGGTGTGCATGGATGGGGTGAGGATGGCTGGATGGGGTGAGGATGGCTGGGGTGAGGATGGGTGGGTGTGGATGGATGGTGGGGGGTGCAGCCTGTCCCCCACTGTCACTTAGCAGTGCTGTGGGCATTACACATTGCCCACAGTGCTGCACACATCCTCACAACTCCCTCTCTCCTCTCACACTGCACCGATCGGTGCGGAGAGGAGAGAGAAACCCTTGAGAAGAACAGAAATGCTGTTATCAGATCTGCAGATAAGGGAGGAGCTATAGTCATATTGGATAAAAAAGATTATTATAAAGAATTAGACAGACTAAGGGGAGTTGAAGCCACATATGAAAAACTAACATCAGATCCCACGAATAAGCTCAAAGCACAGTTAACAAAGTTGATCAAGAAAGCACAAAGAGAAGAGATTTTGGACAAAAAAGAAGCCCGTTATCTTATACCAGATGCACCGATGATCACTGTCATTTATCAGTTGCCGAAGATCCACAAAAACAAAACCCAGCCTCCGGGAAGGCCCATCATTAATGGGATAGACTCCATCTTTTATAGATTGGGGGAATACTTGGACCACTTCCTCCAACCTTTAGCAAGAAGTTTTCCATCATATATTAAATACAGCAAGGAAGTCATCAACTTGGTAAAAGATGTCAGTACCAATGACCAATTCATACTAGCCAGTGTGGATGTGGAGTCCCTTTATACTAACAAAGCAGTCAGACGCCACTCAAGCAATTAAGTGGGCCTTAAAGAAAACCAACATGAAGGAGAAACAGGAATTCATTACAGAAGCATTAACACTGGCAATGAAGGGGAACTTTTTTTGGTAAAACAAAAAATTCTTTGCACAAAAGAAAGGAGTGGCCATGGGAGCTAAGTACACATGAGCAGATGAGAAGATGAGGAAATCTTTAACAAACCTAGAAAAGAGTTAAAAATGATTTAAAAGATATATAGATGATATATAGATGATGTGCTCATCTTATGGGAAGGCACGGAACAATCACTCAAATTATTTCTAGAACAATTACATATCAACACATATGACATCAAGTTCTCTGGCACATACAACAGCAATAGGATCCAGTTCCTTGATTTAGAAATCTTTGCAGAAAACAATAAGTTAAATACACATACCCATTTCAAGGATACAGACAGAAATGGATATATACCCATAAGAAATGGGCACCATCCCAAATGGCTAAACGGCATACCCAAGAGCCAAATGCTACACATCAGAAGAAATTGTGACTCTATACAAGATTATTATACACAAACGGATATATTGATCAACAGATTAGTGGGAAAATAATATTAGAAGAACACATTATTAAGAGTGAGAGAACAAGTTAAAGATATGAACAGGGATGAAATATTGACAACCAAGCAGAACAATACCTATAATTACGAGATCAACTTCAGTACAGACTTCAATGAACAGTGCAGACTAATAGAAAAAGCCTTTAAAAAGCATTGGCCGATATTGAAGAGAGATCCCACATTATCACAGATCTTACCCAATAAACCACACTTTGTATATAGAAGACCTTCCACACTAAGGAATATACTGGCGAAAAATGTACCAGATCCCCCCACCAAAGAAAACCACTTTCCTGGAAGTCAAAGGCTTCTGCAGTTGTGGAAGATGCAAAATATGCCGCATATGTCACCTTAACAGGAGAAGAAAAACAATGAACTTCAAATACAATCAAACCGGGAAAAATGATGATATCAACACATTTATTTCCTGCAATAGTACTCACGTTTAGTGTTGAGCGAACCCGGACTGTAACGTTCGGGTCCGTACCGAACTTTAGGGTGTCCGTGGCACGGACCCGGACCCGGACATTTCAAAAATCGTTCGGGTTCGGTCCGGGGTTCTGCTATTTTACTCCACGTGTTGAGAAGCTGCAGGGCAGCCAATCAACAAGCGTTTCACTGGTTTGCCCTTAGAAGCCATCACAGCCATGCCTACTAATGGCATGGCTGTGATTGGCCGGTGCATCATGTGACCCAGCCTCTTTATAAGCTGGAGTCACAGTGCTGCAGTCACATGCTCCTTGGGTTAGTATAGGGAAAGGTAGCTGACGGCGTGAGGGACAGATTTTAGCCATTTTAAGACCTGATCCTGCATCCTGAGATAGATTACTTTACTACTGCTGTCTGTGCTGTT
>BLSH010480242.1:284442-326582 GCA_018402905.1 Glandirana rugosa
AGGGACAGAGACGCCACCTCAGGGACTCCCATTCCACCGCAGAGACAGGGACTCCCATTCCACCGCAGAGACAGGGACTCCCATTCCACCGCAGAGACAGGGACTCCCATTCCACCGCAGAGACAGGGACTCCCATTCCACCGCAGAGACAGGGACCCCCCATTCAACTGGAGAGACAGGGACTCCCATTCCACAGCAGAGACAGGCCTCCCCATTCCCCAGCAGAGACAGATCACACTATCACAGTAACCCCCACCAACCCAAAACAGATACCCACCCCCCAGAGAAAACGGCAGACATCTCCATCACAGCCATGAGCCAACCCCCCCAAAGATACAGAGACCCCCATCACAGACATACGGTACCGCCATCATCATAGATATCACCCCCATAGAGAGAACTATTCGAATCATTATGGTTAGGTACCTGCTGATATCACTAAATAAGGTTGCTGAATGAGGAGGACAGGCATCACATGTCCAGTATCCAGTCAGTGGCGCTTGGGCTCTCGTGGCTGGCTGGCTGCTTGGCAGGCTGGCCGGGGACGCTGGACAACTCTGAACATGTGCGGCTGGGTATGACGTCAGTGCCGGGAGGCGGGGCTTCTTGGTCACATCGATAGCGCCCAACTAGGAGGGGGCTTTTTATCCAGCTCCCCCTCCAAGCCACCTATCAACACCACTGTTCTTTTACCCAAGAGAGGAAGGGCTCGGCATGGCTCAGCATGGCAGGGAAGGTGTGGTGGGCGGGCCTTAATGACGTCATTGGTAATCTATTTCAGCCATTCTCCGCATTGATGCCACATCGAGGATGGCCAAATGGGGATGCATCGATTCATTTCAGCACCCCTAACCTGTACCCAAGGAGAGCAGAGTTAATCGGGAAACCTTTTTTTGTATCCACACAGGGGGATGTCTAAGCACATAAAGAAAAGCTGGTAAGAGCTTCATCTGAAAAACATTTATTCGCCCTACCAGGGAAAGGGGGAGATGAGCCCACGCTTTCAATCTAACTTTCATATTTTGTATCAGTGGAGCTAGGTTTAATGTATATGGGATCTCTATCCACCCGGGGAATTCAATCCCAAATCCCATAACCTCCAGAACCGGAGACATGTAAGGCCAGGCTACAGAGTCAAATGTCTTCTCTATGTCTAATGCCACCAGTACTCTGGTGGAACTCTCTGAAGATGGTAATTGCAAGTGAGTGAATACTGCGCAAGTTAATGTCAGTCGATTTTCCTGCTATAAACCCAGTTTGATCAATGCTGACTAGAGATGGGAGAATCGTCTGTAACTGAGTTGCCAAAATTTTGGTTAATATCTTTAAGTCATAATTTAGCAATGAAATCACAAAGAGATTTATCCTTGCCAGGTTTAGGGATTAAAACAATATAAGCCTGGTACATGGCAGGGGGCAGGAACATCTGTTCTTTACAAATCATTATATACCTGTAAAGGTTTAGGTGCAATTAGAGCTGCATACATTTTGTACCATTGGCCAGGGAGACCGTCTGGGCCTGGGGTTCTGCTAATGGGAAATGAGCAAATCGCTGCTTCTATTTTTCCAGCAGTAAAATCCCTATGCAGATACTCATAGTCCTCCCGTGATAAACTGGGTAAACGTAGGGACTATAAATACTCGGTAAGCCACTCCACAGACCAGCTAGGGGCGCCGTATATAGATTTTCGCAGAAGTTTTTGAATTCGTTCAAAATTTGGTTGAAATCAGAGATGACTCTGCCATCTAAGTAACTGATTTCAGACACCAATGTTTGCAGTTTGGAGTCTGCAACTAGGTTCGCCAAAAGCTTACTATTTTTGTCTCCAGATTTGAAGATCCTTCCAGCCAATGAACCCAAATCTAGGTGTGCGGCCGAACAAAGGTGTAGAGACAAAGGTATTCTTGCCTCCGCCAGTTGGCTGAAATGATCAGGAGTCGGAGAGTCAGAGAAAGCCCCTGCAGCTTCAGTTTCTCTGGCTTCAAGCTGCTGCACCTGAGAGGACATCTTGGATCTAACCGCTGATAGCTGAGACATATTCACCCCTAGTGTTTGCTGTAAAAGCCTCCCAGACTACGTGACTTGAGGCAGAGCCCTCGTTAAAGTCCCAATACTGTTGCAATTTAGGGGAAACCATCTCCTCAACCCCAGGGTCCTACAGTCACTCAGCTACCAGTCGCCAGCATTTCTCGCTCCTGTTCCCTGACAACACCAACTTAACCTCCAGAGGGGAATGATCAGAGAGGCCTGCAGGTAAGTAGACCTCCCCCACCCCCGCCAAGGTACAGGTGTTGCCAAAGACCAAGTCAATCCTAAAACCCGATTTATGTAGTGGAGTGACAGGTATAAGCCCTAGTGGTGTTGTGTTTCCATCTCCAAATTTCAGTGTAGTTGAAGGCCTGTGCCCAGTGAAGCAAATCAGGGGAGTAAACTCTATTGGGATTAGACAAATCCAAGGATGGGTCTAAGGTGGAATTGAAATCTCCCACTATTTAGAACCTAGAGAATTGTAATGTGCCCAATTTTTCATACACTTTGTACAAGACTCATTGGTTGAAAGGAGGAAGAACATAAACATTAACCAGACCATACACAATTGCCTTAATTTCGAGTAACAGTACAATATACCGACCCTCAGGGTCTGTCACCAACTGAATAACTTAATATGAAAGAGACTTGGCTAGTAATATAGCCACACCTCTTGCAAAACTAGAGTAAGTTGCATGGAATGACTGCTGTATCCAGGGCCTATGGAGAGCAAGAATTTTGTTGCCTAGGAGATGCTTCTCCTGTAAGAACAAAATATACGGTTTGTGATGATTTAGGTATTTAAACATCAAAGCTCTCTTAAAAATTTGTCATTTAGCCCACAGACATTCCATGAGATAATTTTTTATTTCCATAGCCATCTGGGAAATATAATAAAGTAATTGGGTAACACATAGATGAGGGACTTCAGGCCAAGTGTGACCTGAGGGAGAAAGCAGGTTAGAGCGGCCCTAGACAAAATAATAAGTAGCATAGGGAAAAAAAATTCATGTAGTGAATATAGAACGTACAAAAACAAAAAGTGGTGAACTCCCAACTGACTATGAGGTCCCCCAACACAAGTAGGTTTGTTAGGAACCCAAAATCTGTTGAAAAAAACTTGTAAAAGGGGATTACTGATCACAGACAGGACCTTTGCACCCATCTCCCGACAACCAGTAATCACTGAACTCCCTACCGGACAGATACCCCAACAACAGTCCCAGTCGGTTTAATACCCTGAACTCTAACTTAAGGCTTAACTATTGCAAAGTTACTCCAGGCGTTGAAGAGTAACAGTTCAAGAACTTCTATTGACTTCTACAAGTTAACCCTTGGGGATAAGGTGTATCTATCTTAGAGGTGCACTTGTGGGAGCTCTGGTGCTCAGAAAAGCAAGGTAGTAGGATACAAGTATTTTAGGATGTGGAAAAAACGTGCATTCGATGAAGTCAGAGATAGGAGTCATTCATCCTAAAGTGAGTAGCCAGTTGTCAGCCTCTGCTGGGGTATCAAAGAAGCAAACCCCTCCGTCGTATTGAACCCGGAGGCGGCTGGGGTAAAGCATGATGTATTTAATATTTTTTTCTCTAAGCCTTTTGCAGACATCATTGAAGGTTTTTCTCTTCCTCTGCAGCTCAGCCGAGAAGTCAGTGAAAAGGAGATTGGAAGTTTTGCCGTATTTGAGTGCAGGCTTTTACAAGCTTCAAAGAGTATCCTGTCCCTGTTTCGGTAGTTGAGAAAGTGGACTAAAAAGGGCCTGGGGCAGTTTCCAGGAATGGCTCGGCCTGTGGGCACCCGATGGGCCCTCTCAACCACATAGGTAGGGGGAACATCCGTAAGGCCCAGCAGGTTTTTAAAGAACTCCTCTGCAAATTCTGCCAGATGATCCCGTTCCAGCAAACCAAGAACTCCAACGTTATTTCGTCTAAGTCTATTTTCAGCATAATCCGATTTCTCAACAAGCGCCCATACAGTGCGCTGCAGCTCAGCAATGGAGGTGTCATGAGTGCCTGTAAGATCTTCAGTAGCAGTTATTCTGGTCTCAGTCTCTGTTATGCACCCCCCTCATTTTGTCTAGGTCATTCCGTATTAGATTGCACTCCTCAGCAAGGTGATCAATGCGTACCAGCATTGAGGCCCTACTCTCTGCAATCACAGCCAGGATTATGGTTGTGCTTTCCTGAGGTAAGGGGGTTGATGCTGTTGCCACTGAGGGCTCCCCAGGCTCCATTTCAAGTTCGGCCAATAAGGCTTGGAGCCTCCTGACTAAGATGGCGTCTGCCTGTGGCGAATGGGGTGGCGGCAGCTGATGTGGCGTGTTAGACTTTAGGGATTTGGATTGCCTCTTCTTTGTGGACATCTGTGCAGGTTGGGACACTGAATGAGGCCCCAAGAGCCCTTGCATAGTGCAGCCATAAGACTATACCAGGAGTATTAGGATGAAGGCTGTGACTAGGCCCCAACAACTCACCGGCAGTGTAGGTGTCCAGTTATGGCCCCACGGCCCTCCGCAGCTTCACAGGGAGGTGGCAAGAAGAGTAGGCAAGCTGATGCTGTGTATATGGGCCCAGGAGGGATGCTGCTCTGGGTAGTACAGCAGGGCAGAGACTGGTAGAATGATGGCCATCACTGGGCCCTAGTAGGCCATGACCGGCTACAGCTGTCCAGTCCAGGAGGATGAGGGGATGAGTGGGTGGCTCAGGATGACAGGCTCATGTTCCAGAGGTCAGGATGGACCGGGCCTAGCGTGCATCCGCGGAACTAGGGCTGGCAAGATAGCTGCAGCTGCGAGGAGACAGAGTCAATGGCGGACCTAATATCTCCGCGGACAGACCGAAATGCCTCCTAATAGCCGGCCAGGGCAGAGCAGGGGACAATGAGGAGCAGTTCTGTGGGGATAGCAGAGGTCACCAGGCCGACTGCAGCATGGATGCCGAAGGACTGGGTTCAGGATTCCTGGAGCTGGGACCGGCAGAATTTTAAACTATGTATGAGCTAGCTGGTTGTCCATCTATCGGCTTCTTCTGAATGATCGGTGGCGGCGGCTATAGCCAGCAACACTAATCATTGTATTCTGCTGGCGGGGAGGGCTCTCTGTTGGCAAAAGGATTCCCCCATCCACATTGAATGTGTAGATGGGGAATCAGCTCATTTTTTTTTTCAACCAGCTGGTTGAATGAAAAAAAAAAATGAGCTGATTCCCCATCCAAAAAATTAATCATGTAAGGCCTGTCTTATTGTAGTAATCATATCATACATCAAAAATGGCAAACTGCCACAATAGCATATAATATACAGGACTAATTTATTTATTTCAGGTACTTATATAGCGCCGACAATTTACGCAGCGCTTTACATATACATTGTACATTCACACCAGTCCCTACTCCTCAAGGAGCTTACAATCTAAGGTCCCTAGCTTACATTCATACATACATATACTAGGGCCAATTTAGACAGGATCTAATTAACCTATCAGTATGTCTTTGGAGTGTGGGAGGAACCCAGAGTACCTGGAGGAAATCCACGCAGGCACAGGAAGAACATGCAGACTCCAGGCGGGTAGTGTCATGGTTGGGATTCGAACCAGCGACCCTTTTGCTGCTAGGTGAAAGTGCTAACCAATACACCACTGTGCCACCCACATATCTTTAAATCCCACTGAATAGTAGTGTGTCTGCATTTGAAAGTCATAAAATATTGATTTCTTTACTCAATTTGTTAAAACCATATAAACTATCAAGTGAAAATTCAGGTTTGAATCTAATAAATCATGCTTGTAACTATATATATATATATATATATGCTCACCCACTTTCAATTTCACAATGCCCTCTACAATTACCAAGAGTCTTGTTGTATACAACTATTTCACATGAATAGGTTCTTAACAAAATCAATATCCCAGGCCAAACCTCTCCCTAAATGCTGCCTGACCAGTCCGCCACTGCAGATCTCACCATACAGTGGTCAGTGATAATACCATACACAGTCACTGTACTAATGACACTGGCAGGGAAGGGGTTAACATCTACAGCTATTGAGGGGCTAAATACGTGCCTAACTTTGTGTAATATGTGTAAAGTTTGCTGTTTTTACTACTAGATATCTTGGTTTCTCACCCGTGCTTTGCAGGGATGAGAAACTGACAGGTCACTCCCTCTGTACAGAGCTCTGTTTCAGATCTCTGCGCTGTGATTGTACACAGCCGATCAGCAGGTCCCGGGCCATGAATAATTGGCCGGGACTTGCTGACATGCTCCGCTGTGTACAATCACAGTGGGTGCCAAACGGGGTACGCACATACACATGCCCTAAACCAGGAAGTAGGCATTGATGTACGGTGCATCGCTTTGCGTATGCCGGCTGCTCTCCTGCAGTACATTGTTGGAGGGTGGGAAGTGGATATAGTATAGATGCAAGGGATAACCGGACTTGGGGGAAGAGAGTCATTTTTCCCGTGGGCCCGTTCCAATATGCTGGTGACCTTGGCTAGTAATACTTCACCATTCCCATGTCTATTAGTGCAGGAGGAGCAGTCAATATCACATGGCCATTATATAGCTACCTACTTCCTGTACATACCTCTTTAATAAAGCCACAAAGGAAGCTGATGTTTGGTAATATAAAAATGTGTGTCACAATAAACCAGATATTTTAGATAATAACCATTCAGCATGACCACAATGACACTATGGCATTAATTTGCATGGGAATCCACTATGAAAGGGCCACTTGGCTGTAGGTGCTCCCCAGGTCAAACATTTCCAGTCCCCCCCTCTACAGAGGTTATATTTACCAGGAATTTAAAGCAGAATTTCAGCCAAAAATTACATGATAAAACCAATAGCCCATTAAAAGATAAATAAAAACAGCTTTTGATGCTTCAATCCAGAGATTTCCACAGCACTACTTTTTTCTCCTGCTAAATGTCCTCAGTTTGATAGGCAGCATAATTTACCCCATTTCCTCTGAGTCCAGTTCAAGGTTACTTACAGTGGCAGTCCATCCATTAGGGGCACACGGGCTTGCCCCCACCATCCAATGCATCCGGCCCCCTGATCTACATACAGGGCGCCGGACTATGGATTCCAATGGGGGGGGCATGCTGGAAGAGAGGACACTGGAGACGCTGTCCGCAGTCTGCCACCTAGATAGAGTCCACCGTGCTGGAGGACACCAAAGCTGCTGCCCGGTGCCTGCCACCTACCACCTAGATGGGGTAAGTGCCAGACCGACCAGCAGACAGCGAGCGGGGGGTAGTGCGGTTGTTTGCTGCCCCCCCAAACAAAAAAAACCCACCAGCTGCCACTGGTTACATAAGTCAATCTAGTTCAACTGATAAAAAAAAAACCTTCTAGTGATAGAAAAAAAACATCTAGTTCAGCTAAAAAATCCTATACCCACAGTTGATGCAGAAGAAGGAAAAAACACCCAATAAAGCATGATCCACAACAACATGACAAAGATTTTAACTCTATCCCACTCTATCCAAAACAAAAAAGGAAATTAGAATTAGGCTGTAAAATGACCCCTTCACTTTGCCCATATTTGGCTGGTAGACCAGAACACCAAATTCTCGGAGGAGGTCACATGTTCTGCTATACCTAAAAGCATTGGATATTTTGCAGTGTCGACTAGGGATGGGCGAACGGTTCTGCCCGAGCATAAGTTCTGACCGAACTTTCATTGTTCGGTCGTTCGGCGAACATCCCAACAAACGGTTGAACCGACCACAATGCATTGCAGGGGTGAACAGTGCAATGCAAGCTTTGATTGGCTGAAGCAGTGAAAGCTTCAGCCAATCAGGGCACAGAGCACTGTCAGAGTCATGAATGGACGCTGTCATCATGACTTTATCCAATCATGGCTCAGTATAAAAGTTTTCTTTCAATGGCAGTTATTTTCAGTGTGATTTCGGCTGGAGAGAGATAGAACAGGGCTCTGTTCAGTGCTATTAGTTAGTTAGTGTGCTATACTGTTCTATTGTGCTTCAATTGTCAGTGTAGAATATTAGTTTAGTGTCAGTCTAGGAATAGTGTGAGTGTAGTGAGGAGAACCATCATTCAGCTTTGCATAGTGTGCAGCTAGAGTAGGGTCAGCTCAGATAATTTCACTGAAGTGTAGTGAGACCGTGTCATTCATACATACATTAGTGTATATGTAGAGTAGGGACAGCTCAGATAGTTTCAGTGTAGTGTAGTGAGACTGTCACTAATCTTTACATTAGTGTTAAGCTAGAGTAGGGACAGTTCAGATAGCATCAGTGTAGTGACGGTTGAACACCGTCTATTTGATTGCGTTACTGCAAGTTTAACGCCATTTACTTATGTGTGTGTTACTGCCAGTTTAACGCCATTTACTTCTGTGTGTGTTACTGCCAGTTTAACGCCATATAGTTCTGTGTGCATTACTGCCAGTTTAATACCATATAGTTTTCTGTGCGTAGTTGCCAGTTTAACGCCATATAGTTTTGTGCGTTACTGCAAGTTTAACACCATTTACTTCTGTGTGCATTGCTGACAGCTTAACACCATATAGTTTTGTGCATTACTGCAAGTTTAACGCCATTTACCTCTGTGTGCATTACTGCCAGTTTAACACCATATAGTTCTGTGTGCGTTACTGCCAGTTTAATGCCATATAGTTCTGTGTGTGTTACTGCCAGTTGAACGCCATATAGTTCTGTGAGCATTACTGCGAGTTTAACGCCATATAGTTTTGTGTGCGTTACTGCCAGTTTAACACCATATAGTTTTGTGAATTACTGCAAGTTTAACAATGCTTACTTCTGTGTGTGTTACTGCCAGTTGAACGTCATATAGTTTTGTGTGCGTTACTGCCAGTTAAACATCATATAGTTTTATGCGTTACTGCAAGTTTAATGCAATTTACTTCTGTGTGCGTTACTGCCAGTTTAACGTCATGTAGTTCTGTGTGCGTTACTGTCAGTGTAACGGCATATAGTTTTGTGTGCATTACTGCCAGTTTAACGCCATATAGTTTTGTATGTTACTGCAAGTTTAATGCCGTTTACTTCTGTGTGCATTACTGCCAGTTTAACACCACATAGTTCTGCGTGCATTACTGCCAGTTTAAAGCCATATAGTTCTGTGTGCGTTACTGGCAGTTTAACGCCATATAGTTCTGTGTGCGTTACTGCCAGTATAACGCCATTTCGTTTTGTGCGTTACTGCAAGTCTAACGCCATTTATTTCTGTGTGCTTTACTGCCAGTTTAACGCCATATAGTTTTGGTCGTTACTGCAAGTTTAACGCCATTTACTTCTGTGTGCGTTACTGCCAGTTTAACTCCATTTATTTCTGTGTGCGTCACTGCCAGTTTAACGCCATATAGTTCTGTGTGCATTACTGCCAGTTGAACGCCATATAGTTTTGTGTGCGTTACTGCCAGTTTAACGCCATATAGTTTTGTGCGTTACTGCAAGTTTAACTCCATTTACTTCTGTGTGCGTTACTGCCAGTTTAACGCCATATAGTTCTGTGTGCGTTACTATCAGCTTAACACCATATAGTTCTGTGTGTGTTATTGCCAGTTGAACGCCATATAGTTTTGTATGGGTTACTGGCAGCCTAACCTCATATAGTTCATTGTTCGCTCGTTCGGCGAACATCCGAACATACGGTCAAACCGACCACAATGCATTGCAGTGCTGAACAGTGCACTGCAAGCCCTGATTGGCTAAAGCAGTAAAATCTTCAGCCAATCAGGGCACAGAGCACTGTCAGAGTCATGATTGAACACTGTCATCATGACTTTATCCAATCATGGCTCATTCCCGCTCCACACTATAAAAGTTTTCTTTCAATGGCAGCCATTTTCAGTGTGATTTCGTATTGGAAAGAGATAGAACAGGGCTCTGTTCAGTGCTATTAGTTAGTTAGTGTGCTATACTGTGCTATTGTGCTTCAATTGTCAGTGTAGAATATTAGTTTAGTGCCAGTCTAGGGATAGTGTGAGTGTAGTGAGGATGACCATCATTCAGCTTTGCATAGTGTGCAGTTAGAGTAGGGACAGCTCAGATAATTTCACTGAAGTGTAGTGAGACCGTGTCATTCATACATACATTAGTGTATATGTAGAGTAGGGACAGCTCAGATTTGATTGCGTTTGTCATGTAACCAGCTAAAACATGTCTTATCTGTTGCTTACCTTTGCTGCATGTGTCCAGTTAGAGGCCGGGCCTAGCTCACCTGTGTGTTTTTGTAGGTCCTGCTCTGCTGGTCTCCGCCCCAGGCCTTAATTGGTAACAGGATATAAGCCTGGCAGTACAAGGCTGCATTTCTGATCAACGTTTGTCCGTGTTCGGCTTTTGTCTCTGATTGCCTCCTTCGGTTGCTCTTAGTCTTATCCGTGTTCTGATCCTTGAATTGTCTGACTATCCCTTCTGCCTGTTACCTCGATCTTCGGTTTCTCCTGTCTTCTGGTTGCCCTGACCCTTTGCTATTCCTCTGACTATTCTTACTGTTCCTGTGCTGCTTCTTCCCCTCTATCACCTGGGGCCAGCTGAGCGTGAGCTGGGAACCCTGGTGGCCGAGACCTGGATCCAGTTGCAGCCAAATCCATCCTCACTACTAGAGGCTCTGGTGAACACCCACTGCCTCTTAGATTCCGCGCCCTGGGGAAACTGATGCACTAGCTCCCTGAGTTTCAGTGTCCGTGCTCTAGGGGGCCCTCTCCCCGTATCAGCCGGTACTGCTTAGCAGCAGTCAGCCTTAGGTTCACAACCTTGCGGTGCGCTCACTACTTTGGTGCGATTCACACTCCAGTGGTACGGACCTGTCACCAGACCCCATTGGAGTTGTGACAGCGTTACTGCAAGTTTAACGCCATTTACTTATGTGTGTGTTAATTCCAGTTTAACGCCATTTACTTCTGTGTGTGATACTGCCAGTTTAATGCCATATAGTTCTGTGTGTGTTACTGCCAGTTGAATGCCATATAGTTTTCTGTGCGTTATTGCAAGTTTAACTCCATATAGTTTCGCGCGTTACTGCAAGTTTAACGCCATTTACCTCTGTGTGCGTTACTGCCAGTTGAACACCATATAGTTCTGTGTGCGTTACTGCCAGTTGAACACCATATAGTTCTGTGTGCGTTACTGCTAGTTGAACGCCATATAGTTCTGTGAGCATTACTGCCAGTTTAACGACATATAGTTTTGTGTGCGTTACTGCCAGTTAAATGCCATATAGTTTTATGCCTTACTGCAAGTTTATCGCAATTTACTTCTGTGTGCGTTACTGTCAGTTTAACGCCATATAGTTTTGTGTGCGTTACTGCCAGTTTAACGCCATATAGTTTTGTGCGTTACTGCAAGTTTAATGCCATTTAATTCTGTGTGTGTTACTGCCAGATTAACGCCATATAGTTTTGTGTGCGTTACTGCCAGTTTAACGCCATATAGTTTTGTGCGTTACTGTACGTTTGACGCATTATATTGCAATATATTATAGTGTATCCGTGGAGTGTGTCTGTGTAGTGTGAGTGCTCAAATTAAAGTGCACCAAACACCGCTTTACATTGATTAAAGCGCATCTATGTACAGATTTCCACTACTTCTTTACATTTGCTAGTAATCACCGCCCCCTCCCTCCCAAAAATGTCTGGGAGGACAACAAGGAGAGACAGACGTTCCCTTGGCATTGTAAGGGGGCCAGCAACATATGTGTTGACAGGCAAAGGTGGACGTGGTGGTCATTCCTCAGGCAGAGCATCATTTCCTCTCTTTAGTGAGTTTGTCTGTGCTATCCAGCCACAACATGCAGAGGAGGTGGTGGACTGGCTTACTAAACCTTCCTCATCCTCCTCATCCTCTGTCACGCAAGCACAGACAAGTGTGCAGTCCCCTGCACTTGCCAGAGTGGATAAACCTGCCTCCTTGTCCACATCTATTCCTGCCATAGCCCCAACATCAACCATGGAGGAGTTAGCTGAGTTATTTGACCACAGCATCAGCCACTTGCTCCTTGATGATGTCCAGACATTACTGGATTCTGGATGTTGGTTCTGAGGTTGTGGATGACAGGAACATGAGCCTAGAGAGGGGGGCGAACACTGGTAGACAAATTGGCATTCATGTTCCCCTAGCCACAGCGTATTGCAAATTTGTCTCCAGTGGTAATAATAATGATGGAGATGATGATGATGAGGTCACTGATGCGACTTGGGTGCCAGATAGAGCAGAGGAGGAAACAAAGTGAGACGGAACAACCCCGAGGAGGCCGACATCAAGAAAGAGTAGAGAGCAGCCACCTTATTCCATCTCATTCTGCAGCTTTTATCTCCCGGGCCACTTCCCAAAGCTCCGTTGTCTGGGCCTTTTTCAGCACATCTGCAGCAGATCACACTGTTGCTATCTGCAAACTGTGTCTCAGGCAATCAAACGTGGCAAAAACACCAGCCATTTGGGTACCACATGCTTAACACGGAATTTAACGTCCAGCCACTCAGCACGTTGGTAAGAGCACCTAAAAGCCACACAAAAGGGGCACAAATCTGTCCCTCCTCCTCCCCCTCCTTACCCACTTCAGTCTGACCCTGCTGTACCAAGTCATTACCTCTCAGCAGCCTCCACTGACATAGATGATGGTATAGCCAAGGGTGTCCCAGGTCCTAGCTGCACATCTGCCAGCAGCACACCACCAGCTGTAGACTGTAGCCGGCAAATTTCTTTGCCCCATTTGCTGCAGCAAAAAAAAAAAAAAATACAGTCCCTGACACCCACATGCCCAGCGTCTAAATGCAAGCTTGTCAAAGCTGTTGGCTCTTCAACTTCTGCCTTTCAGCCTAGTGGATTCTGCCCCCTTCCGTGAATTCGCACAATGTGCTGTACCACAATGGCTACTACTTTTCACGTTCCATCCGTTCCATCTCTCTACCATCACATGGAAGGGAATGTTCTGGCATCATTGGGCAAGGCAGTCAGCCATAAAATCCACCTTACTGCTGACATGTGGTCAAGCAAGCATGGGCAGGGACGATACATTTAGCTCACAGCACACTGGTTAACGCTGCTTGCAACTCGAAAGCACACTGGTTAACGCTGCTTGCAACTCGAAAGGATGCAGGACAAGGTTTGGTGCTGCAGCTTGTTGTGCCCCCACATCTCCATACAGCTGGTGGTAATGATGCCAGACCTGTGAGCTCTGCCCCCTCCTCCTCCGCCACCTCCATGCCCTCCTCTGCAGAATTGTCCTATGAACATCAGGTACCCCCTAAGCATTCAAAGGGCTCTTGCATGAGTCAGGCTAAAAGGTGCTATGCAGTGCTTGAGCTGGTGTGTCTAGGGGACAGGAACCACACCGGAGCAGAGATTCTTGCAGCTCTGCAGGGACAGGCCCAGAGTTGGTTCGCACCACGCCAGCTGGAGCCAGGAATAGTGGTGTGCGTTAATGGCTCAAACCTCCTGTCCGCCCTTAGATAGGTAAAGTTGACACATGTGCCATGCCTGGCACATGTCCTCAATTTGGTGGTGCATTGTTTCCTAAATACATACCCAGGATTTGAAGATGTGCTAAAGCTGGCCACAAGAGTCTGTAGCCATTTCAGGCGGTCATACACAGCCAGTGCTCGGTTGGCTGAAATTTAGCGGGAATTCCAACTGCCCATATACTGCCTGATTTATGACATGCCCACCAGGTGGAACTCAACTTTGGCAATGCTGCAGTGGCTATATATGCAGTAGAGGACCGTCAACGAGTACCCGTGAGAGTACAGCACAATGACAGGTTCAGGCCGCCTCAGCTTTTTTTCCCCACGCCAATGACTGATCATTAGGGATGCATGCACTGTACTGTCACCATTTGAGGAGGATGTTGAGCCGTGACAATGCATGCATCAGTGACACAATCCCTGTTGTTTTCCTGCTGGAGCAGACTCTGCGTGGCATTATGGACAGGGCACTGGAGGCAGAGCATCATGAGGAAGAGGAAGACTTCCTTTCCTCTCAAGGCCACTTTATCCAGACACCATAATTCCTATGTCACAGAACACACAGAAGGAGAGAGGGGAGGAGGATGAGGGGGAGGATTCTGGGACTTTCGTAGGCTTTGAAGAAGAGGAAGACATGCGTCAACCTGTAAGCGATGGCTTTCCAACCCCAGGACCCTTGGGAGTTGTACGTCGCTGGGAGGAGGAAGTTCCAGATGCTTTCATCCTGAGTGACTCAGAGGAGTTTGCTTCTCAAGCCTCGGCAAATTCAAGGCGCATGGACAACCTCATGCTTCAAAGCCTGTGAAAGGACCCAAGAATATGTGGCATAATGGAGAATGATTATTACTGGTTGGCAACCAGTCATGGAAAATGTAGTTTTTAGTCTTCTGTTGGTCAAGAGAGGAGCGTTGGAGAAGGCGTCTGCCTAAGTGATGCATTTCGGAATTTTTTTAGTCCTCGCCGCCCAGGGCTGTCAGCTTCCACATCCCATCGGCAGCGTCTACATCACATGGTGGACGATTACCTCGGGGCCAAAACAGAGATGAACAGCTTTCCAGTTGAAGATCCACTGTCTTACTGGGTCATGAGAATAGACCACAGGCCAGAACTTGCACATTATGCTATTGAGTTGTTGGGCTGCCCTGCATCCAGCGTGCTTTCAGAATGGGCATTCAGTGCTGCAGGAGGTTTCTTTACTGATCACAGAACGCGTCTGTCCACAGACTCCATGGACCATTTGACTTTCATCAAAATTAATTAGTCCTGGATTACCAGCTATGAAGCCCCTGATGCCGATGTCACTGATTAAGTGGTTTTGGGATGTAGAATCTCTGCAAGACTTCGAGGCTGCCTAGCTTTGAGGGTGTTCAATCATTTCATCTGGAAGAATGTTTTTGGTATAGGTTTCATGGGCACAATTAACACCCAAAGACCAATTTTTCAGCACCTGTTTGACAGGTGCATATCATTGCAATTTTTTTTTGCCTTCATCAAGAGCACCTCTATAGGGTTACGGTGGGAAGGCGCCACCGACACCCAAAGAGTAATTTTTCTGCACCTGTTTGACAGGTGCATATCAATGCAATTTTTTTACAGCAAGGCCAATTCTTGCCTTCATCAAGAGTACCTCTATAGGGTTACGGTAGGAAGGCACTACCAACACCCATAGACCAATTTTTCTGCACCTGTTTCACAGGTGCATATCATTGCAGTTTTTTACAGCAAGACCAATTCTTGCTTTCATCAAGAGTACCTCTACAGGGTTATGGTGGGAAGGCGCCACCGACACCTAAAGACCAATTTTTCTGCAGCTGTGTAACAGGTGCATATCATTGCAATTTTTTTTACAGAAAAAACAATTCTTGTCTTCATGAAGAGCACTTCTATAGGGTTATGGTTTGAAGGCACCACTGACACCCAAAGCCCAATTTTTCCGCACCCGTTACAGCTATCCAAAGTCAAAGTGACACCAGAATTTATCAAAAAAATCTCTAATCTTGTTCCCAGTGCACTACATTGTGGCCTCATCATACACACTGGCTCCCCAGCTGTTGCTGAGCAAAATAAAGGCAGCTTGCAGGGAAAATTTAATTTTTTTTGGCCTTATAAATGCAATTATTGCTGCAGCAGATTCTAGACATAGTACAGATCTCCCACTTTACAGGTAGACTAAGGAGACGCCCCCCCCCCCCCCCCAGGCACTATATTGGAGGGTATTTTTGATTTTTATGCTTTCAATTTAAAACTAAAAAAATCACTGCTTATTTAAAAATTACGTTTTTCACAAACTTTTTTTTCATTGATACGTGTCCCCCAGGGCCACGTGGGGGTGAGTGATCCCCTGGCCCGGTGCTTCATGTATACAAAGGGGCGGTGATGCTCCTGATATCACTGATCTAATATGGCCACATGATAATATTAGGACTATGACAAGTGGCCATATTGGGTCAATGAGGTCACAACCCCCCCACCCCACAGCTCAATGGGCCAACACGATCATGTAACAGCTTCCTGAGGGTTAGGCCTCATGCACACGGAGGCTGTTAAACGGACGTTCAGGGGCATTTGGACGTTTTTTTTCCAGATGCCCCTGAACTCATTTAATGTTATCTTATCACTACATTTACACAGGGTCGTTTAAGGTCTTTCCATGCAGTTGAGTTTGGAGGCTTTTTTTGTAACGCAAAAAAATGGGTTCAGACACTAGTTCAGAGGCATTTGAAATGCCAAACAACTTGTAAACGCAGCTAAATGTGCCTAAACGCAGTAACTCATATCTAGGAGCGTTTTGTTTACAGACGTTTCCTTTTAAAAAAAAAACAAAATGCTCCTAGACGCGAATGTGACAAAACGTGGCTAAACGTGGCATGCAAAACGCGGCAAAGCGGGCACTTTAGACTCCGGCTTCTAGCTGTCAAAGAAAATCGTTCAGGGGAGGTTGAAAAAGCATCCTGTGTGCATGAAGCCTTAGGGTAAACTGAGTTCGGACCAAGTTCAGATCTGAACCCAGCTCACCAACAGATCTGTAGAGGTGAATTTAAATTGGGTACAGCTTTACACATGCACTGTCACTATATCCTGAATAGCCTTGTTGACAGTGTCCCCTAGCTAAAGTTTTCCTAGAATCTCACCATACTCACGTCATGTTTAAAATCAAGACACTGCGCTTTTCATATTTTACATATTTTCTCGCAAGGCAAGAAACTGGAGAAGACAATAATGGAAATGTTGGCTTTAGCGTGTATTGAAGACAAATAAACTTCCACTCTGATATCTCTACGATAAGCCATCCTTAGCCCCATGTCCTTACTTGTCAAACACAGAAGCAGCACAGAAAAAGCAAGTACAAATCTGTAGAGCAAGTTGTCAGGTTGTACGGCTTGCCAGGGTGAGTCTGAGACAGTAAGACAAACAAGGTCACGCTAGTCAACCATTGCTGAGTTTATCTTCTTGCCAGTTCCATAACATACACTGCATTGTAGACCTCAGGGACAAGTGAAGGATTTTGAGCTTCTGAGCGCAAGCTTGGTGGGACGGGGTGCTTTAAGTTTTTTTTTCTTATTTATTTTACTTGTTATTTTTTTATTTTTGCACTTACCTTTTAAAAAAAAAATTGGGTCACTTTTATTCCTATTACAAGGAATGTAAACATTCCTTGTAATAGAAAAAAAGCACGACAGGACCTCTTAAATATGAGATCTGGGGTCAAAAAGACATCAGATCTCATATTTACACTAAAATGCAATAAGAAAAAAAAATGACACTTGAAAAAAATTGTCTCCTTTAAGAGCATTGGACGGTAGTGACATTTGATGTTGCTTCTGCCCTTCAATGCCATGGAACCGAGTGGGGGCCATCTTACCCTCAGTCGTCATCGAGGCAGTGAGGGGAACGGATCGGATCGTCTTTGCTGCTACCGATGGACCCGGTAATCGGTGGAGACGGTCTCCCACCCCCGATAAAAGTGATCTTGCGGCGAATCCGCTGCGGAGACCACTTTTATCTGAAAGCTGACCACCCACCATTTCAGAAAATACCGGGGTTATGGTAGCTATCTGATACCATAACAACGGTATTCAACGTCAAAGTACCGATGTACAACGACGGTGGGCAATCGCTAAGTGGTTAATATTGTTTTATACATGTTTATTCCTTGAAGTAGGGATGCACCAATACCATATTTTTACAATGAGTGTGAGTACCGATACTTTTTTTTAGTAAATCTCCTTGCCGATACCAGTTACCAATACTTACCACAACTGTTTTATTTACACTTCAGACTTCAGCTGTTGGCAATGGTACAAAGCATTAAAAAGTTATTTACAACTGAAATCCATTTTTTTTTAAATCTTGCATTTTTTTCAATGTGAACTGTGTAAATATAAGTTAAAGGTGCAAAAATAGTAATGAACAAAGCAAACAAAAAAAAAATTTATTTATTAATAGTTTATAAAATAGAAGTGAACAAAAAAAAATCAGCAGGAAAGTAATAATTAAGGCTGATTAGAGTAAATTAAGGGTTAATATAAGGGGTTAAACAGAGTAACATTTAATAAAAAACTAAAAAAAAAAACATTTTATTTTGCTTGACAGGCTGCTTTAAACTGACTTCATCTGCAGATCGAAGTTCATCCCTTTGATCTGTAAATTATTAAACTGAAAGATACAAAAATAAATAATGTTTCTTTATATCTTTCTGTTCCAGGGGCTGAGCAATGTTGATAAAAATTGCCCGGGTGCTTTTTATTTTGACAGCTCCAATTGCCGGGACTTCGTTTACACTTCAGCTGTGACTGATAACTGAATGAGTCATCGGCAGCCCCGCTCCTTAACAACCATTAATAGCCAGTAAATAGTGGGGGAATTTAAAAAACACTCTTTAGCATTTCTGGCTAAAATAAAGATTGGTTGTTCCAGACTAGACTCATGTGTCTCTCACATCTCCATTCTTTATTTTGTTGAGAAATCAATTTGAAAAACACTCCCTAGCATTTCTGGATGTGGTCATCTTGCGTAAGGACAGATGAATTATGTAGCATTTACTTCCTGGAATCCATTTGCCCTTGGCTCAGGCATGCAGGCAGGAAGGTGCGCTTAGCTGAGAAAGCCCTTCCTCCCCTCCTGGGATGTATGACATCATCTGCCTAGGCCAAGAAACCAGGAAGTAAATGAAAAATACAAAATAAAAGTTTAAAACAAGTAAATATAATATACTTTAATATCCATTTACTGATGTTAGCAGCTTAAGGATTAAAAATAGTCAATGTTAATTGGGAGAGTGAAGTTCCACTTTAAAGCTGCCCCCCACCCCCTTCCAATCACAAAAGTGAATCTTTGAATAGCTACTGCTGTAAGCGTCTGCTACTGAATCATGAAAGCTTTCATTCAAATGTATTCTTCATTGGGCACAAGGAACACAAATCCATATTGTGTGCACCAAATACTAATTTAAAGCCAGTTAAAATCTTTTAAAAGTGGTGGTGACATAATCACTGTTCTGCGGATAACCTATGCAGAGCTGTGGGAGGGACCTGGCAGCCCCCAACCACTACAGGCTGCCTGCAGAAAACTACAGGAGGGCGGATACAAGACCAGTCATCCTACACAAGGAGAGAGAGGGGCAGGGACCAGTCTTTATTACAGGAAGCACCTGCACAGAGGTTTCACACTGGATTACTGCACAGATCTAGAGGAAATACACAAAGCACACCTAGATTTGAAGCACAGTTATGTACAAGTAAAGAAGAAACTAAGCTTTAAAGCGGAGTTCCACCCATGTAAAAGTCAGCAGCAACAAAAAATGTAGCTGCTGACTTTTAATAATCGGACACTCACCTGTCCCTTGCTCCAGCAATGTGGTCGCCCGAGGGCTCGCTCTTCACCCCCTCCCCTCGGCGGCACCGGCTTCACAGGTGTGGGCACCCGGCTTTGGCTTCAAAGCCGGGCGCGCACTGCACATGCGTGAGTCACGATACGCCTTGTGACTGGCCGGCGTATCTTCTAGGACAGTGGTTCTCAACTCCAGTCCTCGGGACCCCCCAACAGGCCAGGTTTGCAGGATAACCGAAATACATCACAGGTGATATAATTTGCTGCTCAGTAATTGCAGTGTTCTAGTCTGCATCTCCCCAAGGTAATACTTAAAATCTGGCCTGTTTGTGGGTCCCGAGGACCGGAGTTGAGAACCACTGTTCTAGGACCTGTGACGTATCCCAGAAGATCGCCGAGAGGGAGGGGGGAAGGTGGACTTCCTTCCTGGAGCCGCGGTGCCAGGGGAGGAAGTGTACATGGGACCCTGTGAAAACAGGGTCCCTGGTCACCCTCCAAAAAAAAAACATGCCAATTGTGGCATGTCAGGGGGTCACCTTCCATTAAAGCAGAAGTTCCAATTTTGGGTGGAACTCAGCTTTAACTGCTGCACCAATCACTGTTCCAATCGCAGAAGGTTGCAGGTACTACACCTCTCCAGCTGACACTATTCTCCTAGCAGGATGTGAACAATTTCTGAGCGGTCAGGCATGCGGGTTCTCATACAGTTGACTGGAACCCAAACTTCTAATGTTTCTTACACATAAAAATAGTGTGCCCTCAATGGTGATGTACTGGGGCAGGGCTCACAGAACAAGGAAGGCCATCTTCCCTCGACTGCTAATGAGGAACATTGGATGGGGCTCCTGCCACAAACACTTGGTAGTCATCATAAACTTATTGATTTCTTTATGAATAGGGCCATTATTAAATGTTTGCAGTACATCATAAATATTAAAGTAATTGTAAATCTAACTCATGATAAAAATAATTTTTCTACAGAGAAATGAATGCCTGTATTTAAATAAAAAACATCCCTTACAGCTTCAGTATTACAGGTCACGCTGTCGTTTTCACTGCGAGGCACAGATCTTGTAGTGGGTGTGTCCAGTGTTGGGGCATGTATATCATGACAGGAGATGGAAAGCAATGGAACATCATCCAGCCCGGCAGCATGCGTCATTTCTTCCTCCTTACCCCAGCCGAGTGCAGTCGTATGGGGGGAGGGAGGGCTGAGGGGTTTGGCTGTGACTGACACAGCATGCCTGTATCTTCATCATGGCTACAAGACGTAAACTGACCATGCTAGCATGGATCGTCAATCATGCTAGCGTGGTCAGTTTACTCTTAGTAGGAGGGGCACAGGCAGGATCAAACAGGTGAACATCGGCAGAGAGACATTTATTAACGACATGATAATAAATTACATTTCAACAACTTAAAGAGCTAGCACATTTTTTTCTTTTTTTTTAGGTTTACAAACACTTTAAGTTGCACAAACTGCCCAATATAAATTGTAGCTCTGTAATTCCTGCTATTAGCTGCATGTGATGTGAGTACTGTCTGCAAAAATCAGGTAAGAGTTAACATAGTACAACAGCAGACAAAGTTGGAATGAAAGGTATCCTGGTGAAAGTGGCAAATCACTGAGTGGCAGGGCGCCGTATCTCGAGGGAACTCTTCAGTCAATCCTTATCACGGCCTGGCTATATATAGGCTCACATCTCACCTTGACTGTCACTTTCTGACACCTATTGTACCCTCAAGATACTGAGGAGATGCACACAGCACTGCTTCCCAATGACTCTGAGGTTGGGAAATAAAATCTCCTTCAATATGAGACCTACTTATTTAAAGTGAAAGTATAATGCTTTTATTTGATAGCTTCTTTTTTTTTTTTTTTAAACTGAAGGTTAGGTATGGCAATTTTTACAGAGTCCCACTTGGACTGGTGTAAGTTGTGGGCAATTAGTTTGTGTGGATCACCTTTTCTGGGAAGAAGGCAGCTTGTAGGCAAACTTTCTTAAAATCTGTCAGGTTGCCAGTTTTAAAGGTTGCAGGTCATAAAACAAACACAAATAGCCAAAACAAAAACCTTGCCGTCTGGCGCTAAACTAATACAAACAGGATACCTCTCTATATGGTGTCGAGCTGATCCCTGACACCTTTAAAACAAACAAATGCAAACCTTTTCTTTTGCAGTCTATAGAGCAACCAAACACAAGCTCTTAGCTCTCTCAGTCTTCAGCATACTGAGTCCCAGGGTGAGCTCCACTGAGAACGCTTCCTGGTTATTTAAATCAGCTGAAGAAGGATTTGGGAGGACCAAAAACTCTGGGCCGCAACCAGCTCTGCCATGGTGGTTAGCAAAACCCGGGTTGCACTCTCACTACTAGTCCAGTTCCAGTGAACGCATGCGAGGCGACAAATATCACCCGTCGACTATCCTGCCTTGCATAACGTTACAAAGTATATATGTGCCATAGCCATGAGATCCCCATGGAAGCTGGAATTCACTTCAGTAGACTCTGCTACAACAGTGATTGCCACTAGCTTCCAGTTCCCATGCCTTGTGCCTGTTCTATTGCTTAGTGAACACAGGAGATAGCTTTTCTCTACAGGGGAGACATTTAGAGAACACTCTGCATTTTGTTAGTGGAGTGTCCTCTAATTGAAGAACATGCAGCCCCATCTTTCCACCTCATTCAATTAAAAGAGAAGTAAGAATCATACTTACCTAGGTGGATGCAGCTTCGATCCGATGCTGCATGTGTCCCCCGCTGGCTCTAAGAATCGAAATGCTGCTGATTGCTAGGTTCTCAGGGCTCCGTGAGCAGAGTGCTAGTAACTATCATTCATCGCTGTCTGTTCTGTGCCCTCCCACACTCACTAGAGCGCTGGGCTGTGGCGGAGGCAAGAGCGGCTGGCTCAGGCTCTCAGCGGCTCGTTTAGAGGCTGATCCAGGTGCCAGTCTAGGGTTATGGGCAGGTCCTGACCATATGTTCACAATCTTTCCCCAGCCTGGACCAGCTCTGTGACATCAGCCGACAGCTACCTTCAGCCCTCTGTCTGCTGAAAATGGGTCACAAGAGTGCAGTACGAACTGCAGTCCAGTGATCCACAGGAGAAGTACAGCCAAACAAGCTTTGGCTATACTTCTCTTTTAAAGAATGCATTGTATTTATTGAGAAGGTAGAATGTGTTCCCTCCGTTGAGCTTGTGCTGAGTAAATGACCTCCTGTGTTCACAATGCAGCAGGGCAGCCACTCGGCATGGGACCTGGAAGCTGGTGGATATCAGTGGAGTAGTGGTACTTACTACTGTGATTTCTGGCTTCCACCGGGATCCCAAAGATATGGCACATACATACTTTCATTGGTTAAAGCTGGAAAGCTATGTAAAAATTTCCAACTCCAGCTTTAATCATTTCAGAGTTGGTAATGATGAATAATGACACCATTCCATCCAGAACATTGAACCACTTCTCATCCAACTTCATTGGGTGGCTGTGTGTCATATCAATTGACCTGAGAGTGAATCATTTTTGGTTGGAAACGTATGCATTCTCATTACCATGTTATATTAACCAAGAGACTAGGTGAGTGGAACATTTTATTTTTAATAAACGGTTTGTTTAACAATATGCTACACTATGAGAGTACTTTTTCTCTTGAGCTGTGCATATGTGAAGAGTTTGTGAGGCCATTCTTGCTGGGAGGAGGTCTAGCCGAGCCTGTCATTTGACTGATCAAATTCCTTCTTTACCTGGGTTATTATTTGCGCTGTTTGACTGCCTGTAATAGGGGTCAACTTCATCCGGTAAGAGGCTGTGTTTGTCACTGTGGGCCAACACTGTGGACATTTGGATTGCATTACTAATTTAACTTGGATAAAGAATGAACTTAATACTCACCTTTTGCATTTGTGTTTGCAGCCAGCAAAATTGTGTTAGCAGCTACTTGTTTTAGATAATGTTTTGCTTAGCGCAGGTTATTTAAATATTTTTTATCTACTGAATCGTTTTTAACTTTACTTTAGATTTTTTTTACTTAAGTTACATTGTAAATGTTTCATCTTATGCGACCCAAGATTGAATCTTTTTTTTACTTTACCTTTTTGTACTTTAGTGTGACAGTGCAAGGCCTTGCCACTGTGAAAATGCCGAGTGCGGGACTCCAGAATGTCAGTTCTGAGCAGAGAAAGGCAGGTTTTCATCTTTCACTGGGTTTTGTAATTCCCGGTTTAGGGTCTGGAGCTCAGAGACTTTGAAGTGCCTTGGGTAGGAAGAAGTCTCCAACCCAGTGTTCATGTCTTGTTAAAGACCAGTAGGGTGTATGTCCAGTTGTACCCAGCTCTTATAATGAAGGCTTAAGCCAGCCATAGACGGTGTGAGTTTATTTCCTGCAACCATGGGTGATAGGAAGATAAATCACTCAATTCCCCCATCAACACTAGGAGCACATTGGAGTTCTCCTGGCAGATCAACAAGTATTTTTCTGTACTTGCAGTTTTTTTAAGGAATAAACATAGGGAAATGTGCACATATTTCAAAGATGTATGGAAAGTTATTTTTTATTTTTCCCTGGCACACTTTTTGCTGTTAGGAGAATGGAGAACCCCAATGAAAGCAGTCCACTGGGGGTAGTAGGCCAGTATTATTATTCTCTTCTAATGGGGGGTGAGTGACAGAAATAACCCTGGGGGAGGGGGGCACATGATTTAATGTGCTAAGGCATTCCTATCTTCCTACTTTCAACTGAATCCTACAGACACATCAATGTTATTTATCTAGTTCAAAAGGCTTCCGCATATTTTTATTTGGAGCGATAAACTTGAGCAGCGAATGCATTTTTTTCCCATTCATCTGTTTACAGAAATTGCTTATCTTAGACCGAGAAAGGAATCAGAAAGGAATTCACGCTCATGCCTAGAAATTCTTCGAAGCATCTTCAAAGAAGACAGCAGCAGCAAATAGGTACACCGCCTGGTAGACTTGATAGAATTACCTCTTCCGAAGAACAGGCTGACACAAATTATTAGATTTCTTTTTAAAGCCAACTGCCCAGACTGCATTGCATGACAAGTACTTAAACTACAAGAGACGTACTGGAAACACCTTGTAACTCACATGAATAGCTCAACACTGAATCAGCTCATTAAGCTTCATTAGCCATTTGTACACTGCATTTGTTTAACTAAAATATATTTTTTAAATTAGAATTTGAATGACTAAAAGCACACATGTAATTCTGTGAAGGTGAAAAGTTGGGAAGGGGAATTAAACATTGCACAAGTTCTTCAAGTAAGTAAAGCTTTTGTGTCTGGCCAAAAGCCCCAAATACTTACCTGAATTTGTGGTCACATAATGTGCCAGTTCCTGTGTCTTTCTTTTTCTTCACTGCAGAGTGAAAGGGTGCCCGGTGATGTGGGTACTTCCTACTTGCTGTCCTAGAAACTTAAGTGGTGGAGTAATGACATCAATTTGAGGGGCTGCAGCCGTGAATCACTGCTCTTCACTCTCAGAAAGTGTCTCGGAAGGTTACCTGAAGGTAGAGTCAGGTGAGTATTAAAGGGCGTTGGAGTGCTTTTCATTTTAATTCAGCCCAGAAACAGGCTTTAAATGTGCCATGGTAAACACAAACTGATGGCTGCCCAAAATTAACAAAGTTCTGGGTGTAGGTACAGGCATTAAGTGGCCGGGTGACATACTGCCAAACTCAAACACTAACAGGTGACATGCCTATGAAAGTTAGAAAGTTTGTACCTGTATAAGAACTTTAAAGCGTGGCTATACTCTAGGTGGCTGAGCTGTCAAAGTATGAGCTAGAACCTTGTGATACCAGTTCTTTGGTCCCTTTTTTTAGGCGGACCTGATCTAATGGTTAATGCATCGCTATGGGCCGGCTGGTATAAACTGACTTGTTTTTTATTTGCTTGTATACTGTCCCCTATAGAGCAAATGTTCTTAAGCTAAGTGTTAGGCTTTAAGGCCATCATATGTCCTGCTTGTTGATAGAGAACGTTTAAAACTGTATAACAAACCTGCGGTCAGGATTACATGAAAGAAAACGAAAGGGCTTGCTAATTATTGACTTTATCCTACCTTAGAATATTAGTAATATTAGTAAGCCATAAAATCAGGCAGGAGACAGGTCAACCTCTGTGGGGACCTTATAGCTGACATATAAAAGGGGGGATTACAAATTAATACCAGCAAACACACCACCTCTGGGAGAAAGGGTAGCTCTATTATACATTAAGGGTTAGTATTCTGCTGACTTGTGACTTCCAGCCCAGCTCTGGGTTTAGCCCATCTTACCTTATTGCTTAGTTCCCAATCACCCTTCTTCTCCTTAGGGGTCCACAGCATGTATGTTTAAAGTGGTTGTAAACCTCAGACATGAAATATGAACAAGTCCAAAACAAAGTGCAGCATTAAATGAAATGGTAATAATCATATGTCCATAATTATGCTTCAACGATAGCAGAGGATAGATCCCAACCGCCGTGCAGAAAGTGGCAAACTGTCGTGACACACAGCACCTTAAGCACACCGCTCTTACCCTCAAGTGTGTGACCCCTTGGATAAGAGCGGTGAAATCACGCTTTATTTGATGTGGGGTGGAAGCTCCTCTCCTCCTCAGAAATCCCCTTTCACCTCCGCAACTCCAAACAGCTTACTGGTCCACTGAGTCCACTCACCACTCAGGCAAAACCCCTCAGACAAGCCACCATGAAAGAACAGAGGGAATCCAAATAGCGTGATAATGTTTAAAAACTTTTAATATAACAAAAACGTATTGCACTCACATTTTCAGCAGCAAAAATAGACATGTGTGGCGTCCTGCCAGTAACCAAGATGGCCGCGCATTCGCAGTAGCGTAGTGGGCGTGTGTGCGTAGCTCCTTTGACCGGTTTCGTCACATCTGACGTCATCAGGGGCACGCCCACATGTCCACACTACGCCATTATATACCAATCATCAATCCGGGAGGGCCAATCACTGAGGGAGCTAAATTTAAACGACCCATAGCACCTCTGTACACCAGGGTCCACCCACTGAAGGCTGGCCAACAAGAAGTGGTCAACTTACCCACCAAATAAATGATGGAAAACATCCCGGAGACCTAATTGCGATGTCTGGAACTGATAGCGCCCTCTAGGGCAAAAAAAGAGCATACACATGAAAATTTAAAAGTAATGATGCCATCTAACATAAAAACAAGGAAAATGAAAGAACATTTAATATAAATGAAACTAGCAAAAATTAATAATAAAAATGAATACAGCCGACCAATAAAACACAATCAAAATAAATTAAACTTTGAGTCACGGCCATCCCAGGGATGATAAAAGGTTCACAATATCATATGCGGACCAAATACTCAGTATAAAGCTGTTGATAACTATATCACATAATAGTGTAGGCAAAACATACAGACGTGAAAATGAATTAGCTGTTATTAATGAAACAATTAATGTCCCATTCGATGTTTAAACCAAATAAGTGAATAACTCTTTAATCTATGAATCCAACCTGTTTCGGCTTGGGATATGCATCTCCTGGCATTTGTCCCTCTCCAATGGGGAATACATTTCTCCAGGGCTATAAAAGTGGTACCAGATGGGTCCCTACCGTGTTTAAGGTCATAGTGTCTAGACTCACTATGGCTCGGGAACCCTTTTTTTATGTTACATATGTGTTCACCAAATCTGGTAGCCAAGTTACGTGTTGTCCTTCCCACATAATCCAACCCGCAAGGACATTTAATAAGGTACACCACATTCCGGGTGCTATGTGTGATGCATGACTCAATATCATACGTTTTACCAGCGGAAGAGGAACTGAAAGACTCAACCCTCCTCCTTCTCAAAAGGTTTATCTCACAGGCTTTACATCGTTTACAAAAGTAATCACCATTAATTTCCTGAAAAAAGGAAGGTCTAGAGGGGGGGTCCGGAACATTAGGCGCTACCCTGTTTCTCAGGTTACCAGAGCCTCTGAAAACCACCCCTGGCTTATCTGGGAGACTGGGGCCAAGTATCCGGTCACCCTTGAGCACCGGCCAATGTTTAGTCAAAATCCTCTTAATCAAAAAATGCTGTTTAGAGTACGTAGTAAAGAAAGTGGAAGCCCAATCACGATTCCGACTAACAGAGGGCGGGTTTTCCTGGATAAGATGGTTTCTATCACGATGTTCCACCTCATATATAATGCAATCCAGATCCTCTATGTTATATCCCTTTTCCAAGAATCTAGTTCTCAAAACCTGGGCCTCAGTAGGGAAATCCTCCACCCTAGAACAGTTCCTTCTTAATCGAAGGAACTGTCCCTTAGGAACAGCGGATATCCATGCCGGATGATGACAAGAATCAGTCGGAATATAACTATTTCAATCTGTATTCTTAAAAAAGGTGGTTGTGATTAAGGACTCCCCAGATACTTTAATACAGAGATCCAAGAAATGTATCTCTGATGCACTTATCTCATGGGTTAGGACAATGCCCCTATCATTGGTGTTAAGGTAATCTAGGAAAGATGCGACCAAGTCCTTTTCACCTTCCCATATCATTATGATATCGTCTATGAAACGCCTCCACACGACCATTTCTGGTCTATGACAACCCAGTACTACCTCCTCCTCCCACTTCACCATGAATAAATTTGCCATACTAGGGGCATACTTGGCCCCCATGGCAACTCCCTTCTTTTGGAGGTAGAAGTCCTGGTTCCAGAAATAGTTGTGGATCATGGCGTAATATGGCAAGTCCAGAATAAAAGGGATGGGAGGGATCCCATGATAGAAAATGTCCCACCGCTTCCAGACCCAGATCATGCGAAATGGAGGTGTAAAGCGATGTGACATGCGCCGTAACCAGTAAATAGTTCAGCTTCCATTGTATATCCTTCAATAGATTTATTACCTGTTTCGAGTCTCTAAGGTAAGAAGGTGTGCCTATCACCAGCGGCTGGAGAAATAATCAGTATATTTTCCCACTCGTGACGTGATAGAATCAATGCCGCTGATGATGGGCCAACCAGGAGGAGCTTCCAAGCCCTTTTTTTTTTTTGGTAGACAATACATGGTTGGTAACCTCGGGGCAAGGGGAACCAAAATATCACCCTCCTTTTTATACAAAATACCTAGGCTCATTCCCTCATTCACTAGGGACTTCAACTCCTGCTTATACTTATGCACCAGATCACTTGGTAATGAAACATGTGTCTCTGAATCCGCCAAAATCATAGTGATCTCATTAATATATGCGACCTTGTCCAAGATCCCTATAGCCACCCCCTTGTCCGCTGAGCGGACCACGATGTCTTTCCTTTCACATAACCTGGTCATCCCCACTTTAATATTGTTATCAAGCATTACCTTGCGGTAATTTAAAGAATCCAAATCCTTGAGGACAAGATCCCTAAAAAGAGCGATGTTAGGAGATTACTTACTTGGGGGATTAAATAAAGAGGCGTTACTCAGATTTGAATGCCTGATGCCCGAATCAGGAATCACCCGATTCTTTACAGGGTTGGACAAAAGATATTTTTTAATATTTAGTTTCTGAACATACTTCTGTACATCTATGAATGTTTGAAATTTGCTAATATTACACAAGCCCACTACGCTACTGCGCATGCGCGGCCCGTCGTGGCCATCTTGGTTACTGGCAGGACACTACACATGTCTATTTTTGCTGCTGGAAATGTGAGTGCAATACGTTTTTGTTATATTAAAAGTTTTTAAACGTTATCACGCTATTTGGATTCCCTCTGTTCTTTCATGGTGGCTTGTCTGAGGGGTTTTGCCTGAGTGGTGAGCGGACTCAGTGGACGGTAAGCTGTTTGGAGTTGCGGAGGTGAACGGGGATTTCTGAGGAGGAGAGGAGCTTCCACTCCACATTAAATAAAGCGTGATTTGACTGCTCTTATCCAGGGGTCACACGCTTGAGGGTAAGAGCGGTGTGCTTTAGCTGCTGTGTGTCACGACAGTTTGCCACTTTCTGCACGGCGGTTGGGATCTATCCTCTTCTATCTTTGAAGCATAATTATGGACATATGATTATTACCATTTCATTTAGCGCTGCACTTTATGTTTTGGACTTTTTGAATGTGTTCTGGTGTAGGACATTGTGCATAGCTGCTGAACATTCTATTTCAACATTATCTGACTGTGGTTGCACAGATTTTTTATTATATTTCATGAAGTATGAACAAAGCATGTTCCCCTATAGTGTGCAATCCAGAGCACTAAGTGTCATTTCTGTCTGCTGCTTCTTTCCTCTGCTATCAGCATGAATCACTGGTGACAAGTTTTCCTGACACCAAGAGAAAAAGGTGACAGGAGAGGGACTTCCAGCAACTAGCCTCTGATTGACAGCCTCAGCATCTGTGTGCTGTGTCAAGGGGAATGTGTCCCTCCCCTCCAATCAGCTCTCAGAGCTCTCCTCACTGAGCTCTGCAGAGTGTAACAACTTTCCGCACCTTTTTTTCTAAATGCTCAGACAAGTTGTATACATTCTGGACTTTGAATGGATATAGAGTAGGAAAGGCTGCAGATAAGCAGGTACAACTTATGTAAGAGGATTTGTTTAATCTCTATGTGTCACCTGATGGCAGTAACTTCACTGGGTATATATAAGGGTTTACCCACTTAGTGGATTAACCACTTTAACTTTGTTTTTATAGCTACCTTTTCCACGATGCAGGGTATTCATCCTCTTCTCCAGCCCTGAGCAGCCCTCTGAGGATCCAGAGAATAGCACTGATGTGATTATTATCAACATTATTAATAACAAGTGCCATGGGAATGCTCCTGCATTCACAGTAGCGACTGTGTAGCGACACAGTAGTGACTATGCAGTGACCCCCAAGCACCAAGGTGGGCTGACATTACCCCAGGATGGATCCATGGTTGAAGTGGGAGACACTTTATGGTCAATTCACTAGTAAAATAACGGCTAATAATTTTTACCGCATGTGCTAAAAATTGTGCAAGTGAAATCAATAGGAATGCCCATAAATATACCTGATCAGCGATTTCAAACACTGAAAACCTCTTTTGATTTTCTATGGTCCCAGACCTCTTTATAGTATATGGGAATCCACCTTACTCCACCCTTGGGACACACTGTTTTCAAAAAATTATCCTCCCATGATAAGACAACTGAAACAGTTATTAACTACTTGGAAGAACTTTCCTATCTCTTTTATAGGCAGAGTCACCACAGCAAAAATGACGATTCTGCCTAAGCTGCTATACTTGTTCAGGGCCCTCCCAATCAAACTCTCCAGAACATTTGTACTTGCATTGCAGAGAGACTTAAATAATTTATCTGGGCCAATGCCCCTCTAGATTCTCCAAAACGGTGCTATACTCCTCCACGTCTGGTGGCGGACTGGGCACTCCAGATCTTTGTCACTACTATGTGGCCTCTAGATTCACGTAATTGGCACAATGGAATATAGTTATCTCTAAGGTGCCCTGGGTTAAATTTGAATCGGACTTGATTCACCCGCTTTTTCTTCCCAGCCTGTTATGGTCCAAGGGTACATCGATCACAGATATAGCCCCCCTTAATTCTATAATAGCTCAGTCATTAATTATGTGGAGGACCTATGATACCAAATACTCCTTAACAACCCAAGCCCTCCCTCAGGCATCCTTCCTTGGGGATCCAGCATTTCCCCCAGGTATAACAGATATCTCTTCATACAAATGGTGGATAGACTCAGGAACCCTATTCCTGCACAAACTTGTGACAGAGAACAAGTTTATTACATTCCAGACATTGCAATCCACATTGCAAGCCCCGAATAATGAAATATTCCGTTACCTGCAGATCAAACATTTTTACATGTCGAACTTTAAGATAGCAGAAGCATCAAGATTATTGTAGTTCTGCCTCGGTCATATGTGACCGGATGATTATGTCATTTTGCACATAAAAAATGTTTTGTACTACAGAAACTTTATATATATTCTTTTCAAATAAAAACTTTTGTAAACAAAAAAATTGTGCAAGTGTTCAAGTCACTAAGAATTTGGAGTTAAATACTGAATGCGGTATCTGTTCGATTAAGCGGTAATTACCGCATGAGCTAATGCGGTGATTTACGCCTTTGGGTCCCCCCCAAAATCCATACCAGACCCTTATCCTGGCATGCAACCCGGCAGGTTAGGAAAGGGGGGACAAGAGAGCGCCCCCCCCTTGATCCATACCAGGCCACATGTCCTGAACATGGGGGGATGGGTGCTGTGGGGTAGGGGGGGCTCTGCGGGCAGGGGGCTTATCGGAATATTGAAGCCCCCTTTAAGAAGGGCGTCCCCATACCCCCCCCCATGTGAATGAATATCGGGTACACCGTACCCCTACCCATTCCCCAAAAAAGTGTCAAAAGGTAATAAAAACACACACACAGTTTTTGAGAATTCTTTTATTAAAAAATAAAACAAATAGTGTCCCCCAATGTAAATCTACCGTCAATCACGCAGCCTGCCAGACCCAAAAAAGAAAAAAAGATGCTCCCGCCATCGGTAAAGGCTGCCTGCCTACTGCAGTCTATGACGTCTGACATTTCTTATATAGTTAAGGGGCGGGGCGACTTGTCTATGTCAACTGGTGGCCCCGCCCCATAACTATATAAGAAATGTCAGACACGGGAGCCTGCAGTAGGCAGTCAGCCTTCACCAACGGCAGGAGCATCCTTTTATTTTTCTTTTTTCGGGTCCGGCGAGCAGCAGATGGCGATATTGACAGTGGATTTATACCAGGGGACACTATTTTTTATTTTTTTATTAAAAGAATTGTCAAAAACAGTGTGTGTGTTTTTATTACCTTGTGACACTTTTTTGATCAATGGGTAGGGGTACCCGATACTCATTCACATGGGATATGTGAGCCCCCTTCTTAAAGGGGGCTTCCAGATTCCGATAAGCCCCTTGCCCGCAGACCACCACAGCCCAGGATTGATGGGGGAAGAGACCCTTGTCTCCCCCCTGCCCAAAAGCACCCACTACCCCATGTTGAGGACATGTGGCCTGGTATGGTTCAGGAGGGGCTCGCTCGCCCCGCCCCCTTTCCTGACCTTCCGGGCTGCATGCTTGGATAAGGGTATGGTATGGATTTTGGAGGGACCCCACGCATTTTTTTAAAAAAAAATTGGACGTGGAGTTTCCTTAAAATCCATACCAGACCCTTTTTAGTTGTCTGCATTTTATTTTACAATCAGCTTTACAATGACTGTGACAGTGCTTTACTTCAAAGTGGGACAGTACAGTCACAATACAATTTGATACAAGAAGGTAACTATGTGTTTGGTCTCCAAAGTTGAACGACACTAGATATTATTTAACCTATAAGACTGAAAATATCTTGTGTTGTAAATGAAGTAAATGTGGGATTATAAAAAAAAGCATCCATACTCACCTCCATGCTGCAGCATCAGTGTAATGCTGCAGCTGTCCCCTGCCAGCTCTAAGCCTGAGAACTGACCACTGATTGCTCAGTTCTCTGTCTTCCTGGAGCAGAGAGTAGTGTCTATCAGTAACCACTCTCTGCTCTGCCCCTCCAGTACTAACTGGTGGCAGGAGAGGGGACAAGTGCAGCTGGCCTCGGCCGCATCTTAAAACCAGAGCCAGCTGTCAATCAGGCAGCTGAGGGGATCCCAACAATATTGTCAGGATCCTTCCAGAGTTTGCAGCGGCTCTGTGACGTCAACCAACAACAGTTGATTCTGGGTCACAGGAAAGTAAAATAAGTGCACTCCTGTAACCCAGAAGTGAAGTATGACCAAAAAAGCTTTAGCCATACTTCTCTTTTAAAGCTTAGTATTGTATCCCAAACTCCTTTTGTGCACTAGCTATAGTCCCTTTTTAAAAAAAAAAAATGTTGGGAGTTTGGGCTTTACATTTCTTAGAAATTCTGATTGCCCATGTTGCTTATCCCATATTTAAAAATGTTCAAGGTCACTCAACAGATTGCTTTGGAAACTGTCCGTTGTGCACACGTTTAAATTAAGAAACAAGCTAAGCTATGCTACCAAGTGGAAAGCATGGTCAGCTTGTTTTTACAGTCATCAAGAAAAATGGTGGAAAATGTATGTGGGGTAATTGAAAGACTGCAGATAGAATCCTGACGGAAAATGAAGATATTATCAGGCAAAGTCGTATAAATCTTATCAGACCGAAAATAAAGAAAGGAATGTATAATAAAGTGTCATATTAAATCTACAGCTAAGATAACAGGTGCCTATAAAAAATGTGTAGGATATTTATCAAAAATCACTCGGTATAGCTTGTATTCATGTTCAGCTTCATTGGTATGACATGTACTGAATGCCATTAATTAAATGGCATATACAGTACACTAATAATTAATTATTAAACAGAATGCTCAGCGTAAAGTCATTAAGTTAGTAAATTAAAAAGCAATCATCCCAAACCATAAGGTAATTGCCTCTTTACTGTATGACGCTAGTTATCGAAATCCATTTTGAGCACAAATTGCTATGGGGATTTGTATTAAAAATCACTTTGTATTAACATTGGAAAGAAAAACATAAGACAGTTATTAAAAATAACTGAGAAAATGACATTGTAATGAAGTTTAATTGTTAAAACGCTGCTCCAGGCAAACAGCTAAATACATTGCTGAAAAATATATCTGCAAATTATCTTACCTGACGAAATATTTGTAATTCAATTTAGCTAGTCTTGTGATTTGTTCAACTCAACTGCACTGCAAACTCAGAAAGATGAGTCCACTAGGTTCTGTGTTTTGCAGCTTCTCGTCTCTCCTCCCTGCTCATTGGACAGTAAATCAGATGTGTGGTGATGGGGCAAGCCAAAGGTGACAACGGTAGGTGCAGAGCTATAGCAAGAAAAGGGTAGCGGCTACTTGGCTATGCTGTAGGAAAGAGGAATCACAAGACTGGTTAAACAGAATTTTTCATCCTCTACCAGGGATAGGCAACCTTGAAGACGTTACAACATGGAAGAAGTCAAAGATCACCAGACTGTGGGGTTGATTTACTAACACTGGAGAGTGCAAGATCTGGTGCAGTTTTGCATAGAAACAAATCAGCTTCCAGGTTTTATTGAAAAAGCTTAATTGAACAAGCTGAGGTTAGAAGCTGATTGGCTACCATACACAGCTCCACCAGATTTTGCACTCTCCAGTTTTAGTAAATCAACACCACAGTGTCACCTCCTTACACCTGATTTAAACCTCTAATTGCCATACTACCACATCGCAATCATGGGTTTAAATCAGGTAGTGAGGAATCAACACATAAAGTTGGGGGGGGTAAAACCATGCGGGTGAGTCACGGTTTTACGCCCCCCAATCCCTACCCACTTTAGCTTCAGAAGCAGCAGCCAATGGTGTAAACATGCCGCAGCAGGAATTAAACTTGCTTTTGGTTGGTGCTTTTGCCTGCCAGTCATGAGCCATTCAAGTAAATGGGGCCACTCTGCAAGCTCCCTGAAAATGCATGCTTCTGCGGGGTTCAATGGGTTAAAAGGCGGCGAAAAAGCACAATGCTGCCTGGTTTAACCCTTTGTTTGCTGTGCTGCACAAGTTTGCAGGGCACTTGTAGAGCAGCCTTATTCACTTGAAGGGGTCATGCTTGGTAGGTGCTATACCCACCAACCATGACAGGGTGTAAAACTCTTGCTAGGGATGCGACACGTGTACACCCCTGGCCACTGCAGCTAAAGGGGATGCAGTTGGTAAAAACACGTCTTAACTATGGGGATTTACCCCCCAATTTGCAAATGTAAATGAACCCCTTCTGTTCTGAGCCCCCTATAAGGCGCAGTGCATCTGCAACTTTTCTGGGGTAGCTGCTCTTTGCCTTAGACTTCTATTATATACTGCAGGTGTGGTGCGCTTTCTAAATTTGCACCAAAATTCCTGCATTCAGAAAGTGCAGAAAGCCGCAGGATATAATTGAGGTGCATGGATAAGCTGCAGGTACACTGCACTGCACACACCGTATGGGTAAACCGCAGCATATCAGTGTGAAAGCATCCTTATACAATTATGCCCAGTGTATTGCTTTACACTGACCTGAAGATCTCTTCTTTCCTGCTGCTGGCACTACTCTGGAGGCCGCTAGCTGGGATAAGAGGTGGAGTGCAGTTGGTATCACTCTGCATGGAACAGAAGCCAGCACTACAGAGGAGGCATCGGCTTATGTGGCTCTTGCTCCCTACTACAGCTCCAACTTTACAAGTAGTCTCTCCGCATTGCACTCTGATGCTCTGGGATGGAGGGTCAGTAAGACCATGATCTACCAGTCACCAGGTCACTATCTACTGGTAGATTGCAATCTATGGGTTGCTGACCCCCGCTCTATACCTTAACCCGCTTTTTACCACCATAACAGTGGTATTTGTGATTGGTGGGCCATTAGTTCCCCACTGCCATTTATAAACATAGAAAGGGAAAATCGCTCAGATGGCCGTTTTGCCCTCAAATCAATAGTGCGCCAAGCTGATCCGAGGGGCTCTGTACCATGTGATCACTGTGGTAGCCAATCATAGAGGTCACATGCTACTATGTACAATTGGTGATCCCTCTCCTTGCTCTTACAATGGAGTCATAGTAAATGGGAAATTAATGAATGGATCAGAAGCAGCAGCTGTTTCCATTCATTCATTCTCACTGACTAACTTTTTTTTAACCCTTTCATGTCCCCTTCTCTCCAATACATATGATTTCCAGTCTGTCTGTACCGTCCTGACTTATTTATTATAACAGAAAGTAAGGAAAACATGTTTGTTTTCAACATTTTTGGTCTTTTTCCTTTTTGTAGTAAAAAGAAATTAAAAAAACAACAGTTATCGCATGCCACACAAAGAAAGCTCTGTCTGACTTGAGTCTAAAATTAATTGGTGTACAGTGTTGCACTGGCGAGTACGGTAATTATCAGTCAAACTATCACAGCATTGAAAAATGGTCTGGTAATGAAGAGATACTCAATTGTTTAAAAGAGTTTACACATATGCAATTAAAATGTGTTTTTAGCTGTTTGTCCAGATTTCAATTTTATAGTAAGCTATTATTGCCTCTGGGACTATCCATGAGCCTAAAGTTCCTGCTATTTTGATTTTAAAACAACCCATTTTCCCTATTATTCCTGCATTCCAGTGTTTATCTGTTCACACAAGTGCAGTCAGTTCCAATGCATTATGCAGTCAACAAAAGTAGAACTTGCTGTATTTTTGTGTATGGAACGCATCTGTAACGCCGCAAAATGCATCAAAATGTGTATTGTCCTGAGATTTTTCAAGTGTCAAAATAAAAAAGAGGGAAAAAAACGCATTGAAAACACATAAAAAATGTGTGTAAACCAGGGGCATTACTAGGTATGCAAAAGATCTGGGGCTAGAAATCCCCCCTTACATCAGGGTCCCCAGAGAGCCGCCTCATTTACATCAGGGTCCCCAGAGCCCCCCTCATTACATCAGAGTCCACAGAGAGCCCCCTCACTTACATCAGAGTCCCCAGAGAGCCTCCCTCATTACATTAGGGTCCCCAGAGAACCCCTTCCTTACATCACAATCCCCAGATAGCCCCTTCCTTACATCAGGGTCCCCAGAGAGCCCCAGGGCTCAGGATTGCACTGCATAAAGAATGCAGGGCTCATCTGTGCCCAGCAATGCAGCCTCAGCAATACCCCCCAATGCAACCTCACCTGTGCCCAGCAGTGCAGCCTCACCTGTGCCCAGCAGTGGAGTCTCACCTGTGCCCAGCAATGCAACCTCACTTGTCCAGAGGTTCGAGTCTCATGTTTGTACTATAACTTGGTTTCTTCACATCACAGCCCTTCCTCCTTACATTACAGTATCCTCTTTTACACGAGTGTCATCAGGCCTTACATTTACATCACAGCCCCTTTTGCTTGCACCCAGTCCCCTTCACATATCCCCCCCTGCCCTCTGTCCAGACATGCTGTGCCTTCCACCTGCTATGGAAGAATGCTGTGGCGGCTTGAGAAGGAAGTTGCAGCCGGGAGAGGATACCAAAGCTGCTAAGTGCCGGAGCCATGGTCCAAAAACGGCCCACAACCGCAGGGCTATCTTACCCAGACCGTGGCTCCGGCACTTAGCAGCCTTGGTATCCCCTCTCGGCTGCAGCTTCCCTCTCCTGCCGCCACAGCATTCATCCATAGCAGGTGGAAGGCCCAACATGTCCAGACAGAGGGAGGGACATGCTTTTCTTGTTAACAAGCCAACGATACACCAGTGATGCCTGCCCTAGAGACTCGGGGCTATGGGCCCCAGATTTGGGGCTATAGCCTCAGTAGTCACCCCCTAGTGACGCTCCTGGTGTAAACACATACGCAAAAACACATCCGAAATGCAAAAATTGCGGTGGGAACTAGCCCTAAGAGTGCAGGAAAAATAATGTAAACACAAGCATTAAAATATATCTAGGTTTTTTAGAACACTTTGATCAATGTTAATAAAAAAAAAAACAAAAACATTTTTGCTGTAAATAAAAAGTATACATTTTATTCTATAATTTTTCCTGTTTAAAATTACAATAAAATTCTGATTCTGGTACAAAGCATTGCAAAGTTATTTACAAATATATTATAGTTTTTTTTTTAAAGGTTCATGTTTAGATAACATTAATAAATCCTAATTCCAGTTTTCATTTCACTTTGATTAGTTATTTTGGGCCAAGCTGGCCCAAATGAACTACTTCAGTTAATAAGAAATGTGCCTGTTATCAGCATCAGCTACATACAGCATACAGACTTTCTGTCCCAATCTCGAAACAAAATTGAGTTGGCCTGAGAATTGCTCAGTCATTCATTGGAAGCCTTGTATTTTTATGAGTTATACCAAGGCTACTTATTTATTTTATCTATTTCAGGTACTTATATAGCGCTGTCAATTTACGCAGCGCTTTACATATATATTGTACATTCACATCAGTCCCTACCTTCAAGGAGCTTACAATCTAAGATCCCCTAACTCACATTCATACATATACTAGGGCCAATTTAGACAGGATCTTATTAACCAACAGCGTGTCTTTGTAGTGTAGGAGGAAACCGGAGTACCTGGAGGAAACCCACGCAGGCACAGGGAGAACATGCAAACTCCAGGCAGGTAGTGTTGTCATTGGGATTCGAACTAGTGACCCTTTTGCTGCCAGGCAAAAGTGCTATCCACTACACCACTGTGCCACCCCTACTTCTGATTGACTGAGGTGGAGAGGCAGGCAGATGATATCGAGGTCTCCACCTCTCCACCTCCATGGTCTCCATCATTGGTTCAAAAATACAAAGCTTCCTGTGAATGGAATGGAAAGTGAAATAAAACCTGGAGTTAGGCTTTAAGACACAAGTGGCAAAAACAAGCGTTTCTGAAGGATTTTTGTTGTTCCGTGAGCACCTAGCCAAGCTCTCCATTGACTATAAAATGGGGAGTGGATAAAGCTGTATGCTTGCATGCATTTGAGTTGCCTTGCGTCACGGGGAGGCAAAAATAATACTGCCTGTAGAGTTTGGCAGACATGGACATGGAAACCACCTCCAATGACTTCTACTGTAGCGCACCTTAAATGCATTGTAACTGCACTATAAATGCACCTATAGCTGTTGTGGCATGTTTAAGCTTTGTTGTGAGAGTGCTCACAGCAAAAAAACAAATAACACAGGGGTGTTTGAGTAGTGTTGATTGCCGGTACTTGAACACACATGCAACACATCCCTGATGTGTATTAGGTGCATTAGTGGGTGCTGAAGGCAGTGATAATATTCAATGCCTGTGTCAACTTACCCTAATGATTAGAATAAATCATTTTTTAAAACCGATGGAGAACATATTAGTTAAGGGGAGAAGGCAAATAAGGCGTAAATTAGGACCAATTAGGGTAAACTAAGGATTATTAACCCTTGGTCTACCGGCAGGGTCCAGTGGACCCTGTAGGTAGTTTGCATTGTGTTTTTTAATGGAATTTATTATTCAATAAGAACTTATGACTTTTTTTACTGCTAAATAGACAGTTATAAATCTGAAAGCATGCATTTTTTATATTTACACTTTTTCTGTAAATTCAAATTATATCATCGTACACTGGCAGGGTCCATCGGACCCATGTTGCTCTTCAATGGTTTCTCAGTTATGACTCATCAAGTCACATGATTACTGTACTGCACTCTGTGAGCCATGTTTAGCCTGCAAGTTAGGACTTTCTTTCTTAGCTTTTGAAGATTTGTTATGCCTTCCTGACTTGGTGTAGTTTCATCATGGCTTGTAAACACCTCAGTAATGAAGAAATACTTTGTTGAACTCAGATTCTGAAGCAGATCAGTATGCATCAGATTATGAGCCATCGGATGACAAAAACGAAATAGATGACATCCTTGTAGAAGACAAATCGGATTCTGATGATAGTATTGTTATAGCACCTACCACCCAAACCGATCTGCCATCTTCATATGCGAATAGAACTATTTATTATTCAAAAAATAAGAATGAAAAATGGAATTCTGTGCCTATCAACAATCCACAAGGCAGTACAAGGCAAGTGAACATCATTCAAGAAACACCAGGTGCCAGCCATTTTGCAAAAAGACAAACACGATCAAATCATCATTTGTGCTTTTTTTTCCCACAAACCCTTTGTTGAAACCATCTGTAAATGGACCAATAAAGAAGGTTCGGCTGTATATGGAGCTTGATGGTCTAATGTAATTACAGATGAATTGTACAAGTTCATTGGTGTACTCATGTTGATCAGCGTCTACAAGGGTAAGAATGAAGAAGTGTCTCATTTATGGAGCAGAGAACATGGTCGCCCAATATTCAACAAATTCAAACAAATAGCAGAACTGGCTTTCAGAACATTTCCAGTGTTCTGAGACTGGATGATGCTGCTGCTAGATGACAAAACCGTTCTACTGATAAGTTGCAGCCCATTTGAGAATGCTTTAATCTGTGGGTAAAAACTCTTTATGAAGCATTTGTTCCTGGAGAGTCGATGACAGTTGATGAACAACTAGTAACCTTTCGTGGTCGCTGCCCTTTCAAAGAGTATATCCCATCGGAGCCAGGGAAATATGGCATAAAAATATGGACAATATGCGACAGCAGAACTGCCTATGCATACGATATGCAGGTGTACACCGGGAAATGTCAAGACCAAGGAAGGGAAGTGAATCAGGGGGAGCAAGAAGTAATGGATTTTGCTCAAGTAATATTACATTTTGGGAGAAACATCACTTGTGATAACTTCTTCACGAGCCTGCAGTTAGCTAAAAATTTACTGGAGAAGAAAATCACAGTTGTTGGAACAATTCATAAAGACAAAAAAGAACTGCCTAAGAATTTGTGACCCCAAAAAAATGAAATGTCTACTCTCTCTGTTTGGTTTCCAGAAAGATGTGATGATTGCATCATACAGTCCCAATAAAAACAAAGTTGTTACCCTCTTGAGATCTATGCATTCCCAACCTACTGTTCAAAACCGAGAATACAAAAAAACAGAGATAATTCAGTCATACAATGAGACAAAAGGAGACGTTGATACATTGGATCAGATGGTTCCTATTTGCAGTACTAAACAAATGACCAGAAGATGGCTAATAGTTACATTTTATAACATGTTGGATGTTAGTGCTATCAACACCTACATTATTTGGATGTCCCTAAAACCGGACTGGAATGCAAGTAAATCGAACAAAAGGAGGGTTTCCTTACACATCTTGGGAAAGCACTGGCTGGAGTATCTGAGGGACCTGATGTTCCTCAATAACTCAGAAGAACTACCAAGAAAGAAAACACACTGCAGTGTCTGCCCTAACAGCAAAGACAGAAAAACTTGAACAGTGTGTTGTGTGTGCAAAAAAAAAGAACATCTGAAAGTGGTGTGTTTGAACTGTGGACATTGAAACTTTTTCATCATATTAGCATAACTTTCATAACTAACTATGCCCTACACCTACATATCAAAATTTCATGTTTCTCTCAATTGTTATCTGTGAATGTATGTGCAAAATAATATAAGACAAAATACTCTTCTAAAATTATAATCAAAATTCACAATTTCCCTGTTTCAAAATAAAAATAATTATACTAAAACTTGATTCAACATTTATTCATTATATGTACCAAACTATAGTACAGGACCCATTGGACCCCGGCGGTGCAAGGTGGTACAAATAAAAGCCAGTAGACCGAGGGTTAAGGGGTTCAATAGAAACAAATCCAGGATGAAGCAGAATAATGCTGGTTAGTCAGCACCGGCATCCTGAAAGCGTTGCACAGAGAAGAGGGAGGATTTCTAATCCCCCAGACCGCTGCATTTGCTGCATGGGAAATGAGAGCTCATCACTAGAGTTGAGCAAACACCTGGACATTCGGGTTCTGCTGGTCCGTCCGAACTTCGGGACAAAGTCCGGGTCCGGGTCCGGACGGAAACCCGAACGATCGCACGGACAACGAACCCCATTGAAATCAATGGGGACCCGAACTTTTAGGCACAAAAATGGCTGTAGCAAAGTCCTGGAAAGCCCCAGAGGGCTGCAAAAGGAAGTAAAATGGGGGTAAGGGTAGGGCAAGTGCCCTACAAAAAAAATGGGGACAGGGAAATAACTTTAAATATTTAAAAAAAAATAAAAACAAAAAAAAGCAAAAATGGAGGTGAATGTGGATCATCTTCAAACTGTGTCTGAAAAGTATTAATTAACGGTAGAAACCATATAACTGTTCCAAAATCATCTTCAAACTAGGGCAAGTGCCCTACAAATAAATGGGGATAGGGAAAATAAATTAAAATCAAGTAAAAAAATGGGAAGGGGGGTGGATGTGGAGTAGGAGCC
>BLSH010480242.1:330486-350793 GCA_018402905.1 Glandirana rugosa
ACAACATGTTGGTAACATGACACACATACCCCGAATTCAGTCCACACCCAGGTCCAAAGACCTGTCTAGGTCTGGTATACCAGTACTAGAAAAGTCTCGGCCCCGGTTGAGACACTGTATATCCCCAACTAAATGATTTCGCCCTCTCACGTTTTTGGCCACGTCGACACGTACGATCGGTTAATCGAAGATTGGAGTCGAACAAGTTAGTTCGAAACTGTTATTTTGGAACTTCGACTAACCAAAGACACACCTCGACGTGGTTTAAAACGTGAAAGTTCGAAATCATTTACTTGGGGTATTACAGTCCTTTTCCCAATCAACTGACAAAGTCTTTTCTACTTTTCCGAACGATTTTTGAAATGTCCGGGTCCGGGTCCGTGCCACGGACACCCGAAAGTTCGGTACGGACCCGAACGTTACAGTCCGGGTTCGCTCAACACTACTCATCACCCATGGATATAAGTACAACAGGGTCCGAGAGAGGTGCGGAGGGTGTACAGTGTTAGTTCACCTTTTCATCTTTTCTGAAACAGTCAACTAACCCTTTTCCTGACATTATGGGGTTCATTTACTAAAGCTTGAAAGTGCAAAATTTGGTGCAGCTCCACACAGAAACCAATCAGCTTCAAGGTTTTATTGTCAAAGCTTGATTGAACAAGCTGAGGTTAGAAGCTAATTGGCTAGCATGCACAGCTGCACCGGTTTTTGCACTCTCCCGCTTTAGTAAATCAACCCCTATATGTCACAGAGTTGGCCCCGGCTCTGAAAAGATCATGACCATATGGTCTGGATCTGTCCAGAAACCTGGACCCACACCTGACTTAAGCCCCATACACACAGTACAATGGTTGTACAACAACTGTTGTACAACCAGCTTGTTGTACGATCATCTGACCGTTAGTACGTGTAATTAGAACAGCCGTCTTACAATGGTTGTACAACTGAAGTTGGATGAGCAGACTAGAAAACTTTGGTTGAACAACAAGCGGTTGTATGACCGTTGTACCGTGTGTACAGAGAAGTTGGTCCAACAAAGTTGTACGTGCAAAACAGGCATGCTCAGAAGTCAGGAACTCCCAGAAGTGTCCGTTCTGGGAAACCTACATTCCTAATTCACAAATCACATTCACCTGAACTTCCTCGTTATACGCTCTTAACACATCACTACGTTAGGCTTGGTTGTACAATCGCTTAGTGCATGTCAGTACGTGAGACACAACAGCCAACATCCAACTTGGTCCAAAGTTGGACGTTTGGTTGTACAACCGTTGTACTGTGTGTACGGGGCTTTAGTCTCTCAGCGATCTTCTGAGAGACTGAGCCAGCCCCTCCTGCCCCCTCCGCAGCCCAGCACTCCAGTGACTGCTGGAGGGGTAGAGCAAAGAGACATTGACTGACAGTCATGGCTCTCTGCTCAGAGCACAGGGGGAGAACAGAGCAATCACTGTGTTTGATCGCTCAATTCTCTGTGCAGAGCCAGCAGGGGAAAGATGCAGCATCAGATCGATGCTGCATCCGCCTAGGTGAGTATACAGCAAATGTTTTTCTGTTCCCATAGCCCATACTTCTCTTTTTAGAAGGCTTTTTTTCCCTTCCTGTGGATCAACTCCTATTTTATTGGATTGAACTCACAGGGCATGTGCCTTTTTTCTGTTTACAATGCATGAGGCATGCTGAACAATCCTTAGGGCCCCTACTAAGCCTACAGATTAATTCCCCATAAGCTACACTAATAAATGGAAGTGTCTTAATAGTTGCCATGGCAACAACATATGTGTGCACTGGGCCTTATTTAAAATACACCTCCTGTGGTGTAATAATGGTTCACACTTATGAAGATCCATAATCATTTTACCTAAGTTTTGTTCTGTCAAGTCACCATATTCCCAAAGGAAATTATCTATAGTAAAAGATTGATGGGAAAATACTGTATATTTCCCATACTGAAGTCATAAGCATCTAATATAAAAATCTCACAATCCATTACAAACTAAATTCATAAATTCCTCTTTCAACAACCAGTATTAAAGATAAATTACATTTTATTTTTCAGAAATACAGAATTACTAGAACTTCCATACCTTGATAAACAAGTTAAACCGGTATTAAACCCAAAACCAAAAAATTGAATATATTGCAGCTTACCAATTATTAGATGTGGTGGCTGCATTCATTTTCTTTTTTAGGCTGTTTTATCTGGCGACTTGGGCAGTAACACACCTTCTGTATTAAAGTTCCCCCCACTCTGGCTGAAGGAGCACAGTGAGCACCTTTGGACAGCAGCATTGTCCGCCTGGGAAGTGTTAGATGTACTACTTTTTTTCCTTGTGGGATAAAGGTTTTACATAGATAAATAAAAGCTGATCATTGTATGCATTCCGTTTAGTGGTAAATGGTTTATCTCATCCCTGTAACTGATACATTCTGCTGGAGAGCTTGTTATTTTAATAAACAACAGCCTACTGACTGGATCACCACATGAAAACAGAAAAAAGAAAGCCTGCAGTCGTCACATCTAATAAATGGTAAGCTGCAATATAATAAATGTTTGCTCTTGGGTTTATTGCCACTTTAAACAAATTAAGTTAAGAAGCTATGTGAAGTATAAGATGGATTATAGACTTTAGATACTTGCAGCTATGAGTTTAGATTGGGCTACTTTACATCACATGACCAGGTTGTATGAGATGCTGTTAAGCTTTAAAAGTCACCCCCCAGCCAGCATATTGAGCTAGTAATGATCTCTGAGATATCACCTCTTTTTCAATCAGAGAATAAATGGAAAAGCAGGGGGTGACTTTTTCCAGTGATGGAATTTTTCATAAGAGTGACACCAGTGGACCAAGCCTGTGTGATATGTGTTGAAACAGCCACCTGCAGTCTCCATGTGATAAGGTAAAATTGGCCATACATGGCTGAATGGAAAAAACTGAACCAATTTCTCCACCCACACAAGGTAGATAGGAAAATCTTTCCCGCTGTGTCATTGTATTCTGACAGTGGGACTCAGAATACACTGATCAGCGATGCATGCCAGGATTGAGCGAAAATATACCAACAAACCAGTTCATGAAAAGTTGATTGATAGATCGAATTCTCATGAACAGGATTGGCCATTCATGGATCAAAATTCAGCTGGAATCGATCCATGTATGGCCAGCATAACTACTCAAAGTCACAACAGGGAGAGCAAATTAGCATTCCAGAAGAGAGTCAGCAATGTCTTTTAGTTCAGGTGCCCACTAAAGGTGGCCATCCCCGCTTTGATTTTATTACCCGATCAACGTATGATTTGATTAAACAAATAGCTATAACTTCACTTCCAAACGATTTAGACTCATTTAGATCAGATTCATTCACACTGGCTCGATCTGCCTGGGCAGAAAAGTATTGTAACAAAGGTCAGAAATATTGGATTTTTATGAAATTGACAATCTCTAAACTAGATGCAATGTATGTAACAAAGTCAATTTATCGCCATAACTTGGTTTGTGAGTTTGTGTCCCCACAGGGGGTAGGTCATGAGCTTGCCCTCAGTAACAAGCAAATAAATTATTGTATCCTGCTTGAGGATCGAGCCAAATACCTTGGCACCGGGAGGTGTGTGGCTGAATTCAAAGTACCATAGATAACAATGAAGGGGTCAGACTGCAGAGGAGCTCATGGCGGCAAGTCTCCTTAGAAGGAGACTGGAAAATACATGGAACTGCTGAGACTGCCTTTCCTTTCTGCACTGCTGGGACTTGAAGCTCTGTGTGGCATTCTGGACACTGGGACTTTATTCTCTGCTTTTTCTTTAACTACTGTCTGTGTGGCCCTGAAGCTGAGGCAGGGACACACACTCCTCTGAGGACCCATGGTGGCTTTGTGAAGGACCTCCTTTTCCCTGCCACCCTGCCTAGACCTCCTCTGCTGAGGCCACTGTTGGCTGGGGAGTCCCTCAATTGTTGCCCTGTGACCCTGGATTTAGTCCATTCTTGCTGTACCAGATTGTGACCTGCTACTGCATGGATTGTTGCCCTGTGACTCAGGACTAAAGGCCCATATACACAATGCGACGGTCGTACACCAACGGTCTGGTTGTACGGTAATCCGACTGTTAGCACGCGCGATTATAACAGCTGACGATCAACAGTCGTACAACAGAAGTTGGCTGAGCAGACTAGAAAACTTTTGTTGTACAACAAGCAATTGTATGACTGTTGACTCGTGTGTACATAGAAGTTGGGCTGTACGAGCAAAACTCAGAAGTCAGGAACGCCCGGAAGTGTCCGTTCTTGTAAACCTACGTTCCTAATTCACAAATCACATGCACCTTAACTTCCTCTTTATACGCTCATAACACGTCACTACATTGGGCTTGTTGAAGCTTTGTTGTATGATTACGTGACTCATGTCAGTACGCTAGACACAACAGTCAACAGCCGATTTTGGGCAAAAGTTTAATGTGCGATCGTAAGACCGTTACACCGTGTTTACGAGGAATTAGTCCTTGCTGCTAGAGTTGAGCGAACCCGAACTGTAAAGTTCGGGTCCGTACCGAACTTTGGGGTGTCCGTGACCTGGACCCAAACCCGGACATTTGAAAAAAGTTTGGGTTCGGGTTCTGGGTTCGGGTATTTGAATTCGGGTTCTGGGTTCGGGCCTGTTGAATAGCTGCAGGGCAGCCAATCAACAAGCGTTTCACTGGTTTGCCCTTAGAAGCCATGACAGCCATGCCTACTAATGGCATGGCTGTGATTGGCCAGTGCATCATGTGACCCAGCCTCTTTATAAGCTGGAGTCATTTAGTTCTGCATGTCACATGCTCTCTGGCTAGTGTAGGGAGAGGATGCTGCCTGCGCTGTGAGGGACAGATTGCAGATATAATAACATCTTATCGATCTGATTGTGGACTAGGTAGAGATTACTACTACTACTGCTTTTAGGGACAGATTGCAGATCTAATAACATCTCATACTGCATTACAGAACGATCTGACTGGACTAGGTAGAGTCTACTGCTTAGAGGGACAGATTATTGTTCTAAAATCATCTTCTAGTTCTATAGGGTCAGGTTCCTGCTGTTGCTGTAAGGGACAGATTATTGTTCTAAAATCATCGCCTACTCCTATAGGGTCAGGTTCCTGCTGTTGCTGTAAGGGACAGATTATTGTTCAAAAATCATTTTTCTTCCTTTTGCAGCCCTCTAGCACTTTCCAGGACTTTTTTACAGTCATTTTTGTGCCGAAAAGTTCGGGTCCCCATTGACTTCAATGGGGTTCGGGGTCAAGTTCGGTACCGAACCCGAACTTTTTCGCGAAGTTCGGCCGAACCCACCGAACCCGAACATCCAGGTGTTAGCTCAACTCTACTTGCTGTACTATATTGCTGCTCTGTACCCCTGGGCTTAACCTTTGCTGCACCAGATTGTGGTTTGCTACTTGCTGTGCATGGATTGTTGCTCCATGACTCTGGACTAAGTCCCTGCTGTACTGGATAGCTGCATGTCTCTTATGGTATTGGAATTATTTCCCTGTGGCCTTCCCCTTACCTGACTCCCTGTTTTTCAGCCCCCTGTAATAAAGAACCCCTTGGTCAGGGGCCCTTAAAACCCCTCTTGATCTCCGTGTGTATTATGTTCCACCCACACCTCCATCACAAGTATCAACTGTATTGCATGGATTAGAAGCATAGAGATACTTCAAAAATAGGATTGTCATTTGATTGATCGGATTATGAGATTACATGATGGAAACAGATGCACTCAATAACTTACAATTGTAAATTACAATCGTGTCCTTCAACTATTGACTGAAATCATATCAGTGTAATATCGATCTAATGGGTTGTCATCTACAGGTCCATTATTAGGGAGAGATCAATCAGAAAATAAATCGATCATTTATCAAAAGTGTGTATGGCCACCATATGTTGTAAAAAAGCCCAAATAAACTTTTAGTTTAAATCAGCTGAAAGTTTAGTTGCAAAGTCATAAAATGTGTTCTCTTTAGAAAGCAGCCACAGCCCAAAGAAAATAGGATTTTTTGACTTACCATAAAATCCTTTTCTCTAAGTTCATTGACGGACGCAGCCTCTTATTCTTGACATGTGAGGTTTATGCACCTTTCACTAGGAGTGGACTAGGCAGAACGTAGTTCAGCTAAAAGCAGACACAGCCCCTCCCAGGGGGCATTCCTCACTTGGCATAACCCCTCCTGCTCTGCTCAGCAACTCAGTTTGTACCAAGCAGTACAAACTCAAACAAAGAGGGGTGTGTGCTGCGTCCGTCAACGAACTCAATGAAAAAATCCTATTTTCTCTTTCCTTCATTGACGGACGCAGCCTCTTATTCTTGACATGTGGGGATGTCCCAAAGCAGTGTCACAACGAGGGGTGGGCAACAACAACAACTGTGCCCAACAGAAGAGTGCTCCCGGAGGTGCCAGACGCACCTCACACCACCGCCCGCAAAACTTTGCAGCCAAAAGCAGCATCCGAGGATGCTGCAACATCAACTCTGTAAAATTTTGAAAGAGTGTGCACCGAGGTCCAAGTGGCCGACTTGCACACCTGAGAAACCGACGCCTGATGTCGGAAAGCCCAGGAAGTACTAATCGCCCTGGTAGAGTGAGCCGTGACCGGAAAGGGGGGCTCCTGGCCCCGAACAGCATATGCACGGGTCACCGTCTGTCGTATCCAATGGGAAATAGTGGCTGAAGAGGCCTCCACCCCCTTGCGCGGACCATCCACCGCGACAAAAAGCGCATCTGACCTCTGAAAGAGGGCGTGGCTGCCAGATACACCCGCAGAGCCCTAACCACATCCAGGGAGTGCAAAGCAACCTCCTTAGGATGAGACGGGCGCGGACACAGCGAGGGGAGGACAATGTCCTCATTGATGTGAAAAAAAGAGACCACCTTCGGTAAGAAGGAAGGTGAAGGGCACAAAAACACCTTGTCCCTATGTAGGACCAAGTACGGAGACCTACAGGACAGAGCCGCCAGCTCAGACACCCGCCTAGCGGATGTAATAGCCGCCAGGAAGGCCACTTTCTGCGAAAGCAGCTGCAGAGAAATGTCCCTGATATTTTCGATAGGCGGCTTCTGAAGCACTGAAAGGACCTGGGGAGCGAAATGACGAACCCCCTGGACAAAGGTACAAATCAATGAATGCGCCACCAAAGGACGCTGAAAAAGAATCGCCAAGGCGGAAATCTGTCAATTAAGCGTGCTCAAAGTAGAACCCATGGCCAGCGTGTTCCAAAGCTGTAACGTTTTGGCGTTTTTGACGCCGACGCCACAAAACCCTCACTAACTCCGTGCCGACGTTAAACGGCTTTTTTGCCGCCAACGTTTTTAGGTTGAAAATTAGCAGAGGATTTTTTTTAAAACATGCCTATTGACGCCGACGCTCACTAACGCTCACTAACGTTGAAAAAAACGCTGATTTTTCCCTGACGTCGGGCCCGACGTTTTGCTTATTTTTTAACATACGCCCATGTGTATGAGGCCTTATAAAGAAAACAAACTGTATGACCTTTCACCTCTTTTGCTCTGATGCAGATAAAATGTATTTAGCTGATGTAAACTGAAAGTTTATTTGGGCTTTAATAAAAGATGAATACTAATTGATTGAAATGCCTCTGTTTCAGTAAACTTTCATGTTCAAGTGGTTAATAAGACAGGCCCATCAGTCTGAGTAAGTAAATTTACTGTGTAAATCAACTGAGTCAGTGAAACTTTACTACAGAACAGCATTGATCGCACATTAAATCACACTGTCTTTATAAAGAGTGTCCCTCTAATTAGGGTGATGCACAGATTGCGTCCATGCAGCTGACATTCCATAAAGTCAGACTGCAAGCAAAGAATCAAAGTGACAAGCCGCATTGTAAGAGTAGAGCAGCATTGCTGTGATCACTGCCCCCACCCCTCCTGTCCTGCAGCGCTCTGCTCTTCAGCCATCTGCAGCACCATGGAGAGCTCCTGAACACAGTCTGCAGCTGAGCACTGCGGCCTGGCACGCTAACGCCGGCTCTGCTAGCCTGCTCTCATTGAAATGCATAACTCTGCTGCAGGCTGCCATAAACAGCATCATCACTGTAATAAGATGGCCCAACAATAATAATCAGTGTAAAGCAAAATATACACATAATTTACTAAATGCATCAAATGATGCTGCAGGTGCTTTTCCTCTCCTTCAATGCTCCCAGGTTACCAAAGAATCTGTGTTTAAAGGGAAAGAATTGGATATTTTTAATTGAGTTAATAAAACAATTTTAATACATTTTATATGTTTGCTCCTATTTAATTTTGATATTGTAATAAATGTAGAGATTTGGGAATTGGCCACTAGTATCATCCTTCATTCCTTCATCCTTGCTTAAAGTACTACATCTAAACCTGAGAAGATATACACTATATTACCAAAAGTATTTGGACACCTGCCTTTACACACACATTAACTTTAATGGCATCCCAGTCTTAGTCCGTAGGGTTCAATATTGAGTTGGCCCACCCTTTGCAGCTATAAAAGCTTCAACTCTTCTGGGAAGGCTGTCCACAAGGTTTAGGAGTGTGTCTATGGGAATGTTTGACCATTCTTCCAGAAGCGCATTTGTGAGGTCAGGCACTGATGTGGACAAGAAGGCTTGGCTCGCAGTCTGCACTCTAATTCATCCCAAAGGTGTTCTATCGGGTTGAGGTCAGGCCAGTCAAGTTCCTCTACCCTAAACTTGCTTATCCATGTCTTTATGGACCTTGCTTTATGCACTGGCGCCCAGTCATTTTGGAACAGGAAGGGGTCATCCCAAAACTGTTCCCACAATGTTGGGAGCATGAAATTGTCCACATTGTCTTGGTATGCTCATGCCTTAAGAGTTCCCTTCACTGGAACTAAGGGGCCAAGCTCAACCTCTGAAAAATAACCCCACAACATAATCTCCCATCCACCAATTGATTTCTGACCACTGCACAAAGCAAGGTCCATAAAGACATGGATGAGTGAGTTTGGGGTGGAGGAATTTGACTGGCCTACACAGAGTCCTAACCTCAACTCGATAGATGAATTAGACCGGACACTGCGAGCCAGGCCTTCTCATCCAACATCAGAGCCTCACTTCACAAATGTGCTTCTGAAAGAATGGTCAAACATTCCCATAGACACATTCCTAAACTTCGTGCACAGCCTTCCCAGAAGAGTTGAAGCTGTTATAGCTGCAAAGGGTGGGCCAACTCAATATTGAACCCTATGGACTAAGACTGGGATGCTATTAAAGGTCATGTTTTGTTTTGGTAATATAGTTTGTGTATGTGTGTATATACCAGCTTTCCGATCCTTAGATGTCCTGTGGCTGAATTAGATTTTATTTTTCAGGTTCTTTTTTGCTTTATTTTCACCTGATGATCCTGCCAATAAAATACTTCCTATCCTCAGGGTGACGCACTGTATCAATGGAGAAGCAGAGTTATCACCCTAGGCTTTGCCCCTGATTTGGGTTAGAAATGCCACCCCCCCACATCTCCATAAAATAGGAGGCAGATGTTCTGTAATTCATATAATATAGTTGTGAAGGCTGATAACATTGTTGGAGATTTCGGCCTCATGCACACAGGACGTTTTTGGATGTTTTTACAGCTGCCGTTTTTAGCTTCAGATGTTTTTTCCCACAGTCAATAAACTCCCCATCATGTTATCCTATGTGTTCATGCACACATAGGCTGTTACCAACTGTTTTTGGCTGGGGCGTTTTTGAGCAGTAAAAAAAACCCCAAGACTAGTGGGCTCTGAGAGATGTTTTCAGCTGTAAAAACGATCAAAAGCTCAAAAATGCGCAAACACGCGGCTTACCAAAGTTTTTGGACTTTTTTGATCCTTTGAAAAAAAAAACAACGCTAACGCGGAAAAACGCACAAGAACACTAGTGCAATAACACTGAAAAAAGCTGAAAACTCACTATAAAGCTACTGACATTTTTATAACGTTATTTAAACGTCCTGTGTGCATTAAGCCTTCAAGTCCCTGCACAGAAAGTTTCAAGGGCACTTGATATCTGGCAAGACCAATGGGTATTTTTCTCTAGTTGCAGAAAATGAACTTAAAGTGTTTGTTAACCCCTCCAAAAAAATACAGATCCTGCTCCCTTAACCTCCCTGGTGGTATGATTATGTCAGATTTGTGCATCTCAAAGCGGTACAATTTTTTTGCATTGAAATTTGGCGTTTTATATTGTAGGCCTGTAGTTCTTAGCAATAACTCACTTAAATATGTCAAAACAAGAGTGTAGTAAACCTCCCGGGTATGATAAAGTTTGAAACAACGAAATCATAAATTTGCTCAGTTGCAGAATTGTCGCTATCGTCACTTTCAGTGTCTGATGATAAATTCCCCCAAAAATCAGTATCACTCAATTCTGCAAATGATTCTTATTTACTATCACTGTTTTCTAGCTGGTCAAAAACCGCTTTGGACATAAAAGGACGCTTTTTGGATGCCATGGACATTCTCAAGTTTCCAGGCAGAAAGAATGGCATATATAATATAAAAGTGCATGCAGGGCACTGGACAAAGCACTAGGGACAAAGGGGATGTGAAATTATTTCATACAGTAATGTAATCTTACAGATCACAGTGTACTGTATGTGTTATGTGTTTTGCACTTTTTGAAATATGCCACTGGACTCCGCCCCCATGTGACACAATGCTCGCAGGGAACGGAGCCCGGCACACAGTACATCTGGCGAAGGACACAGCCCACGGACACAGCGTGGGGACATCGCAGGATCCTGGGGGCAAGGTAAGTAACTTTGCCTGGATCTTGCGATGCAATCCCGAGTGTGGCTCGATGTTACCGCTTTTGGCAGTGAAAATTAACCCTGAGCCACGCGTGGGAATACCGCCAGGGAGGTTAAAGCAGATTAAACAGCACAGTGCTTGTGCTGTGTAATCTGCCCCTCTCTAAACTGTAAAAAAGCTCCCTGATCTCTCCACTTCCTGTATCCCCCTCTCTGCTCAGACAACGAAAATCATGGCTGCTGAGCCCTGGCCACCATTGTCATGCACAGCCCTGCGCTAAGCTCTCATCTCTCCCCCTCACTCACAACCCCTCCTGCCTGTCAGTTGTCTGTGTCTCTGTGCACGCCCACCCCCCCCGGCTTACGGCAGAGGGAGATCTCATTTCCTCCTGCAGAAGCCATCCATCGGAGCTGTACAGCAGCCGCGATTCATGTGACTGGCCTGAAGACCGCTCTAAATAGGTATTTACAAGCTTGGTTTTTATAAAAGACATATACAGTGTGCTATGCCAGGCTCTAATAGAGGGGCTAGCATAGACTTTATTTGATGGGTTCACAAACACATTAAAGGCCCCTTCCACGCGATTGGCCAACCATTAATTTCTATGGGCAGGCAGATGTCAGCAAAGATGTGTCCGCCATACCCGTCTGCCATCCGATCCGACAAGACCCGCTCAAAATAGACGTATGGGCGATACATTCGCCTTCCACCCAGTGGATCAGATGAATAGGGACATGTAGTCTGCTTTCATCCGATCTGCTCATAGAAAACAGCAGGACTTTGACAGGTCTGTCCCTGCACAGTGAGCACAGACGGACCTGTCATCCGCCAGCTCAGCGGAGATCAACGGTGAGCGGATCCACCCTGTGTGAAAGGGGCCTAAAATAGTTATAAACCCTCACATACTGTATACCCAGTGAAGTGACAAGCCTCAGATGATACACAGAGATTAAACAAATCCTCCTATATCAATTGCACCGGTTTATCTACAGCCATCTTTACATTCATTCAAAGTGCAGAATTTACAGAGGATCTCTCAGCTCTGAAAATCAGGGGTTGGAGAGCTGAAATTATAACAGTGAGGAGAGCTCTGAAAGCTGATTGGAGGGAAGGGACACACCCCACTTCACACAGCACACAGGAACAGGGCTGAGGCTGTCAATCAGCTGGAGGTCCCTGCCCTGTCACCATTTTTCAAGAGCTCATTTAGGGTTTATTTACACTTGCTTTGGCTTCAACACACATTAAGGGCTAGTTTACACTTGCTTCAAAACAAGGCTTCGGACACGCATTAAGAGCGCTAGTCAAAGCTCCTGTCACTAAATAAAATGGTTAGCTTACAGTCCTGTTTACACCTTGCTTTTGCTTTGCTTTGCTTCGGCTTCGTTTCAAAAATGATACCCCATGTAGCTTTAGTGGTGAAAGGGCTAGTTTATACTTGCTTCAAAACATGGCTATGGACATGCTTTTTTAAAGCTCTCTGAACAACAGTCAAAGCTCCCATCACTAAATAAAAGGGTTAGCCTCACCAAAGCCTCACCGAAGCTCCACCAAAGCCTCACCGAAGCTCCACCAAAGCCTCATTGAAGCAGCACCAAAGCACCAAACAGAAGCAAGGTGTAAACAGGACTGTAAGCTAACCATTTTATTTAGTGATGGGAGCTTTGACTGTTGTTCAGAGAGCTTTAAAAAAGCATGTCCAAAGCCATGTTTTGAAGCAAGTATAAACTAGCCCTTTCACTTTCTTCGGCTTCAACACACATTAGCGGCTAGTTTACTCTTGCTTCAAAACAGGACTTCGGACATGCTTTGTTAAAGCTCTCTGAACACCAGTCAAAGCTCCTGTCACTAAATAAAATGGTTAGCTTACAGTCCTGTTTACAGCTTACTTTTGCTTTGCTTTGCTTTGGCTTCACTTCAAAAATTATACCCCAGGTAGCTGTAGTGGTGCTTCAAAGCATCTTCAAAGCCTCCATAGAAGTCTATGACAAAGCTCGCTTGAAGCCCCACTGAAGTCCCATCGAAGCCCCAGCAAAAGCTCATCGAAGCCCCATCGAAGCTCCACCAAAGCCTCATCGAAGCCCCACCAAAGGCTCATCGAAGCTCCACCAAAGCCTCATTGAAGCCCCACCGAAGCCTCATCAAAGCTTCATCATAGCACCAAGCAAAGGCAAGGTGTAAACAGGACTGTAAGCTAACAATTTTATTTAGTGACGGGAGCTTTCACTGGCATTCAGAGAGCTTTAACAAGGCGTATCCGAAGCCATGCTTTGAAGCAAGTGTAAACTAGCGCTAGCAGAAAAACTTGTCAGAAGTGACTCATGCTGATAGCAGAGGAAGGAGGCAGCAGACAGAAATGACACTAACGGCCCATACACACGGTACAATAATTGGCCAACAACAGTCGTCCAACAGCCTGTTGTCCGATAATCCGACCGCTAGTACACATGATTCAACAGCCAATTTCCAATTGTTGGCCAACAGAAGTTGGCTGACAAGACTAAAACTTTTGTTGGCCAACAAGGTGTTGGCCAATTGTTGGCTCATGTGAACAGAAGTTGGCCCAACAAAAAGTTGGAAGTGCAAACACGCATGCTCGGAATCCAGGAAATGTTCGGTCATGTAACCTGTATTCGTAATTCACAAAATCACATTCGCCTGAACTTCCTCGTTATACGCTAATAACACGTCACTACGTTCGGCTTTGTTGGCCGATTACTTGACTACTGTCAGTACGCTAGGTAAAACCGCCAACAGCCAATTTGGACAAAAGTTGGACATTCGGTTGTCCAACAATCGTTGCATGTGTATGAAGCTTTAGTGCTCTGGATTGAGACAAGCACACACCATAGAGAGATATGCTTTGTTCATATTTAATGTGTGAGGTTTACAAGCACTTTAACCTGAAAAAAATTATCAAAAATGCAGTCACCGTATCTAAGGTAAATGATAGGGGCACAGGAACAATAACATTTTTAGGAACAGTAGAGCATCTGGTGTGCAGCCTCCATTTTCTACAACTCAAGAATAATGTATAGGAGACAAAGAGATACCACCATTCCAAACTCCAAACACTACCGAAGTCTCCTAGAGATTAGCTCCCTTACCAACCAAGAGCCTGTCTGCACCCTTCAGACATCCAAGAAAAGCAAGAAGCCACACGGCAATGATGTCACTCTATGAAACCAAATTTAGTCTCCAAGCAAAACACGAGACTGGTCCATGTCTGAATACTGCCCCTGTGATGTGTTGCACCGTTAGGGGCTTATTTGTGGAGCAAGAATAATGTTCACTACACTGTCTGATGTTCAAATGCAAATCAGCGGTCCTCACACTACAGCATGGGGGGCTTTCTCAATAAACCTCAGAGGAGCTGCTGTACAAAGTGGCAACAGTTGCTGGGCACTGAAATGCAGACCACTAACCTAGGTATGTATTAATCCTACTGGCTACCAATCTAGGGGTATTTCATACTCCCATTGACCTCCGTTGTATGCATATTTTTACTCCCACTGACCTTTACTCTTACTGGCCATAGCCTTACCCCAAACAGTCTAATAGACAGTGAGCGGGCTCTTTGTATGTGGACCTCTGCACTAGATAGAATTTACACATTTACAAATTCTCAACAAGGCACAACCACTGTAGACTTTACAAACAAGGTTTTTAAAAATGATGGTCAGACTGATAAGGTTACCATAAATTAATTTGTGTATCTAAACAACATCAGGGCCTGTGCGGATGGGTTTCTGTTTGCATCAAATAGATCCGTATTCGCATACAATTTTATTGCTTGAAGCAGGTCAAATGCAGGTCAGAAGGAGGTCAACCGCAGGTCAAAAGCATGAATTCTGAATGATCTCAGAAGTGTCTCAAACTGATGTCAAACCGATCCATTGTGACCCACAGAAGATTAGTGTGATGCTCAGGCCACACCCCCAACGTGTTTCTTTCCGCCCCGGAACGCAGAGGGAAACACGTTGGGGGCGTGTCCTGGCGGGAACCCAGGGTTCGGTTATCTCTTACACCATCACACAACTCAGTGGATGTAGAGCACCAGGGATTCCTTCCCTCCTTCCTTTCTCCAGGGATGTCAAACAGATGCCATTGACCCAAAGCTGTTGACAAAGGCCCTTCAGGGTCAGTTTTTTACTCTATTAGTGAGGATTATTTCCCAGATCTGCACACATACCGTGGCTGTGATTAGGAGCTCCAACTCTTCAAGGTGGATTTTATATTTCTTTTATTCTGGAGAATTAAACAGGAGGAGATGGAGCACACAAAAGTGGGTGGGAACACCCACAACCCTAAGGCTTAATGTACACGGGACACTTTTTCAACCTCTCCTGAATGATTTTTTGACAGCTATAAACCAACGCTTAAATACGGCCATTTAGCCACATTTTACTTGCCGCTTTTTAGCTGCGTTTTGACGCGTTTGCGTCTAGAAGCGTTTTTTTTTAATGACAAATGCCTCTAAAGGAAACACTGCTAAATGTGAGTTTACAAGCTGTTACAGGCATGTGGCGTTTCAAATGCCTCTGAACTTCCATCTGACCGCATTTTTTTTGCTTTCCAAAAAAGCCTCTAAACAACTGTAAACAAACCTGTGTTCAGGTACTGATAAGATAACATTAGATGAGAGTTCAAAAAAATGCCCAACTGCTCCTAAACGTCCATTTACCAGCAGCAGTGTAAATGAAGCCTAAGGCCCCTTTCACACTTGTGCGATGCGATTTTGCCACTTTTTTGCCGCGATTTCGGATCAATACGACTTTGGTTCAACTTTGTTGCAACTTTGGCACAGTGAAAACATATTACAAAGTCGTACAGAAATAGTACAGAAATTACATCTATATTATTCAGGTGCGATCTGCATGCTACTTTGAGGGTTTAACATTGAAGTCTATGGATCTCAAGTTGCATCAAAGTTGGGCCAAAGTAATGCAGAAACTACTTTGAAGTTGTACAGATATGAACGGGACTCATTGGAAATAATGGGGAATGACTTGTCATGCGACTTTGCAACCCCAAGTTGCATGACAAATCGCATAAGTGTGAAAGGGGCCTAAGGAGCACAGAAACACAATCAGGAACTATGGCAGAGAGATCTCGCTGTTACTGAATATAAGATGTGTGAGAAGCAGGCGACGTCCCAGTCCAAAAACCTTCAATTATATCCAAAATATCACTTTTGGTTCAAGTGACCCCTTGAAAAGATCATAGTTCCTATTTAATTTAAGCATTTTAGTGTATAAAAGTGTTCAAAATTGTATTAGACTGTGGAATTTTGGAGTGAGGCTTAAAGTGATATTAAAGCTTTATTTTAGCTTTATTTGTAGTTTGTTTTTTAAAATAACAAACATGTTATATTTACCTGCTCTGTGCCATGGTTTTTCACAGAGCAGCCCCGATACTCTTGCTGGCACTCCTGGCTCCTCCCCCTCGAGCAGTGCCCACCAGAGAAAGCCACTTTCCCTTGAGCCACTGGTGCATGCTCGCTCCCGAGTCACTGCTCTATGCTTCCATAAGACACATAGAGCTGTGGCTTGGCCCCACCCCAGCTCTCACCTCATTCGCTCACTGGCTGTGATTGACAGCAGTGGGAGCCAATGGGTGCCTGCTGCTGCCTCAGTCAATGAGGAGAGGCAAATATGGGACAGCCTAGTCTCTCGTGAACATCGCTGGATTGAGAGGGGTATTAGGGAGCTGGGGGAGCAGCACACAGAAGGTTTTTTACCTTCATGCATAGGATGCATGAAGGTAAAAATCTTTCAGCCTTTACAACCCGGTCCCGGTTTTGAATAAGAATTTTTAACCTCATACACTTGGTCATGGGCATCAATCTAGCTAGGGCCCCAGAATCAGCCTTGTTTCAGAAATTAGATTCTGATATATCTAAACAACCTTAATGTCTCATACTATACATGCTTTTGCCAGCAAGAATCGCTTGTTGTTGGAAAATAGCTGCACTTAGGTTAAATTAAACACATATTGAACTGGTTTATGGTGAATGATAAACTCCCCTGTACCCTCCATAATAATGAATTGCTAAATTTCACAAGACCTGAGACCTCTGGATTAAATACATCTCCCCCGTGGACTGAGAATGGACAGGCCCCTCCACTATTGGGACACCCTTTCCTCCTTTTCTTCTTTTTCTGATCTCTCCTCCTGTTTTCTGTTAGATTTGATCCAACTCTATCCCAGTGAACATTGATTTTTCATTGGTGCCTTTGGAACATTTTTTTCAGGATAGGGGCACTTACATTTTTATTATCATAAATAAGGCTCTGCTAGGCTTGATATGTTCCAGTTCATACTTTGCACATGCTATATGACAGGTGCCCTTATTATTGTGAGGTTTTACCTGTTCATAGGGTGTGCTTGAGGAATAAAAATTGCCACTGACAACTACGTAATGTGCCCTTCTCTACTGTTCACTTTTGTTCACTTGCACGTTCCTTGTTCTTTTTGTAACCACAACAATTATGGAGCATTTGCTTTGTATTGTTTAAAAAAAACTTTAACAAACAGATTCAAATATAAAAAAATAGGTCATAGTGTAGCACCCTCTAGTAGTGTGCTAGTGAGGATAGGTAAATTTAGGCAAGCCTGGCTGTTTGCTAGGCCTGTTTGTTTTCATTCTGGACTGGGAGTGGCTCAGAGTAGTGCTGGGTGACTCACAGGTGGTGTCACCTGGACTTCCCACTTATATCCAGAATCTTCTGGTGTTTTCTGGAAAGAGAGGTGGAGAGGGATGGTGGAGCCACCTGTGGTAATTTAAGGAGCCCTAACCAATACCCAACCTGGATTGGCAGGGGGCAGGCCTTCTTAAATACCCAGGGTCAGCCCAGCTGGGGAGGAGTTGTTGGGTGGAAGAGTTGAAGTGAGAGAGTGCGGAGGCTGTCTGGGCCTTTGAGGGAGCTCCCCAGTCTGGGGTGGGGGTGACCTTGGGCCTGGGCTCGGGTGCAGTCAGGACCACTTTCAAGAACACATGAAAAGGAGGTCCTGGACAAGAGAGAGCAAGGAGAGGACAGCGGGAGAGAGCTAAGAGTCTCCGGAGAGGACAACTGGTCGCAGCCAGGAGGGCTGGTGAGAGAGGCACAGTCGGGAGGATTGGGGAGGCACGCCTGAGAGGACTGGGAGCTTGCAGTCTGAAATGGGTGCAGAACCAGAGGAGTGGACTGTGGTGGAAGGGGCAGTAGAAAGGGGCAGCTGCAGCCAGAAAAGCTGGCAGGGCCTGAAGAGGGCTTACTGGGATCAGTAGCCTTAGTTAGGGAAGCTAACACAAGGACTTCTACTATGTTCTCTCTGCTACACCTTTGGAGCCCGTGGTCCCAGCCTGCAAAGGGCATTTGCTGAGGCCTGGCTGTGTCAGTGTCAGGCCTAACCAACAAATAATGCTAGCTGTTCCTGAGGAACCAAGCGATGTGTTGGAGGTGACTAGGAGTAACAGTCTGCAGCAAGTGATGTGCTGGAGGAGTGAGAAGCTTCAAGCAACTTTGTGCAGGAGAAAACTAAAGGGGTATGTACAGGGATTGTACATAGTTGTGCCCCAAAACCAATTGCTATTTATCTACTACAGGGTGTCACATATCTTCCATTTCCATCCAAGTTAAATCCACTCAATAAAATACAAAAAAACAAGTGTATGGACTGTTCATTGACTCTGAGTGCCTGAGAGTTGAATGCCTGGCTAGGCAGGGTGACAGACAGACCATTATATTCAGCATCCCCTATGGGGGTGTGTGAACAAGCCCTTAAGGCATATGATGACAGGCTTTTGTTTATGTGTTAGACCTACTTCTCTCACCATGCAGGTCACTGGTAATACAAAAGCACCCTGAAGCAAGTCAAATGGAGGCCATTGGGCAAGTCAACTACAGAACAAATGCACCATTCAATTAATTTTGGATGATCTCCAAAGCCTCTCAAACTGATGTCAAAAGCAAACTTATTGACACAACCCAAAGAATTTCAACATTGGCCCTAACAGTGTTCTGTGTTTACATATGACATGATTTCTCATCAATAATGGGGGTCTATGAACCTTCACTGAAACTGATCTAGTGTGACATAACTTTATTCAAGTAATCCTGAACATACTGAATAACAAAGCAATTCTTTTTTTTTTCTAAGCAGAAAAGTGAGCAGCAAACTCAAATTTAAAGTAGATAACAAATGAAAGACATTTAAAGTCCAACTCCAGGCACAGCAAAAAAAAAAAAGCCCTTGCCCTGTACTGTACGTGTTGACCCTGAGGCTCTGCCCACACACTGGAGCTTTGGCGAAAGAACAGCCTGAATCTGCAGGAGGGGAGGGTAAGGTAAGTAATACGGCTCCTTCTTCATCCCCTGGACTAAATGAGCAATTTACCATTGCAGTGCGGGCAGCCCCACTGAAAGGGTTTTTTTGTGCCTGGAGTTGAGCTTTAAATTGCTGAAGCACTGGTGTACCATATACAAATGTCACCATGATAAAATACTGAGAAGAAGAAGATGGCTGCACACCACACCGACAGGATTTGAGTGAATATTATTTTATTAGAATCATCAAGCCAAAGCAGGTCACAGGAAAAGAAGCTGGTTAACATTGCACACGCTGACTGCATGCTTGTTCACAACACATTGCATACTCAATGCAAGCTATTTAAGTATCAAAGTATTAGGTGCACCTGAAACAGCCCACATTGATGAGCTGACCAATCACACATCTTGGACAAACATGGATAAAATACAGAATGACCAGTGTAACAATAACAAAACAAAAGTTTGTGTATAAGAACCAATATGATACAAAGAAAAATCAATTAACGATAAATCAAAAATAAATAAATAAACCAAATATACATAGAAACCAAAAAAACAATAATAAACATAAGATGAATGAGACACCATACATTAAACATATTTGGCACAAGGAGAAACAAAAGAGGGGGCAACATACAAAACTCAAAACATAATTTCATAAAAACATTCCCCTCTCCCTATTCTCTCTGTGACACATATGCTATGTCAAATTGGTAAACGCTAAGCGCTGAAGCATGTATCAAAAAATCGATTAACTACTGGGGGCATATATAGGCCTAAATTGGATCAACAACGTTACGAGTAGAGTTGAGCGAACACCTGGAAGTTCGGGTTCTGCTGGTCCGTCCGAACTTCGGGACAAAGTCCGGGTCCGGGTCCGGACGGAACCCGAACGATCGCACGGACAACGAACCCCATTGAAATCAATGGGGACCCGAACTTTTAGGCACAAAAATGGCTGTAGGAAAGTCCTGGAAAGCCCCAGAGGGCTGCAAAAGGAAGTAAAATGGGGGTAAGGGTAGGGCAAGTGCCCTACAAAAAAATGGGGACAGGGAAATAACTGTAAATATTTTTAAAAAAATAAAAACATAAAAAAAGCAAAAATGGAGGTGAATGTGGATCATCTTCAAACTGTGTCTGAAAAGTATTAATTAACGGTAGAAGCCATATAACTGTTCTAAAATCATCTTCAAACTAGGGCAAGTGCCCTACAAATA
>BLSH010480242.1:372931-417868 GCA_018402905.1 Glandirana rugosa
TCTTTTTCCAACATACCAGTCCGTCTATGTCATTAATTACACAGGTTCTCTGGCAATTAAGGTGGTATTTAAACTCACTTGGTGCCTTATCTGCATTCAATTAGCCTCAGAACCTGTGTAATTCATATGTGTTCGGGTTTAAAGGGATGAGGTGGCAACCCTATTTCCGGCCCATCTCTTCTGATCAACAGGTGTAGTCAGCTGTATCTGCCTGACCATACAACCTTTTTCTTTCTTCCTGAATGTTCAACCTTGGCCTGAATTTTGGATTTAGTCTGCGATCTGTGTTCCAATTTAGTACCATGTGTCATTGCTTGCTAATTGACTATCACTATCTGGCCCCTCACAAGATGCACCCTCTGGCAATAGCATCATAACACCACTAGCGGCTCTGATGAAGACCTGATACTCCAGGGTTTAGCTTCACAGGGATTCCATATGTGACACTTGTTCTGGGTCAGCAATTCAAAAAGTAGTGAAACCAGTGGTCCTAAAGAACAACCAGGCAGCCAGCATTTTCAGAAGGAGGCCAACAAAGACAGTTTGGTTATTTCTCTAACAGCTGTAATTTAAGAGGTTATATGTACAGTGCTTTACAGTTACAGTTTACCTTCACTTTCATGTTAACTACTTATATTATTCCCCTTACAACCATCCTTCCCTGAGATCTTATACTTTATTTTCAAGATCATCAGCTGTTACTGTATAGCCTGCCTGCGGTAATGGCAGGCCCCATTCCCAAATTTGTGCTTGCTCCAGCTGACTCTTATTATCAGCCCTGTGCATACTCCTGGCTCTCAGCAGGAGGTATTGCAGATAATGGAACACTCTGGTGGCTTTGGGCAGGGTGGGCAGATAAAAGGCAATCATTTTGAAAATAAGGTATGAAATCTTAGCAGGGGGGATAGATGCTGTCCTTGAGGCTGTGGGAAGGTTGTGATGGGTTAATATAAAAGTGAAGTTATGCTTTAGATTATGTTATCTGAAGCTAAATTAATGTTTAAACCTCACTGCACTGAGTCAGTCATTTTTTTAGTAACACATTTTCTTAATACCCACAGTAAGTGCTTTAAAGGTGCCAATCAAAGTGCCATTGCTGACCTACTCTGACCAATACTACTTCCCTTGCTTTATTTTTATTATGACAGGTTTTCTTTAAAGGGAATCTATCACTTTGCACATGGGATCTGCCCCTTTGGGAGATGTACCCACACTTCCTGTGGTATCATTGGTGCAGGAAGTGAGGGATACCTCAACAAGCAGGCCACAGACAGCAAAAATAGACCTTCTTATGACAGGGTAAGGAAGAGCTAGAACATGTTTACTGCTGCCTGTGTTCTGGTCTTGAACTTTTTTCTCACTTCCTTTTGTGTCACCAGGACAGGAAGTAAGGGTAAATCTCACCAAGGGGGGACAAACCTAAATTAAAACCTGACAGAGGTTTTAACTGTTCTATACTCAAAAACCAAGAGAACGATTTGGGCTAGTATTAAGCTTCAGGTTGTAAATCCATCCAAAATTGCTATTTCTAACCTACTCCAGCAAATGTACTGTGGTGGGTCAGTAAGCGGTTAAATCAGACAGATAATAAAAGGCACCCATGTTACATCACCCTAGCCCCCACACACACAGCCCACAGTTACTAAGTGACTTATATTTGAACATATAACCCACATAATCCTATTACTTCTACATACACAGCCCACAGTAGTTAAAGTAGAACTGAAATAAAAAAGTCAAGATTTGCCATTTTGTGGGAAGAATCTATAAATGTTAACTGTGCCCAAGCAGTACCCTGAATAATGTGGAATTCCTTATGAAAAATGGCAAAGAATTTCCCAGTATGTGAGTGTGCTTAGGCACCCCATCCCCATAGCTGTATATCTGCAGTGTGAGATCTAAGGCACTGTTGCCTCTGCCTGCTAGTTTTAGGAGATTTTCGTAAAGTCACTACTGTCCTCCTTACTGTTCTCCTTACTGGAAGCTCTGACCTTAGGAAGCAAAGTCCTACCAAGATGGCCACCTCTACAGAGAGGCTCCATGCAAAACAAGGTATGGTAAGTCAGCAAAGTGAGCTAGAGGAAAACCACAGACAATACTGGTGACTAGTTCTTTGCCCTCTGCTTGCCTTGTTTTGGTCACAGTTTCCAGGGTTCAGTTCCTCTTTCGATACAGTACACGAGAAGACAACGGGACAGATGTATACAGGTATTATGACTCACACTTTCACTTCTGTATCGTGCAGCTCTGTACACAGTATTGTCATACCTCTGAACCTTGTGAGATGGGAACGAGTGACACCTATAAGCAAAAGTATGTAGGCATAGGACACACCCCCTGTCACACCTCCTTAAAGGAGAATTACAGTATAAAAAAAAAGATTAGTTAAAGCGGTAGTAAACCCGCCTGATAAAAAAAAAAAAAAAATCCTGCAAGACAATAGCATAATATGTTGGTATGCATCGCATACTAACATATTATGAAATACTTACCTTAGAACGAGGCCCCCGATGCGCTAAGGACGCTGACATGATGGTCCTCTTCTTTCTTCCAGGTACGCAGCTCCGGCGCTGTGAGTGGCCGGAGCCACGTGACGCCACTCCCGCGCATGCGCATGGGAGCTCTTCTTTCCGGCAGCCAGCTCTGATTTGCCGGCCACCTCGGCCGGATCATCAGAGCGCATGTGCCGCTAATGTCAGGGGCTGCATGCAGGGCGGATATCTCCTAAACCATGTAGGTTTAGGAGATATTTATTTTACCTGCAGGTAAACCTTATTATAGGCTTACCTGTAGGTAAAAACAGTAGTGGGGGGTTTACTACCGCTTTAAACCCACAAGTGCTTTTTTACCATTACCATCCCTTTATATTGGCTTTTGAAATTTACAAATGCAGAAATTTAGAATTTGGATAAAAGGTTTAGCACTGGGAAACACTTTTTGAAAGATAAAAAGTACATTTTATTATAAAACTATATAGATCAGACCAAAATGAAGGACATATGAGGAGGAAAGACAGACAAAGGGACTTTGTTCCAAATCAGGGACAGTCCCTCAAAATCAAGGACAGTTGGAAGCCATGGTATTGTGCAACCTTTCACACACAGCAGACTTCCTTTACACCACTACAATGTCAACACTAGGCTGCCATTGTGGAGCAGCTACAATTACTTTGCAAATCAGAAACAGTGAAAGATTAGGGATGGGCCAAACACCCCCCGGTTCGGTTCGCACCAGAACATGCGAACAGGCAAAAAAATTAATGCGAACATTCGAACACCGTTAAATTCTATGGGACCCAAACATGAAAAATCAAAAGTGCACATTTTAAAGGCTTATATGCAATGTTATTGCCCTAAAAAGTGTATGGGGACCCGGGTCCTGCCCTAGGGGACATGTATCAATAAAAACATTTTTAAATTGATCGTTTTTTTCAGGAGCAGTGATTTTAATAATGCTTAAAGTGAAACAATATAAATGAAATATTCCTTTAAATAATGTGCCTGGGGGGTCCCTAAGTCTGCCTGTAAAAGGGCGCACCTCTGTGATGTTTAGAACATAGCCAGAGAAAAATTACATTTATGAAGGAAAAATTGTCATTTATTATCAGCGGTGACCGGGCAATAAGGGGCACCAAGACAAGAAAAAAAAAAAGTCAGCCCGACCCCCTACAGGAAGCGCCGGTATATTGACTTTTTTTTTCCGACTCCTTGCTGTCTGCTGACAGCAAGTAGTGAGCCGATTGGTCAGTCATTCAAGACTATGTGTGTGCGCTGAAGGACTTGAAAAAAAAACAAAAAAACAAACAGCCCCTCCTCCCTGAGCTCTCTTTGTGTTGACGTTTTATTTATAGTGAAGGCCACCCCTCTGATATCACATGACGCCAGAAGGGGTCACCTGGTAGCCCCGCCCTGCACTATAAATAAACTGTCAAAACAAAGCCAGCGCAGACGGCGGCAGCCCTCCCATGGAGGAGGAGCTGTGCGTGCCATCTGCGGCAATGCATTATGGGGCGCTCCGTGGCCGTGAAGTCGCTGCAAACACCCCATAATGTTCTAAATTCAATGAACTGGCGAATGCCCGGTGTTCGACTCGAACCACTGGCCCATCCCTATGGAAGACACTTGCTAGTGGTCTGCTATATGAAGTCCTGCCAGCTCTGCTAAGCTCAGCTACTTCTTACAGCAACGTCGTAACTGGCGTCAGCTTAGCATTGCCAAGACAGACCTAGGGAGCAAGCCCATTCACATTCCTCCATGTGCACCACAGTACGTTTTTGAGCAATTTCACTTTCAATAAGTTTTTATTGAAGTTTTTACAAAAACAATGCATGACTCATGCAAATATACGCGTAGGACCAATGCATCGATACATTCCAGGATAGTAATCAACATGCAGCAAAAGAAGAATATATCCGGAATAGAAGACAATGCTTATTCTGGGTTACAAACTATCATTACAATAATGATTAATTGTACATAAAAATGCATACTGAGCACGACCCATAGGTTAGAAAGCACCCATAGATTTTTAACAAAAGTCAGGCCAAGACTTAGGCCTCCATGGTAGGGAAGCAAGGAAGATAAAGGAGTAAAAGTGTAGGGAAGGAAGGAGGTGGAGGATGTCAGGGACACCCCAGCCAGAACTCTAGGACCTCAATGCCTGTATAAATGTATCATTTGCTGTAGGAATGGAAGGGTGGGCATATTGTAGAACATTTTAATGTGAGGCTAAACAATCCATACGTATTGAACTATGTACCCATTCATTTCTAATGGGACCCCAACACTCATACATGCACTAAACAAAAGGACTGTGTTCATTGCACCACAACATCTATGCTGTCTTGCAGTGTGTTGGAAAAAAATTGTGTTTCAAATCAGTGGGCATGAATTCAGGGTCCACATGAAATTAATAAGTCAACGTCACAATGTGAAAAAAAATGTAATAACATAAATCACAGCGTACCAGTCCTTACATGTGGCTGCATTAGTTTTAATTATTTTCTTTCTTTATTTTCACCTGTAAATAAGATACTTCCTGTTCTAGGGTGACAACAGTTACTTCCTGCCCCAAGGACACAACAAAAAATAAGAAGAAATCTCTCCAAAGTAAGATAAATTCCCCTTAGGACCTGCACCAACAGGCTTTAGGCTGTGTTGATGTAATCCGCTTGACATCATTTGGAGAAGCTTCTGAGATCATTCAGAAATGATTGACAAATACATTTGACCTGCAGTGGACCTCCTTCTGATTTGCAAATTGACCACCTACAAGCATCCCCATAGACTTGACTCAAACAAAGGCTTATCAACACAGGCCCTTAATGGTATTTTTGTAGATATTCAAGGGTGGACTAAATGAATTTATAGTAAAAGTTGGGAACCCCTTAAACTGTATTTCAAGCCACAACTTTTATTTATTTAATTCATTTTTAACCAAACCCAAAATAAAAAATTAGTTTTTACTCTTTTGGTAATTATTTCATAAGGGCAGCAGAGGCTGGGTTCATACTTGTCCAACAAATGGACCGACATTGTGAGCACAAGTCACATGACGTCACCAAATCAATGTTTCCCTATGAGACCCGTCTTAACTGACACAAGTCGGTCCGACTTTGAAAAAGGTTCCTGTACATTGTCTTAAGTGATCTGACTTTGGCATGCGACTTATGCTCTGAGGATCTTAAAGGGGAACCCCATGCCAAATTTAACGAAAAAAAACCAGCATGGGGTTCCCCCCCCAAGAGCATACCAGGCACTTCAGTCTGGTATGGATTTTAAGGGGAACCCCTGTGTTGATTTCTTCTCCCCTCTCTGACTCTTTTCCCTCTTCTGGTGCTGTCTTCTCACTCTGTCAGTTCTTCTCCGCTCTCCACTGATGTCTTGTAGCCTTCTCCAGTTCTTCTCCCTCTGTCTGCTGTCTTCTGCCTCTGTCCGCTGTCTTCTGCCTCTGCTGTCTTCTCCCTCTGTTCTTCCTTCCTCCTATATTGATTTGATGATCTCTCCCGCACTAATGCTGGGGCCGTGCTGTACAATGACTTATATTGGCTTGGGGCAGGGCCACCGGGTGACGTCATCTGGAGGCCACGCCCCATGCCAATATAAGTCATTGCACAGCATGGACCCGGCATTAGTGCGGGAGAGATCATCAAATCAACATCAGAGGAAGGAAGAACAGAGGGAGAAGACAGCGGACAGAGGCAGAAGACAGCGGACAGAAGGAGAAGAACGGCAGAGGGAGAAGACAGCATCAGAAGAGGGAAAAGAGCCGGAGAGGGGAGAAGAAATCGGAGGGAGAAGATGCCGGAGCTGCCTTAATAAAATTCTTTAAAAACCTGTGTAGTGTGTTTATTTTTGACACTTTTTTTTAGGTGAATGGGTAGGGGTACAATGTATCCCATACTCATTCCCATAGGGTGGGGGCCGGGATCTGGGGGCCTCCTTGTTAAAGGGGGCTTCCAGATTCTGATAAGCCCTTCGCCCGCAGACCCCGACAACCACTGGCCAGGGTTGTCGGGAAGAGGCCCTTGTCCTCATTAACATGGGGACAAGGTACTTTGGTTTTCCTGACCTGCCAGGCTGCGTTGCCAGATAAGGGTTTGGTATGGATTTTGGGGGAACCCCATGGCATTTTTTTGGCGTGAGGGGTTCCCCTTAAAACCCATACCAGACCGAAGGGCCTGGTATGTTCTTGGAGGGGGGACCCCATGCCATTTCTTTTTTTTTAATTTTGCGTGGAGTTCCCTTTCAAGATTCATACCAGGCACAGTGCCTGAAATTGTCGGGATCAAAGTCGGATCCCCGTTCACTGAAGTTGGACTGATGTAGGACCGTTGTAGGACACATGTCGCAGAGCAAAGTAGGATGAAAGTCGGATCATTGTCACGTCGGACAAGTGTGAACGCAGCCTTAGATTTCAATGGGAATGCCTCAAGCTTTTTGTTGCATGTTTTCTGCGAAAACAGCATCTCTCCTCCGCTAATCTCCTCCACCTAGTGATTTCTATTAGATAGAATAAAAACATTAGAATCTTGATTACACATGTAAAATGCTTGTAATAAGCTTCTAATACGCTTGCAAAACTCTCAAATAAAAATGCTTGAAAATCACTCTGCTCAGGTGTGAACAGGGCCTGAAGCTCAAGCTCCATAACTCTCAACAAACAAAATCCAATGTAATTAAATGTTGGTTGTTCACCAATGAGCCCTCAGGTGCCTATTGCTTGACGCCTGACTCTCCAAAAGCTAAATGAGCTATTCATGAGGCAGTTCTGGGCATTTTGGCCCCACAAACCTGTGAGCACCTGTAAATGTTCAAACTGAGTGTGTTTGTGTGTTTTTTCAGGCGTATTTCAGGTATTTTTCAGCTTGTAAGAACTGGCCTCCTCCTCCTAGTGCTTTCCATTGGCTAAAACAAAAATGCCTGAAGCTTGAATACACATGTAAAATACTTTAAATATGCTGCAAAAACACCTGTACCTGTAAATGTGTTCAAAAAATGCTTAAAGCGGAGTTCCACCCAAAAGTAGAACTTCCGCTGGATTGCTTCCCCCCCCCTCTGGTGCCACATTTGTCACTTTTGAAGGGGGAGCCGGGGCCTGTTTTTGATAGGTCCCCCTACCTACCTCCGGGAGATCGACCCTTGAATTTTTTCCATCCAGGCTGGAACACCAATTTAAGTTCTTCTTTCTGTGAATCCTGGCCCTTTAAGAGCTTCTAAATTCTGGGAGGTGGAGGTGGGCATTTGGGTCATGTAACCACTGTGATTGGCTGTCACAGAGGTCAACCTATTTGGAAAGCTCTCGATCACAAGTATGCATCGGGAGCTTTCCGGTCACCACCGGTAACTGTGCTGGGAGGGCCCAGGGCGCACAGAAAAGTGTTTACATAGGGCCACATATATGCAGCCTCTCTGCATTAAAGCCCACCTACCGAGAGGCTGCATATATGCATACCTTTGGCGGGAATAGGTTAAAGACACTCAAATTAAAAAGACTGAACATCTCTGTGCTCAGGTGTGAAGCTGGCCAAAATAATATTTGTGTATGTGAATCACATGTGTTCCTTCTATAGTTTTTATTACATTTTTTAAATAAAGAGTGTTAGAAACAATTACAGATTTTGCCATTACTAATTGCATAGAATGATACTTGTCTAATTGTATTGATTTTACACATATATACATATGTATAAAATAAAAACCCCACGCATTATTCAAAAATATAAAAAAAGATAAATAATCAGAAAGCAGCTATCACTACAAAATGTGTACTCTTCATACTACAACGGAAAAAATATTACAAACATTATATATATTAAATGTGTAAAAAGATAGCCTAGGTAGCCTTTGAGAAAGCCTTGATGGAATCTGGATGCCATATATTGGAATATGGATGTGACATGCCTTGTTTTATCTGCCAAAATGCAAGTGTTTTTTTTTTACCATTTTCAATAAAAATCATGAGAACGATCTGCACTATTAGTGTCTTTTTTTCCAGGTCCAGAAAAGCCAAGCTTTCCTTATCGATGACGGAAGTGAAGGGGGGACCCATATCATTATTATTGCAGTGTGAAACAAAATCATGGCCAAGACCAAGTTTTCACTGCCATCCCAGATGATGATGATGTCATCAATATACCTCCCATAGAACACTATGTTGGAAAGAAATGGGTTGTTATGCCACATTTTGGAGGACTCCCATAGGCCCATAGTGAGACTGGCATAGGAGGGGGAAAAATTGGGGCCCATGGCTGTTCCAGTGGTTTGTAAAAAGAACTCTCCTTCAAACTTAAAATAATTGTGGGTGAGACAGAAAGAGGTGGCCTCCAAGATGAAGGAAGCCTGTCTGGGGTTCAGCGAAGGGTCCTCACATAAAAATGTTAGTACAGCATGCAATCCAACTTTGTGAGGTATAGAGGTAGAAGTGACTACACACCACGCCCACTGCCTCTACAATAAGGAATGCACACCGGCTCTCAGAATACCGGCATGAAGAAGGAGCCAATCTGATGCTCTGAAACACGTCCTATGCAGTAGACATCACTTCCTAGCCCCGTATGGTCCACGCTGGTCCTGGGCGCACTTCCACTGACGTCACCTACTAGTCCAGTGCTCCACCCTGATTCCCCTCAGCACAGCTGTCTCCTCCTCGATTCCTCTCCCTGCAACCTCCCTCTGCTGGACAGCTGGGACCTCTGGTACATCACTGCAGACTGGATCCCTTGGAACCGCTGATGCTGGACTCTTTTTACTACTGATGAGCCTTTTATTTTCTTACTTTTAAGTGTTTTTAACCTCTTGGCCATTAAAGTCATTGTGTTTCTGCACTTAGAGGTGCCTTCTGTTTGTCTTTTTCTTCCTCAGAGTGATTTGGTAAACCTGCCATACACAGCGGTATACACCTGTGAGCTGTACCGATATATATATATATATATATATATATATATATATTTCTTCTTATTTAGATGCTTATAATTATATATAATAGTTAGTGTTTATAATTGATTGATTTGGGGTCTTTGCCCTGATAGCGCTTCACTGTTGGTATTATTTTTTTTGTATTGATATATAGTTAGTGTTGTATCCAGGTTGCTTATGTACAGTAGGTTTGTTCTGCATACATAGCAGTGAATGGTTATGTTTTAATAAAAAAATTAGCAGAGATAAAATGGCAGACTCAGTTATAATAACTCATGCTGCATACAGAGCTGACCCCAGTAAATTTTGTTTGCTAGGGTACACATATCACTTCCAGCATCCACTGACAGTAAATTGCCGTAATGAATATAAATGTGTACATTCCCTCATTAACTAAATGCATTACACAAAACTGCAGTGCATCCACCCTTATAACTACTGAAAGGCAAGCATTAGTCAGCCCTCCAAAACGTAGCATGCAGACTGGTACCCGTTTTGTGGCAGTATTGGGGAGCAGTGCGTAAACTGTCTGTGTTATATAAATCCTGTATAATAATAATAATAATAATAATAATTGTAACAATGCAAGGAACCGTTTACGTTTTTTTTTTTAAACTTTATTGAAATTACAAAGTGATGTTTCTATTTACAGCAGTGGCGCTGCAGTGCAGTGAATGGGGCAGACATAATTTTTCCATAATTCAGCGCACATCACACCAGTGCTGTGGTGTGAATAGGATGCAGAGAAAATAACTGTTTTCTATGTACCTTTGCAGTGACTGGCGCTTATCTGGTACAGAGAAAAAAGCACTGCATATAAGTGTGAATAGACTCCAAATGATGTGTTGCAATGATGCACCTGCATTAACACAACATGTTTCAGTATGTAAAGGTGTACTACTTTAAAGTCAGTACACATGAACAGAACATTTTACCTTTTTTTAATGCAGCAAGTCCTAATCAGTGTTAATTTTGGCAGCAAATTTCAATTTAGCTTTAGTCTTAGGACTAAAATGGCATTTTAGCTTTAGACCCATTTTAGTCTTCTGCAATTGTTTTAGTTTTAGTCGTATTTAGTCGACTAAATCTCCAGGACATTTTAGTCGACTAAAATCATTTTAGTCAACTAAAACTCATTTTAGTCATCTAAAATGTAATGGATGTAGTTAAATTGAAATGCATTTGTTTCTCTACAATTTCAAAACTCATTATATACTGCTGGAGTGAAAAATCGAATAGAGTTGTGCTGATAAGTTTACATACCCTGGCAGAATTGATGATTTCTTGGCCATTTTTCAGAGAATATGAACGATAACACTTTTCTTTCACTCATGGTTAGTGTTTGGCTGAATCCATTTGTTATCAATTAACTGTGTTTACTCTTTTTAAATCATAATGACAACAGAAAATACGCAAATGACCCTGATTAAACATTTACATACTGTGTATTGCCCCCTTTAATATCAATGACAGCTTGAAGTCTTTTGTGGTATTTGTGGATGAGGCTCTTTATCTTCTCAGATGGTAAAGCTGCCCATTCCTCTTGGCAAAAAGCCTCCAGTTCCTGGAAATTCTTGGGCTGTCTTGCATGAACTGCACGTTTGAGATCTCCCCAGAGTGGCTCAATAATATTGAGGTCAGGAGAATGAGATGGCCACTCCAGAACCTTCACTTTATTCTGCTGTAGCCAATGACAGGTAGACTTGGCCTTGTGTTTTGGATCATTGTCATGTTGGAATGTCCAAGTACCTCCCATGCGCAGCTTCCTGGCTGATGAATGCAAATGTTCCTCCAGTATTTTTTGATAACATACTGCATTCATCTTGCCATTCATTTTTGACCAAATTTCCTGTGCCTTTGTAGCTCACACACCCCCAAAACATCAGCAATCCACCTCCGTGTTTCACAGGCTCTGTCGACTCCTATCCAAATGTAGGGTTCAGGCTACTTTCACACTGAGGCGTTTGAAAAACGCGTGCAAAACATGAAGCGTTATTACCGCGTTTTTACCGCGTTAGCGCTATAATTAGCGCTAACGCCCATGCGCTTTTCAAGCGCTAGCATTAAATAAATAGCACATCCCCCTACATTACATCCTGTTTACTTCCTGGTATTTTGACCTTTCCACAACCTCTGGGCGTTTTGCTGGTGCTTTTAACGCGCTTTTAAAGCGCTTTACATTCATTTCAATGTATATAGGCATTTTTAATGCGCTATTTTTAGTGCTCAGAATAAGCACAAAAAATCATGCTTGCAGGACTTTTTTAAACGCGGCGCCAGCACGACGCCCCAGTGTGAATAGGTACATTGGAATTAATGGGCAGCGTTTTGGAAGCACTATTTTTAGCACAAAACGCTAGGGAAGCGTCTCCATGTGAAAGGGGCCTTATGGTTGTGGCCCAAAAGCTCAATTTTGGTCTCATCACTCCAAATGACTTTGTGCCAGAAGGTTTGAGGCTTGTCTCTGTGCTGTTTGGCATATTGTAAGCGGGATACTTTGTGGCATTTGTCTAGTAATGGCTTTCTTCTGGCAACTCGACCATGCAGCCCATCTTTCTTCAAGTGTGTTCTTATTGTGCATCTTGAAACATCCACACCGCATGTTTTCAGAAAGTCCTGAAGTTATTTGTGGGTTTTTCTTTGCATCCCAAACAATTTTCCTGGCAGTTGTGGCTGAAATTTTAGTTTGTCTACCTGACCGTGGTTTGGTTTCAACAGAACCCCTCATTTTCCACTTCTTGATTAGAGTTGAACACTGCTGATTGGCACTCTCAATTCTTTGGATATCTTTTTATATCCCGTTCCTGTTTTATACAGTTCAACTGACTCAGAATCCAGAAACGTCAGTGCAGCACTGGATGAAAGATGCAAGGGTCTGTCAGGAGTCCAGAAACTCATTGACCTTTTATACACACACACTAATTACAAGCAAACAGATCACAGGTGAGGATGGTTACCTTTAATAGCCATTCAAACCCCTTTGTGTCAGCTTGTGTGCATGTTATCAGGCCAAAATCACCAGGGTGTGTAAACTTTTGATCAGGGTCATTTGGGTAGTGTCTGTTGTCATTATGATTTTAAAAGAGTAAACACAGTTGATTGATAATAAATGGTTTCAGCCAAACACTAACCATGAGTGAAATAAATGTTTTTGTGTTCTCATTCATATTCTCTGAAAAATGGCCAAGAAATCATAAATTCTGCCAGGGTATGTAAACTTATGAGCACAACTGTATGTTATTATTCATGGAATTGAGGTATGAACATGCACTACAGACCAATGTTAATTTTGATGTCAAATTTCAATTTAGTTTTAGTCTTAGTCTTTTGACTAAAATAGCATTTTAGTTTTAGTCGTATTTTAGTCTTTTGACTAAAATGCCATTTTAGTTTTAGTCGTATTTTAGTCATCTCAATTGTTTTAGTTTTAGTCGTATTTTAGTCGACTAAAATGATATTAAGTTCATCGACTAAAATGTTTTAGTCAACGAAATTTACACTGGTACTAATGCTGCGTTGCGGTGTGCTTCAGTGCAGTTTTGTTGCCTGCTACTGTAGCGCCTTGTACACACGGTGCAACGGTTGTGCGACCGCACATTCAACTTTTTCCAAAATCGTCTGTTGGCGGTTTTGTCTAGCGTACTGACGGTAATCAAGTAATCGTACAACAAAGCCGAACGTGGTGACGTGTTACGAGCGTCTAAAGAGGAAGTTCAGGTGAATGTGATTTGTGAATTAGGAAGGCAGGTTTACATGACCGAACACTTCCGGGGGTTCCTGACTTCTGAGCATGCGCGTTTTGCACGTACAGCTTTTGTTGGTCCAACTTCTGTACACATGATTCAAGAGTCCTACAACGGCTTGTTGGCCAACAAAAGTTTTCTAGTTTGTTCAGCCAACTTCTGTTGAACATCGGCTGTTGTAATCGCACGTACTAATGGTTGGATTATCGTACAACAAGCTTTTGTGAGATCGTTGTTGTACGACCGTTGCATCGTGTGTGCAGGCCATAAGAGTGAATTGGGGCATCATTCCATGAATGGTATCATGCTGCGGTGCTCAAATTACTGTGAACTGCGGTAGTATGCAGTAAAACATGCGTTTCAGCTCGGATTACTGTAACACACCAACCTGAAAGAAGCCATCAGATAAAAGAACCCACTAACTCGACTCCACCTGTAATTGAAAAATCATAAATGGGTGGACTGTAGGCTTGTGCAATTTGTTTCGTTCCGAATTTCGATCTTACTGAATTTTTTTAAATTTGGCAATTTGGACGAATTTCGAAATTGTGAATTTCCGAATTTTTTCCGAACTTTCTTTTTCCGATTCGGCAATCGGAAAAACCGAATTGCGGTAATTCGCAAATTTGGAAATTCGGCAATCAGAACAGCCGAAAATCCAAAATTCGGAAACCTATAATTTAATAGCTATTTATTATTATTTCAAATGTTCTTGCTTATTTCCGAATTCCGGAAATAAGCAAGAACATTTGAAATAATAACTAACTAATAAATTATTAGTTATTATTTCAAATATTTTTTCTTGTTTCCGAATTTCTGAAATCCAGCAATTCAGAAATAAGAAAGAACATTTGAAATAATAATAAATAACTATTAAATTATAGGTATTGGAATTTCCTTGAAAAATTGACTGTTAGTGAACTTAAATATGAAATTTATCACTAACAGCCATATTTTCAAGGAAATTTCCAATACCAATAATTTAATAGTTTTTTATTAGTTAGTTATTATTTCAAATGTTCTTTCTTATTTTCGAATTTTCGGATTTCCGAATTTCGGATTTTCTTCTGCTCAGATTGCTGAATCTCCGAATTACCACAATTGCCGAATTTGCGAATTTCCGATTTCCAAATTTTCCAATTCCAAATTTTTCGAATTTCTGAATTCCCGAAAAAATAAAAAAACAAACGAAACGAAAACTAACACATTTTTCAGCCATGCACAAGTCTGTTGGACTGACCCTTTAACAGGAAAGCATTACATCTATCCCCTCCTAAACTGCCTCACAAGCATGAAGAAGCAAAGTAGACTTACTAAAATGCTGCATGTAGCATTTTTCCAAATTGATCATTATCCCCATGTTGCTCAACTGATCCCATTTCACGAAGCTGCATCTGAGAGGGGGCAACAGTACTTTCTTATTAACAAAAAACTCTTAGAGGATATGTGCACCCTTTCTGATGATGGAAAAATGTAAACTTTGTGACTGATTTACAAAGGTTTAAAGCAGGGTAATCTGAAGGGAACATACATAAACATTCAGTCGCGTGCAGCAATATATATATATATATTTTTTTTTTTTTTTAAATTGAGCTTTTCTTGCCCATGACTGGATGTTTGAAGTAGTTTTTTTCACTGCACCACACCACACAACTAAGCGATAACTCCACTTTAAAAAAAAAGCAAATACAAAATTAGCTTATACAATTGCTAGTCAAGCCATATTGTAATTTAAAGTGTCATTAAACCCATATCACAAAAAAAAACAAAAAACTGTCAGTACATCTTGTATTACATACTATTCATAATCACTATGGGATTCATTTTTTGTATTATGCAAAAATCCTGGTTAATTCTGCTGTTCACTGTTCCTCCCACCTTGTCTGTGTCCCTGCTGCAGCTTGACATTGTGTAGACCACCCGTTGCCACATCTACTGAGCATGCTCCAGTTTCAGTTCCCTTCTAAGCTGTTCATTTCCTCCTTTTTTCTTATCTGAGCAGCCCATGTGACTATAGAGTCACACATGTGGGTGTATACACTCTGGAAAAATAGCAGCCCTCTCCCTCCCTCCTCCTCTATGCCCATTAAACAGTTAAACACAGTGGGAGCAGGATATTACATGTTGATTGATGGAGGCATCACCTCCCTATAATTCTAAGCACATACAAGCAATAGACACAGGCTGGAGAGGTATGAAACAGGCTATAATTTGCAGAGCCTCCCCCTAGATAGCCCACACCATGTTTTTGCACAAACATAATAAAGATTTGTTTTTCCAATACATATTTGTATTACCATTTAAAACATTTAGTTGATATTAAATATATATTTTCCTTTGTATTTCGAAAGCTGTTTTTTTTTTGATCATATTATACATTAGAGGACTACAAGCTCCTACCACTGATGTTTCCCTTCAAATGGGCTGGGAGAGGACTGGGTCACATGACAACTGTAGATTGATTATAAAAAAGGTGCTTCAATTTTTTTTTCAAATTAAAATAAATACAGTGCATCCATATCCATAAAAAGAGGAGATAATGTAAAAACAGTGTGTGTTTAGTATCACTTTAACCACTTCCACCCCAGAAGGATTTACCCCCTTAATGACCAGAGCACTTTTTGCGATTCGGCACTGCGTCGTTTTAACTGCCAATTGCACGGTCGTGCAACGTTGTACCCAAATGCCGAACGAAATTGACATCCTTTTTTCCCACAAATAGAGCTTTCTTTTGGTGGTATTTGATCACCTCTCCGTCATTTCTGATCACGCTATAAACAAAAAAAGAGTGAACATTTTGAAAAAAAACAGACAGATCGGACATTTTTGACACTTTTTTGGGACCAATAACATTTACACAGCGATCAGAGCTAAAAAAAGCCACTAATTACTGTATAAATGTCACTGGCAGGGAAGGGGTTAACCTGCAGGGGGCAATCAAAGGGTTAACTGTGTCTCTAGGCATGTTCTAACTGTGAGGGGGCTGGACTGGCAGGGGCATGACAGATCTAACTGATCCCGATGACAGGGATCAGTAGATCTCTGTCATGCCGCCTGACAGAGCGGGGAACCGGCGTGTTTACATCGGCGGGTCCACGCTTTTTTTTCTGTAGCAGGTGATCGCTGGTCGTTGGCGAATATAAAGTCTGTCCGACCCGCTGCCCCACTCAGGGAGCGTGTAGCGGGCACGAGAGCTCGCCACATGTGCCCCGCGCTTGCCCCCTAGCTGCACATGCACGAATTGCCGTTTCTAAACGCCGATCTTCGCTATGCTGCCAACTTGCAGCAGTAAATGTATGTGAGTCGGTCGGGAACTGGTTAATGTTATTAAAAAAACATTTTCTTTTCAATCTTCAGCCACAATATGAATTCTTGCTTGTATGATTGGCTCACAAGTATGCACTAAGATACAAGTAAGCTCTTAGGTACACTCTGCAATAGGAATTTCAGGTTTGGTGAGATATTCCCCAAGTTTAATTTCTTCTAACGAGAAGCAAACACTGCAGCTTTTCTCATCAGAACACTAAAAATGCACCAGATGATTATAATGATCCAGACGGTCCTATTCAGATCCAGTGTAGACTCACACTACCCACAGAGAAAAATGTTCTGGGTAGTGATTGCAGCTTTCAACAAAGGGAAAAGCAACGCACTGTCCCCCCGCCCTTTTTTTTCCCCCTAAACTTTAAGCAAATGTCACAAACGCAAAAATGCAGGGTTGCACAGAGACCTGCAGAGCGGTGCAGAAACATGCAGACGTGTTGCATTTTTCCGCACTGCTCTGTCCGGGAGCTGACAGCTGCGATGAAGTGTGAATGGGGCACGCAAAAAAATCACTGAAATGAACAGCTATTTGCAATTCTCATATATCACTCAGAAAGATTGTTTTTTTTTTTTTTTCAAGCCCGTTGCACCTGAGGTTGGAGTCTTTTTTACTTAATACTCATGACTTCATACCCTTCATACAATCTTTACAAATATTTTGCATCGCATGTACAGTCCCTTGATTACATCTGAATACAAATCTCATCTATATATTTAACACACGCATATTACACAGCACACTACACATCTAATCACAAGTCCTTGGCCCCGAAGGAACTTACAATCTAATGTTCCCATCACACACATAATCACACACTCACTTACATACTCAAAGGCCACTTTTTTGATCAGATGCCAATTAACTTTTTGACATGAAACTGAAACCCTCTAACAACAATTTACCAAGAGCTGCATATGACATGGACTAGCTTACGGTGACCAGACGTCCCTGTTTTCTGGGGGCAGTGCCCGGACTGAGGACACTGTCCCCGGATAGCAGGGACAGACTGGGCCAGGGACAGTGTCCTCAGTCTGGGTACTGGGCAGCTCTGATGCCTGGTTAAAAGGTTGCAGCAATACACTGTATACTGTACAGTGCTACACTTGCAGAACTGCAGCGGAGCCGGAGCGGTACACTGTTCCTTCCCTGTCTCTGCCCAGCCCGACAGGAGATTCCTAGGCCCCGCCCAGGCATGACATCATTAAGGTGTAAGGAGGCGGGATGCAAGTGGTCCCTAATGCTCCAGTGACCAATGGCAGTGCATTTACCCCCTGCATGCTGCTTATGACAAATATCATTATAGATTAATTTACCATCCAATCCCCCCCCCCCAAAAAAAAATAAACCTTAGTTAACGCATAATTTCCGCCTATCAGTGCCCATCATTGTCTCCTATCAGTGCCCACCATTGCCACATATCAGTGCTGCCTATCAGTACCCATCATTGACGATTATCAGTGCCACCTACCAGTGCCCACAATTACCGCCTATCAGTGGGAGGGGGATGAGTCATGAGTCATAAGAGGGCCAATGAAAGCTGCAGGGCTGCAGAGCTGGAGATGTGCCTCTGTGTGTCTGTGTAAATCCAGAAAGTGAACAGGCAGCAGCTTCAGCTGCCCACAGTTAAAATGGCTGCAGCCAGACTTAGTGGAGGGAGATTTCTGCAGCTTATTTGGCAAGTACAGAATCACAGTATATATAAAATAATATGCAAAGTGGTTGGAGGGAAGCTTCAGAATAGCAAAGATGTTTTTATTACAAATTATGTGAGCAGACTGCAGTTCCTCTTCAATAATGTACTAATATTAAGCACAGCACATTTACTATACTATTATTGAGTGATTTTTTTTCACTTAGGATCCTTTCACATGAACGTTTCGATCAGGTCTGCCTGTCCATTTTTCAGGCAGACCTGACCGGAACCTTCATTCTTCTCTTTGGAGCAGTGGGTGTAAACTGACATGTGTCTAACATCCAATCCAGGGATGGGGATCTATTCCCCTTCCATCCAGCGGATCAGATGATAGTCGGGTGCAAACAGACAGGTGATCCGTTTACATCTGGCCACCCATACAGGACAGTGGGCTGTTTCCTTGTCCGTTCTGCATAAGTGGAGAGGACACTGACCTGTCATCTGCCTGCTCAGCAGGGATCAGTGGACAGATCCCCTGCCGACCAAACGGATCGCAGCTGGAGTCTGCCCCATGGGAAAAGATCCTAAGTGTCCATTCACTCAGCTATAAAATAGTAACTGTTGTGTGGATTTAAGTATATATATATATATATATATATATATATATATATATATATATATATATATATATATATATATATACACTATATTGTCAAAAGTATTGGGATGCCTTTACATGCAAATGAACTTTAATGGCATCCCAGTCTTAATCTGTAGGGTTCAATATTGAATTAGTCCACCCTTTGCAGCCATAACAGCTCCAACTCTTCTGGGAAGGCTGTCCACAAGGCTTAGGAGTGTCTATGGGAATGTTTGACCAATCTTCCAGAAGCGCATTTGTGAGGTCAGTCACTGATGTTAGATAAGAAGGCCAAAGGTGTTCTGTGGGGTTGAGGTCAGGACTCTGTGAGGGCTAGTCAAGTTCCTCCACCCCAAACTCACTCATCCATGTCTTTATGGACCTTCTTTGTGCACTGGTCCAAATTATTTGGTGGAGGGGGTTGTTTTTCAGGGTTTGGGCTTGGCCCCTTAGTTCCAGTGAAGAGAACTCTTAAGGCATACCAAGACATTTGGACAATTTCATGCTCCAAACTTGGTGGGAACAGTTTGGGGAAGGCCCCTTCCAACATGACTGTGCACAAAGCAAGGTCCACAAAGACATGGATGAACGAGTTTGGGATGGAGGAACTTGACTGGCCTGACCGCAACCCGATAGAACACCTTTGGAATAAATTAGAGAGGAGACTGTGAGCCAGGTCTTCTCATCCACAACAGTGCCTGACCTCACAAAAAAGCTTCTGGAAGAATGGTCCCATAGACATACTCCTAAACCTTGTGGACAGCCTTCCCAGAACAGTTAAAGCTGTTGTAGCTGCAAAGGGTGGGTCAACTCAATATTGAACACTACAGACTAAAACTGGAATGCCATTAAAGTGTGTATAAAGGCAGGCGTCCCAATACTTTTGGTAATATAGTGTATGAGAAATTTTAGAAAAAACAATATAAAGCAGACTTTTATCATATGTGCCTCATATAAAACCTAAGCAATTTTTCTGTTTGTTAGGTGGGCATTTGCAGCCATTTTTGCAAGTGCAGTGCACTTGCAACTGCTTATGTGTCAGGGACACTACTTTAATCGTGTTCTGTTAGTTCAGTTGGCAACATTTTGGCATATTTAAATAGATTTTATATTGCAGTTAGACAAATTAATTTTTTTTTTTTTTTTTGTGCAAAATATTACATTTGCGGCCAGCGGGGCATTTCTTGCACAAAATTAAAAAGTGCGTCTACATTGCTGGTTTAAAAAATATAGATATTCTAAATACTACATTTGCGGCCAGCGGTGCATTTCTTGCACAAAAATAAAAATTGTGTCTACATTACTGGTTTAAAAAAAAAAATATTCGAAATACTACATTTACGGCCAGCGGTGCATTTCTTGCACAAAAATAAAAAGTGCGTCTACATTGCTGGTTTTAAAAAAAAGAATAATAAATAGTGCTACATAGTACATTTGTACCTTGCTGTGCATTTCTTGCAAAAAATTAAAAAGTGCATCGACATTGCTGGTTTAAAAAAAAAAATAGTGCTACATTGTGCATGTGCACCTTGCTGTGCATTTCTTGCACAAAATTAAAAAGTGCGTCTACATTCCTGGTTTAAAAAAAAAGAATAATAAATAGTGCTACATAGTACATTTGCACCTTGCTGTGCATTTCTTGCACAAAATTGCACCAAATGACACCGGGGGCTCAGTGGAAGCACAAGGCGAAGGCAGAGGAGGAGGAAGAGGTCGCCAACGCAGCTGTGGCACCGCCAGCACCTCAGAAGGCAGGGTTAGCATGGCCGAAATGTGCAAAAGCTTTGTCAGCAGCCCGCCACAACAAACAGCACCACCAGCTGATAGGCAATGTCTTAGCAGGAGGCAGCATTTCAGCAACATTGGTGCAAGAGTGTGTGCACACGCCTACACGAACTGACTGATGGGTCTGCCCCATTCAACTTCTGGGTCTCCAAATTGGCCACATGGCCTGAGCTTGCCCTTTATGCCTTGGAGGTGCTGGCCTGCCCTGCAGCCAGTGTATTGTCTGAACGTGTGTTTAGCACAGCATGGGGTGTTATCACAGACAAGCGCAGCCGCCTGTCCACAGCCAACGTGGACAAGCTAACCTTTATTAAAATGAATCAGGCATGGATCCCACAAGACTTGTCTGTACCTTGTGCAGAATCAACATTTATACCGGCCTCACACAGCCATTGGTATACTTAAGTGAACTTATTCTTTTCTTTTTTTTTATAGAACATAAGTCTTTATTAGAATTTGTAACAGGAGAAACATGAAAAATAAACCATGGTACATTTTATATGGAAAAAGTGAACCCGTGCTAGAACATCTCTGGGTTTATCTGCAGATAGTTAACTCTTTTTTTTTTAATATGTCTCAATATTTTGGGGGCTACCCCAAATAGAAAAAACAAACAAAAAACAGTGTTGGCTACCTCCTCCACCGCCATGGTCACCACCTCCTCAACCTCCTACTCCACATACACCTCCTCCTCCATGTTTTATGTGATTTTAACTTATTTCCCTATCCACATTTGTTTGCAGGGCACGTGTCCTACTCTTACCCCCATTTTCCTTCCTTTTGCAGCCCTCTAGCCCTTTCCAGGACTTTTTTAGAGCCATTTTAGTGCCCCATGACTTCAATGGGGTTCGGGGCTGAACTCGAACTTTTTCATGAAGTTCGGCCGAACCCGAGCATCCAGGTGTCTTCTCAACTCTATTCATATCATCTTCCTGATGCACAAGGGTTGTGTTTTTTTATAAGTGTGCACAGTTCTACTTCTTCACTAAGTATATACTGTATATACAGAATGTAGTTAGCTTTAAATATCTGTGTAATTACTGTAGCTTTAAATGTGAATATATGGCAGCAGCTGGTCATGCACCTGATGACTGCATTACACATAATAATGAGACAAAAACGAAATGACATGTTAATAAAAGGTAATGACACCTATACATCAACCATTTCATCATATCAGATGCCCCAAAGAAGAGAGAGGTACCTTATACAGCCCCAGCTCAGTTATTACACCACACTGGAGACCCCACATCCAGAACTTTATGAGTGACACCTGAATACCCAGCAGCAATTTTTATGAATACACCGCACATATTTATATCCCTATAATTGCACATATAGTACATAATTGCATTATACTTGAATATGACTGCATTCCATTGCACAGCTCTCCTAACTGATCACTCAATGCCCTGACTGTTCAGCAATCCTTGATTCCAATACACCCCATGTAATTTCATTAGACCTGAAAATACAGTATATGATTTCATTATACCTGAGCACTCACCCCCCCCCCCCCCCTCTGCTCATATTACAGCCTCTCATCACTGCCCCCACCACCCCACTCACACAGCCCCATGCTGCCCATTCACCTTAACTCCTTCAAGGGCACAGCATGCCAGTATAGCTGTCTGGGTAGCTGGCAAGTGGATGTCCTCATCCATGCTGCTAGCATCAAGCATCACTCCTAAAGCAGAGGCTTTATTGTGCTGTCACATTACAGATTACCAATGCAGCTTAGAATAGAGTGAATGTGCAGCAAGCATCACATGGATCCAGCCCTATTACAGCCCATGGCACGTTTATGCAACAACGGCAATGCCTCTGCAATGCAAAAAAAAAAAAAAATCCCCCCTTTGATCGCAGGCAGATGACAAGTCAGAGGATGGAGATGGGTGATCTGTTGGTGTCCAGGAGCTGAGATCGCTCCATAAAGCAGTGAGTCAGCCACTGACAGCTCAAAGCCCAGCACACATGCCCAAATTTGCCCTCTCCTAGCTGTCCCTGGCCATGCCAACCTTATGACCCCCCCAAGACATCACCTACCTCTACATTCTCAGCTTCAGCCATCTTCCTCCTTAGGAGTAAGCAGCGGGAGGAGTGTTTAATTCCCATAAGAGCCAACTCTTTTTTCCCCTCTTTACAAATCTTGTAGGGTGTAGATAAAATATCATCCGAAAAATAGAAGCCAAGGGAAAGCCTAGCCAACTGCCACTGTCCAGCACCAGGCACAGGGGGACAGCTCCTCCACTCTGAAGTTTGTCCACAAGTTGAAGTTCTTTAACTAGTCAAAATAAATAAATAAATTGTATCAAAACGAGGAAGTTTTCCCAGATGATCCAAAGCTGAGGTCATGGCAGAAGCTTTGGGGACAGCAGAGTCTTGAGATAGACAAGTGGAGGTTGCAGCATCCTGAGCAAGAGCGAGGAGGAAGAGGCAAGCCCAGCACTAGAGTCAGCTGCAAGCTTATGGGACAAGTTAGGAGGAAGCCTAGATAACCTGGATAGGAAAGGAGAAGGAAATCCTCGGTCTCCTGGATATTGCTCTGTTTTTCCAATGCACTCAACTTTTATTAATGATCTTCACTTGCTTGTTGTAATCCAGATGAAACAGTGTCGATTAGACATAGATATATATATTTTTTTCTTTCTGGGTCAGCCCAGTAACCCTTTCAGTTCATCCTCTTGCTGATTGGAGAAAGGGATTTTTTTTCAAGCCCCTGTAGCTTGCTTTGGCTTGTCTGACTTCTTTTCAATGAGAAACTCATATGCACAAAAGAGAGAGAGAGAGAGAGAGAGAAAGGGAGAGAGAGGAGAAGAGAGAGAGTGCCTATAGCATCAGGCAGTATAAAGAACAATATCAAGTGCATTAGAATATAGTGCAGTGCCCCCTAAGTCAGCTTCTTCAGAGCTGAGATCTCTGCACCCTTTCCTGCATAACCTAGTTAAACTAATATTTTTTTTCTTCCCAGTTGGCTTCAGGGAAGTTTTACAATAACATATGCTGTGTGTGTGTTATGTGTGCATATGTCATACAGCAGAACTAGGTTTTGTGTTATTGTTTTTAGGTTGACAAATGCTGCTGAGTATAGTCAGAGCTAAGGTGCTGCTTTGATTTCTGTGCAGCAGATTGAGGTTATCTCATATATAGAATGAATGCATTGTCATATTGTTTTAGGCACTAGAGCTGGGGAACTAAAAGTCCCAGCATGTTGGTAGCCACAAGTAGGATACTATGCCAGAGAAATGTAAAGATGTGGTTTTAATGGAAACCTTTTCAGAGAGACTTGGAAGCTGTCATGCTTAGCCTCATTCTTCAAAATACTTTGTGCCTGGCTGTCATAGCAGGTTTCATGTTTGAATGCAAATCAGAATAGAAAGAGAACATCTGCCTACTTGTTCTGGGTCAGTTGAAGTAGGGGGTCAGCATATCAGCCAAGAAACTGGCATTTTTATGAGTTTTTTTTTTCCTTTTCCTTCCTTCCTTCCTTCTTTCCTTCTTTCCTTCCTTCCCTCCCTTCTGTCTTTCCTTCCTTCCTCCCCCCTTCCTTTCTTTCCACCCTTCCTCCCTTCCTTCCCTCCCTTCTGTTCTTCCTTCCTTCCTCTTTTTTTCCTTCCTGCCCTGCTTTCACTTAACTTCTTAATTTTACCATTTACAAATAATATACCCTAAGACCCCTTTCACACCAAGGCGTTTTTCAGGCGTTTTTGCTCTAAAATTAGCACAAAAAAATCGCACCAAAAACGCTCCCCATGCATCTCAATGGATGCTTTCACACTGAGGCGTTGCACTTGCTAGGCGTTGCTAAAAGTCCTGCAAGCAGCATCTTTTCAGCTTGGTTTGTGCGCTCAAAATAGCGCTTCAAAAACGCCCATGTCCATTGAAAATAACAGTTAAGCGCTTGAAAAACTCTTGAAAAGCACTTGAAAAGCACATGAAATGTGTACTGAGGCTGTGGAAAGGTCACATGATTGAAACACAAACGCTTGAAAAGCGCTTAAAAAACGCCATTAGAGGGAAGCTATTTATAGCGCCAGCACTTCCAAAGCGCGGCAAAAACACACACTAAAATCACGGCATTTTACAGGCTTTTTCCAACGCCTTGGTGTGAAAGGAGCCTAAGAAAGGCCAACATATCTGCCAGAAAAATAGTATTTCCGGTGGTTAGCAATGGTAGTCTTTATTGTTTGGCTTTTCCTTTCCTTCCCTTCCCATCCATTCCCCTTCCTTCCTTCCTCCCCCTTTTTTTCCTTTCTGCCTTTCTTTCACTTAATTTCTTAATTTTACCATTTATGAATAATATACCTTAAGAAGTGTCAATATATACATCAGGAAAATAGTATTTCGGGTGGTTAGCAGTGGTAGTCTTTATTGTTTTACAAGGAAAGATTTACTTTAAGGCTTTTACTTCCTTCCTTCCCTTTCCTTTCCTTCCTTCCGCCCTCTTTTTTTTCCTCCCTGCCTTGCTTTCACTTAATCTCTTAATTTTACCATTTATGAATAATATACCCTAAGAAAGGTCAATATATCTGTCAGGAAAATAGCACTTCCCTGCTGCCCCACTGCAAGCGAGAATTTTTACGTTAAGCGGAGTTGGGCTTTAAAGAGAACCATACACAGTATGTTTTAGACACAGTTCTTAACAATGCTCTTCTTTCTTCCATCCTTCCGCACCTCTTTCTTTCCAATTTTGCCTTTTAACTATGGCGTCAATTCACTAAGCTTTACCGCATGCGATAAGGTTATCATGTTACCCATTTGCATAAATTATTGCATGTGATAAATTAAGTCCAATTCACGAAAAAAAGAAAAAACTATTTTGCGGTAAACAAAAAAAAAAACCAAAACCATGGTGATAAATATTGCAAAAATTTGTGTGGTAATCCGTTAAGTGCAATTCACAAACGAAACAGGAACTCAAAAAAGGTGCGATATTTAACACCACCCTTTTGGTGGCAGTAAGTGGTGCAGTATTTCTGGTTGAAGGGAGGATGTCAATGTTGCTTGAACTGTCATATACATTGCCTGATCTGCTATTATGATTATTGTTTGATTTATTGCCCTACTTGCACATGCCATAGTTATAACTTGGACAACACCACAGAGCCAATAATCAATTAAATGCATGCACACACTGATTTCATCTATAAATACTTCATTGCTGAATAAAGTTTGACCTGGTAAAGGACTTGTTTCTACTAAAGTACTTAGTGTATCTCTTAGGGTTGCCATTTTTTCTTCAAGCCAAACCCAAACATTTTAGCGGCGCACAGGATTTATATATTTTTTAACATACACTATGGGATTGTAACAGACCTGGGACACCTTTGGGAGCTCCGAAGAGAATAAATAGTTATGTGGTGCACGTAGTGCCCCCTTACTCTACTCTCAGGCCCTGTTCTGAGCCACATTCCTGTCTGAATATTGTATCCGGGTTTCAGGCAGACTAAAACCCGAACTGTCCAGGTGAATCCCAGACAGGTGGCAAGCATAGTATCTCTAAGGTATTATCTGACACATATATTAGATAATAGTGTGGGTAGGCTAGGTAGGGAATGTATTTATTAATCTGTCTGTGCTTTTAGATCGGGGAGAGCTTATTACAAATGTAGGATTAGACTCTACATTAAATACCTGGTGGTCTTCCATGCTATATGCTCCCTGCCCACTATCTGTTTGTACAAACAAATGAGTATCTAAAAGGTTTTGCACTGTGTCACGTAAGTCACTAAAGTGATAGCTGCTATGGTTCTGTTATGATTCCACAGGAAATCACCTTATACAGCCCTTAACCACTCACACCTGCAATAAATTACCGCATGAGAAAATGCGGTAGTTACCGAACAATCGAAAAACATACCACAATCCGTTATTTAAAGCTAAATTCTTAGTGAATTGAACTTTCACAACTGATTTACCGCATGCAGTATTTTACTGTATTTTATTTGTCGTTATTTAACTCTTAGTGAATTGACCCCTATGTAACAGATAAAGTGAGTTAACACTTTTGGAAATTGTAATCTTGCTGCTCATTTTTCTCTGCTCACACCAAACATAAGCTTGTGCTGTGCTCTCTGTAAGTGATACAGCCCCTTCCATCGTCCTTCATGCTTTTGTTAACAATAAGTTGAAAGGATATTTTGAAAAAAATCTGAGATCTGCACTACATAGCAGCCAAACCTTCAGCCCTTCTGTGTTTCCTCAGCATCTACAGCAGGAGGAATCTGCCAGGCAGCCTTGACACAATGTAAGAACCTTGCTCTGTACATTCCCCTTGAAGGTACCAACATTCTCCCTGCCTGATGGTAGAAACAGCCTTGTAGCAACTTATAGATTCATTTAAGATAAGTCTGTGACAGTGAGTGGTTGGTGTCCGCTCAAAGGAATGTGTTTGTACTCTTCAGAATAATTCACATTGTGAAAGGCAAGGTCATTGTCACTGCGGAATAAAAGGCGCGAGTATCAGTATCTCCGAGTCACAGCTATTTTCTCAACACTCTCACAGATAATAATTGATTATCGATAGTTTTTTGATGACACGTTGTACATTGTTTTCAGTAGATGTATAGTAGGAAAAGAATAAGATGTTTGCTGGCCTTTGACCTGACTGCATTGCTACAGATTGAAGTTTATCAGAGCGGAATGTGCAGGACAAATTCCACAGATCTGAGATTACCCTACAACACTTCCTGATGCCAAGATCTCCTTCCACCCAATTGCTGCACCATCTTATTGGCCAGCAAGGCCATCTATCACAGCAATGGGCTTGTAGAGAGGTTTAGGAGACTAGAAGCACTTTCTGATGTAGTTAAGATTTGCCCCTGCCCAACTACTGAACCTTCTTATTGGCTAGCAAGACCGTCCTTCATAGCGATGGGCTAGTAGGGAGGTTTGAGAGGGTGAAAGCACTTCCTTATATAGTCAAGGTCTGCACCTGTCCAACTACTGCACCTTCTTATTGATCAGCAAGGCCATTCATCACATCAATGGGCTAGTAGGTTTAAGTGCAGGTGGACAGTCTCCCTGTCCACGACTAAGCGCCTCTGTGCAGCTATTATACTGCACTTCCTGCTCCAGCACTTATAGGCAGTTAGCCTGTAGTCCGGCCTTGCTTTGGCATCTCCTCTTTCTTGATCCCCCCTCCACTCTGACCCCTGTGGATGGCGGGCACCTGCCATTGGTGGGCCTGAGTTGATTTGCATGCTGATAGAATTTGTCCATACTCTGGATACACCCAGCCGGGCCCCCTTTTCTTTGTGGACGCTGACCTTGAGTGGCTATACCTAAAAGTGGCATGTTGGCTGTTCATTTTTTGTTTTTGGCCCAGCCCCTACAGATACGACATGATCAAGCCAGCTTCAGGAGAAACCTTTTAAATACAACCAAAACCTTTCACCTCACGATTTTATATGTGAAGATCTCCCCTCTTCCTATTCAGAGAGGGCCATATGGTGCCTTGTTTGGTCCACTTGTTTGAAAACGAACCCCTTCTGTAACATCCCTGAAGAAGAGTCCATCAACTATCTCGAAATGTATCAGATGTTTTTGCAGCCTTTCTCCTACTCCAGGGGTCCTTTCACCCTCATATGTCTTTGCACAGTGCTCTTGCTTTGTTTTGTTCTGTTTTGTCCATGTGGTCCTTAATTTTATCAGTGCTTGTATTTTGGCCCCTCGGCCTGGTTTTAGTTGTTACACGTCTCTAACAATAAATATTAGGATATTTTACTATCCATGGTGTCTATATGTTTCCAATCCGGGTATGCCTAAAGTCCCTTTCTTCGGAGGGTTCTTTCTAATTTTTGCTTATTTTGGGATGTTGGCATACATCCAGAGTTACCACCACTCCTGCTCTTTATGGGCTAGTAGGGAGGATTGGGAGGCCGGAAGCACCTTCTGATGTAGCCAAGATCTGCCCCTGACCAACTACTGCACCTTCTTATTGACCAACAAGGCCCTCCTTCACAACAATGGGCTAGTGATGAGGATTGGGAGGCTGGAAGCATTTCCCAATGTAGTCAAGATCTGCCCCTGCAAAACTACTGCACCTTCTTATTGGCTAGCAAGGCTGTGTTTCACAGCATTGGGCTAGTATGTAGGTTTGTGAGGCTGGAGTCATTTCCTGATGTAGTCAAGATCTGCACCCACCCAACTACTGCCCCTTTTTATTGGCCAGTAAAGTCATCTTTCACAACGATGGGCTAGTAGGGAGGATTGGGAGACTGGATTCACTTTCTGATGTAGTCAAGGTTTTTCCTCTCCCACCTACTGCACCTTTTTATTGACCAGCAATGGAGGTTTGACCCCCATTCTGACAGGGAGGAAAATGGAGATCTTGTGTTTCTGCTAAGCAGAAACACGGATCTCTGTTTTCCTCCAGTGTTAGCATTCCCCCCCACAGTTAGAAAGCACTCCCTAGGTGCATACTTAACCCTTTGATTGCCCCTGATGTTAACCCCCTCCCTGCCAGTGTCATTTATACAGTTAGTGTATTTTTTTTAGCACTGATCACTGTACTGGTGTCACTGGTCCCCAAAAAGTGTAACTTAGTGTCAGATTTGTCCGGCGCAATATCACAGTCCTGCTAAAAATTGCTGATTGCCGACATTACTAGTAAAAACTTTTAAAAAAATTAAAAATCCATAAATCTATCCCATAGATGCTTATTGGGATTTTTTTTTTACCAAAAATATGTAGCAGAATACATATTGGCCTAAATTGATGACTACATTTGATTTTTTACATTTTTTTATTGGATGTGTTTTATAACAGAAAGTAAAAAGTCTTTTTTTTTTTCAAAATTGTCATTCTTTTTTTGTTTATAGCGCAAAAAATAAAAGCCACAGAGGTGATCAGATGCCACCAAAAGAAAGCTCTATTTGTGGGAAAAAAAGGACATAACTTTGTTTGGGTACAGCGTCGCACGACCACGCAATTGTCAGTTAAAGCAACGCAGTGCCATATCGCAAAAAAATGGCCTGGTCATGAAGGGGGTAAAACCTTCCGGAGCTGAATTGGTTAATATCACACCGCAACACACAGAAACACGTCAAAATGCACTGCAACACAACCCACTTTCATCCAAAACAACAGGTCAGAAAAGACGCCTTTTGAAAAAAAAAAAAATATGCAGAAAAACATACTGAAAAACACAAGGAAACGTGCATAAGTGCACATAAAACCACACAGAAATGTGCATGGAAATGCACAGAAAAATGAATCAAACTGCATGTGTTGTAGTGTGAATGGGCCCTAAGGGTGCCTAAATGCACCAGTAATTAAGCCGTCAGTCCCATTCACATTCATGCATTGTGCGTGCAGTGTGCTGTAAGCACGTTTTACATTCATTACCACTGAACTTTATGTAAAGCAAAAACTACTTTATATAGATATAGCAAGCAAATAATGGAGATTTCTTATTTTTGAAGCTTAACCACTTGCCAACCAGCCACCGTCATTTTACAGCGGCTGGTTGGCCCGGCTGCACAAACTGCCGTCATGGTACGTCGACCACGCATGCGCGATTTGCGGGCGAGAGACTAGATGTACCCCGCCACCCCCGAACGCCTACCACAGAGGCAGAACGGGGATCTGTCGATGTAAACACGGCGGATCCCCGTTCTGTCAGGGGACATGACACTGATCTACTATTCCCAGCGATTGGGAACAGTTAGATCTGTCATGCCCCTGCCAGTCCAGCCCCCACACAGTTATAACACACATAGGGAACACATTTAACCCCTTGATCGCCCCCTAGCGTTTAACCCCTTTCCTGCCAGTGACATTTATACAGTATTCAGTGGCTATTTTTAGCTCTGATCGCTGTATAAATGTCATTGGTCCCAAAAAAGTGTCAAAAGTGTCCGATCTGTCCGTCGCAATGTCGCAGTGCTGATAAAAATCGCAGATTGCTGCCATTACTAGTAAAAAAAAATAAAAAAAATAAAAAGGCCATAAATCTATCCCTTATTTTGTAGACGCTATAACTTTTGCGCAAACCAATCAATATACACTTATTGGGATTTTTTTTACTAAAAATATGTAGAAGAATACATATCGGCCTAAACTGATGATGAAATTAGTTTTTTTACTTTTTTTTTTGGATACTTATTATAACAAAAATATTGATTTTTTTTTCAAAATTGTCGCTCTTTTTTTGTTTATAGCACAAAAAATAAAAACAGCAGAGGTGATCAAATACCACCAAAAGAAAGCTCTATTTATGGGAAAAAAGGACATCAATTTTGTTTGGGAACAACATCGCACGACCGCTCAATTGTCAGTTAAAGCAATGCAGTGGCGAATCGCAAAAAATGCTATGGTCAGGAAGAGGGTAAATCCTTCCGGGGCTGAAGTGGTTAAAGTGGATGTAAACCCTCTCCTATACCCAATGAAGTGAATAGCCTCAGATGATACAAATCTCCTTACATAAGTTTTACATGTATATCTGCTGTCTTCAGTTCTCTACATTCTTTAGAAAGTGAACATTGTGTTAGAATTTTTAATTCTTCTTTCAGCAGTGGAAGGGGAGTCTGAGCATTTACTGTGTGACAGCTGATTATGCTTCCTCTCAAGCTCCAGTTGACAGTTGGACAATCTCATATCCAATGGTCAGGTCCCAGACAGACCCCATCCTCTTCCAACAATATCCAATTAGCATCCCTGAGGAAGGGGGGAGTCATTTGTCCCCCAAAATGCGTTGGCTTTATTCTATCATCTGTAGTCTCAGTAAAGTGTTTTTTATTTACATCAACTGTACTTCGGGCGCTTCTTTACATTCACCTCCTTTGACAGCTGATTTGAGGAAAGGCACACCCACCTCCCCCCTTTACATAGGCAGAGGAAGAAAGAAACTCACAGAGCTGTGCTGTGAATAGATCAGCTCTCTGATAATCTCTTTATAGCACCCACTCCGACACAAATGTCAGGCTGGTTTTATCTCCTGTGTCGGAGAACTTATCAGAAGTTATGTTGATAACCGGGGAACGGAGCAGGAGAAAGACACGGGACTTAGGGCTTTGGGGAGAGATAAGTAAACACTACAGATATATGTGCCCAGGTCAGATTTCACGAATTGGGTTTACATCCACTTTAATTCTGGTAAATATAAAAACACCACAGATATGTACTTATAAAAAAATGTAATGCAAGCTCACATAAGCAATGGAATCTAGCTTGATACCAGCCTTCTCTAATCCATTGTACAGCACAATTCCAAGCCCTTTGAACTCTGATGCAAGCACACGTGCTGTCAAGTAACATGCTTAGAGGAGGAGAGTGGAGATATATGGTTTTATCAGTCCTGCTGTTCCTTCACTCCCCAGTCACAGGCTAGGAACAGGGGAATGACTAAGCCACGTTGTTTAACTACAGTAATGTAAAGAAAAGTCAGATCGCCAACAAAGTGCAGTAACCCACAATAACTAATCTTGTACTGGTGTGGCTTAAGCATGGTGAATTCCAATTCGTTGCTAAGGGTTACAGTGCTTAAGAATTAGCACTTAAAGGTAAACTCCAGGCACAAAACTTCTTATCTGAATATATTCCTCAATAGCTCTAAAACTTTGTGTTCACTAAATGCTTTTGCAGCACCAGTTATTATCTTGTAAAAGCAGGGTTGTCATCCTCACTGTACTGTACATAGACTTTGCAGAGAGCAGAGCTGTGGGAGGAGTCGCATGGACCCCACCTACTACAGGCTACCTGCAGAAATCTACAGGAAGGGTGGATACCGGACCAGTCACCCTGCACAAGGAGAGAGCAGCAGTGACTGGTCTTTATTACAGGAAGCTGCTGCACAGAGGCAAAGTACAGGAGTTGTTTAATGTTGAATCACTGCTTAGAATTGGAAATAATACACAAAGGACACAGGTTCAAGAAAGAATACAAATGGCTCTTCTATTTAGATAAAATATTGTTTAGCCCTGATTTCAGCTTTAAGAATCAGAGCCCTTATGTTATTAATAAGGCTGAAGAGTGCCAAAAGGATTCTAATGAAATATTGATCTCAGCTGATGTCCCCTTTAACCATGGTCCACAACAAAATGCCATTTAATCATGCCATCCAGGGTCCGGGCAGTCCTAATAATTTGTTCCTATGAAAGGATTTCAGGCAATAGCTGGATCATAAACTGCTGTAAGCCTCTTATTTCACATCTGATTGTTTTTATCCCCAAATGTCATCTACTTTTTATGCAGGATGAAAAATCAATTTATGAAAGAAAACACATCAACGTGACATATTCTCTGTCTCTGGAGGTTAAACATGGAGCAAGCTTCGCTTTCAGGTGCATGCAGAAAGGACTTGGGACCTGGGAGAATGACATTGCCACACCTCTGATGTGTTATGAAGGACAGCATTCTGCTTTGTGACCTTATTAACCAAGAAACTGAATAGGTTATTCTGAAGGATTTATTGTATGCAATGTATGGCTTCCATTGGCTGTTCATAGTACCATATTCTGGAACAGAGATAAGGGAGCCAAACCTGGCAAAGCCACGTTCGACTCTGCCAGTCTGAGGGTATCTGAATGTTGATTTTTTTAATGTTATACAATGATATTTTATAATATCTTACTTGTTTTTATAAGAACAAAGCTTGAGTTTAGGAGTTTTTGGCATTTTTTTGCCAAAGCTCCTAAACTCAATTCCATAAAAGCCTATGTGCACGTAGGCGTTGAACAGAGTTTAGGGGCTGTTGCATTTAGGTGAGCTTCAACCTCCCTCTCCTAAATGCCGAAGAATCGCGTTCAGGATAGGAACGTTTTAATTGCTAGCTACGGGAAAACATAAAACGCTGCAAAATTGTCTGTGTTTCTCACAGCCACATTAAATGTAGGCCAGTGTACATGAAGCCTTAGTATTGCATGCATGTGGGATAGTAGCACTATAGCTCCAAGGCCTGCATGGGTTGAAGTCCCAAGCATTACTGGAAATGGCCAGTGTGTCCTAAATATGTTTGCCACTTTGCTATTATTTTCCAGGACTGGCCAGCTAAAATGGGACTTGTTGTCAATAGGAATTAGCATTAAAAAAATGTATAAACAACAAAGAAGTATTGAATAGTGTCAGTGGCTGCATTCATTTTCAACTATCCTTGTCACTTCTTCTAAATTGAACTGATATATCAAACAATATTATCTTTCTTTCAAGCTATGCTCTGTAAGCTATAAATCACTCCAACTTTAACATAATGATGATGAAGTGAGGAAGATATGCTTGAAGTCCAGCCTGTGTGACAACCATGGCTTCCTCTATGGATACAGCGGAGGTGCAAGAGTAGCCACCCAGGGACTGGAAGTTTGTTATCTGGGTTTAGTTTAGTATTTTGTCCAGAAAAAATCGCAACCACATTTCTAAGTTTGTGTCCATTTTTGAGGATTGATGAGGAACACAAGTGGGCTCAGCATCCAATATATATTTTTATCGTATTAGTGTATGCTTACTAATTAAGGTGAAAGTGTAACACCAGATATTTGTTTTGTCTTAGGTACACCTTCGTCTTTCCTTTTCCTCTCCTGAAACTTTTTCCTCACCTGCTTCACATAATCTTGGGTGCTGGGGAAGGCATTCCAGTAATCCTCATTGTTCTAGACTGGCCCAGGCGAATGTGGTGTGCTGACCTATTAAGATTCCTGGCAGACACTCTGCTTCACAAGATCGTTAGGATCCTCTGTCTTAAGGACCAATTTAACATCCTGCTTCACAGTTCTGGCTTCACCAGCATGGCTCTTGAAGTCCAAGTTCTGAGAGGCCCTAAACTGGGGATTCCTAGAATACTAAAAGCTAGGAAGTCTATTTCCTGCAAGGCATGCAGACATGGAAGGCATACTTCACTTGGCGTGAGTCTTGGGGCATCCACCCTAGGATTTTCTTCATGGGATGAATGCTCTCCAGCCTACAGCTAGGCCTGGACAAGTGTTTGGGAGTCAGCACTATCAAAGGTTAGGCTTCTACTCTTTCTATTTTGTTTTAGTATTTTGTTTTGGATACCTTGGCCTCTCATTCTTTGATTAAGACCTTTGTACAGGGAGTCTCCAATATACTTCTCATCCATGAAAATGCACAGGTTTCACTGATGTCAAAAACATATTCCTAAAATAAATTATTTTAAAGAAAATTGAGTATTTAGCTTTTAAATCAATGCTACAAAATATTGAGTTTTTTTAGAAATAGATCTATTACGGTCACTTTAGCGTGTGCAAGATAACTCGTACCATATAAAAAGTATATAAAACATTGCAAACATCAATGCCATAATATAGTAAAGAGTTACAGCTGGGTGCTACAATGAAATGGAAATGAGACACAGTTTTGGCAGAGGTCCATCAAATCTGGGTGATACTTTTGAAGGGTTTTGGTGTTAGCTGATTATAGTTAGGGGACAGATTTGTTTTACTTTATCTTGGCACATAACACTTGGCTGTACAATATGATGCAGCTTAATATAGAGGTTGATTCAGAGCCGGTTTTTCTATCGAACATGTGGCATTGAAAGCTCTGATATTTTTTTAAACTGCACAGCATAGTTCTAAAAATGAAATTTGGAAAACTATAAAATGAGAAAATATGAAATATGATCTGTTCGGAATAATAGCAACACTGTACTGGTAGCTGATCATATTTTTAGTTAGGTTTTATTAACTCATAGTAGCCATTCAAATTTGTTTTAGCAGTTCACAAATGACAAGGCTATGATCTGAAATCAGCTGCTTGTGGGTTCTGAACTTTAATATTTGCCAATGGTCCTTAGTAAAGGCACCAAGTTTATAGTAAAACAGCCAACTGCTCCCTTTTGGTCTGTAAATATGTTATTGGAAGTGTATGTTTATATCTGTTTGAGTTAAAAAAATACCAGTTGATCCCACCAGAAATCCAGTGTTGTCCTGTGTACTACTGTATAACTCATTTAATAAATATTAAACTATTGAATATACTCACAAAAGGAGAAAGGCACAGGCTTAACATGAACGAATGGCACCCAACCTATGTCCATCGAGTAGGGCGCAGCCAGCGCTTTTTGAAGGCCATGCCCTCTTCCACAGCGCTAACCAGAGCCCCAATGCTGCAACATTTATATAAAGGTTTAAGAATAAGCTTATCAATACCTGCCTCCAAATTATAGGTGGAGTCAAAGGTGCTATTCAACCCTCACCAAGATTAACCCTTAGTGGGGATTCATCCTGGACCTCAACAACAACTTCATCTTTCATTTTTGATGGAATTACAGTAGGAAGGTTGGAACACCTATCAGTTTTTCATTGCGGTTTCCCCGCTGTTCCACCTTCTATATTTGTCTTAGTGATCCTTGTCAGCAGGACAGAAAGTAATGGGGCATCCAAAATTTTACAGTTGTCACCTAAAAACGTGAGGGGAAATCTTGTTTGAGACACCTGTTTTGTGAGAACTGTTTAGAAGGGGAATGCTCGGTTGTGTCTCTGGGACAGGAAGTGAAGGGAAGTCTTGCCTCTGGATATACTGACAGCAAAAAAAAAATTAATAAAAAAAAGTTTTGGCTTCAGATATACTTTAACTACTGTGCTTTCAGAGAAATTATGGAAAAAACAGTGTATGCTCCATAAACATCTTGCATGCATAAAGGGATGGTGCAGCTTTACAATGATGAGACTGATCAGAGGATTATAGTAAAAGCACACCCTCCAGTTTAGTAGTCAGCTTGCGAAAGAGCCTGGAAAAGCCAGAATAAATACACTATATTACCAAAAGTATTGGGACACCTGCTTTTACACGCACATGAACTTCAATGGCATCCTAGTCTTAGTCCGTAGGGTTCAATATTGAGTTAGCCCACACTTTGCAGCTATAACAGCTTCAACTCTTCTGGAAAGGCTGTCCACAAGGTTTAGAAGTGTGTTTATGGGAATGTTTGACCATTCTTCCAGAAGCGCATTTGTGAGGTTAGGCACTGATGTGGACGAGAATGACGAGAAGGCCTGGCTCGCAGTCTCTGCTCTTATTCATCCCAAAGGTGTTCTATTGGGTTGAGGTCAGGACTCTGTGTAGGCAAGCCAAGTTCCTCCACCCCAAACTCGCTCATCCATGTCTTTATGGACCTTGCTTTGTACACTGGTCTAAATCATTTGGAGGAGGGGGAATTACGGTGTGGGGCTGTTTTTCAGGGGTTGGGCTTGGCCCCTTAGTTCCAGTGAAGGCAACTCCTAAGGCATCAGCATACCAAGACATTTTGGACAATTTCATGCTCCCAACGTTGTGGGAACAATTTGGGGATGGCCCCTTCCTGTTCCAACATGACTGCGTACTAGTGCACAAAGGAAGGTCCATAAAGACATGGATGAGCGAGTTTGGAGTGGAGGAACTCGATTGGCCTGCACAGAATTGGGACCTCAACCCAATAGAACATCCCAAACTCGCTCATCCATGTCTTTATGGACCTGGAGTTGGGAGCATGAAATTGCCCAAATTGTCTTGGTATGCTGACTTCTTAAGAGTTCCCTTCACTGGAACTAAGGGGCCAAGCCTAACCACTGAAAAACAACCCCACACCATAATCCCCCTCCACCAAATTATTTGGACCAGTGCACAAAGCAAGGTCCATAAAGACGTGGATGAGCCAGTTTGGGGGGGAAGAACTTGACTCGCCTACAAAGAGTCCTGACCTCAACCTGATAGAACACCTTTGGGATGAGTTAGAGCGGTGGGCAAATATTGAACCTTATGGACTATGACAGGATGCCATTAAAGTTCATGTGCGTGTAAAGGCAGGTGTCCCAATACTTTTGGTAATAAAGTGTATCTCCAGGACAGAAGAAAGTAAAGCAACATAACAATGCTACATATTCTGCTGTCTTTTTCTTTTTTTCTGGGCATAAGGGTTACTGATTAGGTTGTGTTGAATGATTTTGACTAAATTGACAGACTTCACCATCTCCAAACCCAAAACTCTTTATTTTGTTCTTTCGTTTGTTGCTTAACCACTTCCCGACCGCCGTATGCAAAATGACGGCCGGGAAGTGGCTTAGTTATCCTGACTGGACGTCATATGACATCCTCAGGATAACAAGCCGCCGCGTGCCAGCCGGGGCGCACATCGCAGCGATCGGTGGTGTGAGAGGTCAGTCTGACCCCCCGCAATACCGATCTTGGTAAAGTGCTTCCATCCGAAGCACTTTACCATGTGATCAGCCATGACCAATCATTATCGGCTTTCCTGTACTCAGGTCTGCAGACCTGAGGAGTGGAGAGCCGATCGGCTGCTCTCCTGACAGGGAGGGTTTGTGCTGATGATTTATCAGCACAGCCCTCCCTTGGATCGCCACCCTAGACCACCAGGAAGCCTGCCCAGGGACCACCAGGGATGTGCCCACCCAGGACCACCAGGGAGCCGACCAGGGACCACCAGGGAGCCGATCTGGACCACCAGGGAGACCCCCGTAGACCACCAGGTAAGAGACATAGTGCCCAATGTGGATGGCACTCAGTGCCACCTTCAGATGCCACCCTAGACCACCAGGGAATGAGCCCCTATCAGTATATATGCCCACCAGTGCCCCTATCAGTGCTTACCAGTGCCCCTATCAATGCATACCAGTGCCACATATCAGTGTCCACCATTGCCACCTACCAGTGCCCACCTATCAGTGCCCATCAGTGCCACCTATCAGTGCCCAGTGCCGCCTATGAGTGCCAATCAGTGCTGTCTATGAGTGCCCATCAGTGCCACTTAGCAGTGTCTGTCAGCGCTGCATATCAGTGCCCATCAGTGCTGTATATCAGTGCCACCTATCAGTACCCGTCAGTGCTGCTTAAGTGCCTCATCATCAGTGCCACCTTATCAGTGCCACCTCATCAGTGTCAATCAATACTACCACATCAGTGCCCGTCAGTGTAGCCTCATCAGTGCCCACCAGTGATGGAGAAAATTTACTTATTTACAAAGTTTTGTGACAAAAATAGAGATTTTTTTTAAAATCCCATCCCATTTCACATTAGAGTACATTGACCAATATACAGGGTGGGCCATTTATATGGATACACCTTGATAAAATGGGAATGGTTGGTGATACTAACTTCCTATTTGTGGCACATTAGTATATGTGAGGGGGGAAACTTTTCAAGATGGGTGGTGACCATGGTGGCCATTTTGAAGTCGGCCATTTTGAATCCAACTTTTGTTTTTTCAATAGGAAGAGGGTCATGTGACACATCAAACTTATTGAGAATTTCACAAGAAAAACAATGGTGTGCTTCGTTTTAACGTAACTTTATTCTTTCATGAGTTATTTACAAGTTTCTGACCACTTATAAAATGTGTTCAATGTGCTGCCCATTGTGTTGGATTGTCAATGCAACCCTCTTTTCCCACTCTTCACACACTGATAGCAACACCGTAGGAGAAATGCTAGCACAGGCTTCCAGTATTCGTAGTTTCAGGTGCTGCACATCTCGTATCTTCACAGCATATGGTTTTTTTATGGTTTTTATGGTCAGTAAAAACCAATACCGGGTGAGCTGCTCATTCCCTGAGGTACCGCCATTCCTCCAAAGCTGACTTGATGGCCAGCAATTCCCTATCACCGACATCATAGTTCCAGCAAGATGATGCACCACCACATTATGGGTGTCAGGTCCGAGCATTCCTAGATGAACAGTTTCCTGGAAAGTGGATTGGTCGTCGTGGGCCAGTTGAATGGCCCCCAAGGTCTCCCGATCTGACCCCCTTAGACCTTTATCTTTGGGGTCATCTGAAGGCAATTGTCTATGCTGTGAAGATACGAGATGTGCAGCACCTGAAACTACGGATACTGGAAGCCTGTGCTAGCATTTCTCCTGCGGTGTTGCTATCAGTGTGTGAAGAGTGGGAGAAGAGGGATGCATTGACAATCCAACACAATGGGCAGCACATTGAACACATTTTATAAGTGATCAGAAACTTGTAAATAACTCATGAAAGAATGAAGTTACGTTAAAAACAAGCACACCATTGTTTTTCTTGTGAAATTCCCAGTAAGTTTGATGTGTCACATGACCCTCTTCCTATTGAAAAAACAAAAGTTGGATTCAAAATGGCCAACTTCAAAATGGCCGCCATGGTCACCACCCATCTTGAAAAGTTTCCCCCCCCCCCACATATACTAATGTGCCACAAACAGGAAGGAATATCACCAACCATTCCCATTTTATTAAGGTGTATCCATATAAATGGCCCACCCTGTATATTGGTCAATGTACTCTAAGGTGAAATGGCTTTTGGTGAAATAGAGCAAGAAGCCATTTAATAATGTGTTGGCTGAGCACTGTTCATGTCACGGAGAAATTATTTTATTTTAGACATGCTAAAAAAAATTGAAATCCAGATTGCATTCGGCCTGTCATTGATGTTTTGAAAGATCCTTTTCATAAATAGATACTCATAGAGGAAGAATGACAAACCAACAGAGGTTCAGAAAATGAGATGTTTCAGCTAAAAAGAATAAATTGAAAAAAAGGAGAATGCTGCTCAAAGCACACAAAAAATGATATATATATACATATTTAGTGATAGTGGCATTATGAAAGGCGAGGTGATCCATGGACATTATGTTTCACCTTGCATGCGTTCACTTGCAGGAAACTAAGGTGGAATTCAGTCCGGGTTTTACCAGCCATTTTGGCAGGGTGGGTTTCGGACCAGATTTTGCGGACCACTTGTGCCCATCAACAGGTGATATAAAGAAAGCAGGTCTGGATCAGATAATTGCTCTGACCTGGTACTCAGGAGCCATCAAGCCTGAGATAGCTGATGAACTGAACTTTGCTTTGTGACAGAAACAAAAGGTTTGCATTATCTTTGTTTTGTAGGTGACTGGGAGAAGCCCTTCACCTCTGAGTTAGGAGGCAACGATTTATGTTCTGTTTTGTTTATTTGATTTACCTGCAGCCTTTTAAATAAATAATAAGCTAGGGTAAGGAAAGAGGGAGATTGGACATAGATCTCAAAACTCATATATTGGGTCGAGAGATCTAACCTAGAAGTTACCATCTCACCCGGTGGGGGTGGGACTCACCTAGTTACGTGGACCTAAAGTAGGGCAGAAAAAGTAGAGCTGGAGGGAATAGACACCCTCCAAAAGCGGTCCGTGCCTCTAATGGGAGGAATGGGAGCACTCCACGGTATACTTCAATATGATACTTTATTAATGTAGCAGTCTTGAAAAATTAAATGACAGTAGAAAAAAGAAGTTCAATAAAAAAACAAGACAACGTTGTCTATTTAAAATGCACATCACATATCACCATTCAAGCTGGCAAAACACATCATCTAGAACCATCATAAGTATGTCATAGTAAATATGAGGGTCTTACATGGATTCTGGGAAACCTCCGCAGTGCAATCGCTCAATAAAGTGCTGTATGCTTACACAGGGGGAAATCCAGGCCCATCAATTACCCATAGAGAGGCTTAGTTATACTGGTAATGGGATATGGCATGGAATACACAATTCTTCATTCAACAGATCAGGGACTAAGAGTTTTAAATAAACCTGGCTACAAGTCAGATTTTTTCCCATTTAAAATCATGTAATCAGTAATTAGAAAGTAATCCTTCCCCTCATCAGTGCAAATTAATATCAGCTGGTTCAGTCTCAACTGATGGCCTATAAAAGGTGTCTAATTACCAAGGTGTCACACAAGAAACATCTCATGATGGGTAAAAGCAAAGCGCTCTCTCAAGACCTTCGCATCCTTATTGTTGCAAAACATACTGAACAAAAGGATTTCTAAAGTTCTGAATGTTCCAGTGAGCACTGTGGGGCCATAATCCTGAAGTGTAAAGTACATCATTTCACCATAAACTGGCCAAGACCCGGTGCCCCTCGTAAGATTTCTGACAGAGGAGTGAAAAGAATTATCAGAAGAGTTGTCCAAGTGCCAAGGACCACTTATGTAGAGCTTCAGAAAGACCTGCAATTAGCAGGTACAGTTGTCTCAAAGAAAACAATAAGTAATTCACTCAACCTCCATGGCCTGTATGCACACTCCCCATGCAAGACTCCATTGCTGAAGAAAAAGCACGTTGAAGCTCATTTAAAGTTTGCTGCACAACATTTAGACAAGCCTGTGAAATACTGGGAGAATATAGCCTGGTCAGATGAGACCAAAATGGAACTATTTGGATGCCATAATACACACAATGTTTGGAGGTCAAATGGCACTGCACATCACCTCAAAAACACCCCCATACCAACAGTGAAATTTGGAGGTGGGAACATTATGGTGTGGGCCTGTTTTTTGGCATACGGTACTGGCAAACTTTATGTCATCGAAGGAAGGATGAATGGAAAAATGTACCATAAAAATCTGCTGCCATCTACCAGGATGATGCAGATATAACAAGTGTGAACATTTCAGCAAGACAATGATCCCAAACACAAAGCCAAGGAAACTCTCAATTGGTTTCAAAGAAAGAAAATAAAGTTGCTAGAATGGCCCAGCCACCTGATTTGAATCCAATAGAAAATCTATGGAAAGGACTAAAGATCAGAGTTCATAGAAGAGGCCCACGGAACTTGCAAGATTTGAAGACTGTGTGAAAGAATGGGCCAATATCACACCTGAGCAATGCATGTGTCTAGTTTCTTCATACAGGAGGCATCTTGAAGCTGTCATTACCAACAAAGGATTTTGTACGAAGTATCAAATTTCAGTTAACGTGTTCAATACTTTTTGCCTGTGTCATTCTGAACTTATTTGTTTTGGTTTCTTTAAATGTATGGATTGCATGGATTGTCACCAACATGTGGTGAAAATTTAATGTCAATAGCACCTTTAGAAATATGCAGAATAAAAAGGAGTAAAAACTAGGGATGGGTGAACAGTTCGGCCCAAGCATAAGTTCGGGCCGAACTAATGGGTTATTCAACCGTTTGTTCGGCCCCCCAAACTGATCAAAATGCATTGTGGCACTGAACAGTGCAGTGAAAGCTTCAGCCAATCATGGCACAGAGCACTGTCAGAGTCATGATTGGACACTGTCATCATGACTTTATCCAATCATGGCTCATTCCCGCCCCACAGTATAAAAATATTCTTTCAATGACAGCCATTTGTGATTTTGGCGTGAAGAGAGATAGAACAGGGCTCTGTTCATTCCTATTAGTTAGTTAGAGTGCTATACTGTGCTATTGTGCTTCAATTGTCAGTTTAGAATATTAGTTTAGTGTCAGTTTAGGGATAGTGTGAGTGTAGTGAGGAGGACCATCATTCAGCTTTGCATAGTGTGCAGCTAGAATAGGGACAGCTCAGATAGTTTCAGTGTAGTGTAGTGAGACTATGTCATTCATACATACTTTAGTGTATAGGTAGAGTAGGGACAGCTCAGATAGTTGCAGTGTAGTGAGACCGTGTCACTAATCCTTACATTAGTGTATAGCTAGAGAAGGGACAGTTCAGAAAGCGTCAGTGTAGTGACGGTTGAACACCGTCTATTTGATTGCATTACTACAAGTTTAACACCAACTGTGTGTGTTACTGCCAGTTTAGCGCCATATAGTTCTGTGTGCGTTACTGCCAGTTCAACGCCATATACTTCTGTGTGCATTACTGCCAGTTTAACGCCTTATAGTTTTGCGTGTTACTGCCAGTTTAACGCCGTTTACTTCTGTGTGCACTACTGCCAGGTTAACGCCATATAGGTCTGTGTGCGTTACTGCCAGTTTAAAAGCCGAGATACAGACTCCAAAAGTAATCAATTATAAAAAAAAGAGCAGCGCTAGAACTTTATGCGACCATAAAATATTGATTATCATAAATGTATTAAAATCTATAGCAACTGCATAAGTAACCAAAGGTTCATAAGAAAAGTCAGTGAGACAGGTGAAGGAGGTCATACATCCGTGTCTAGAGTGGCATATCAAACTCAAATATGAAAAGAAAGGGTGAGTTCTTTCCAGGCAAGAGAAGAAGAATCCCTTCAGCACACCCAGTGAATAGGTTTTCAAACTGCTTACCAGCTATCCGTGACCACCAAATGATAAGTGGTCAAAGAGCATATTAGGGATATTAAGGTTTCCCACCACCTATGAGTACTCTCCCGCTGTCACTTCACACTCCTGCCTCCCGTCCCTCGGGTATGTACCCATGGGTTTTACTCAGTTTATTTTTACCAATTAAAAATTGGAAACGGACAGAGGAGAAATCCAAATCCAATATTTGATGTGACCACCCTTTGCCTTCAAAACACCATTAGAGTTGAGCAAACCCGGACTGTAAAGTTTGGGTCCCTACCGGACTTTGGGGTGTCCGTGCCCCGAACCTGGACATTTGAAAAAAAGTTTGGGTATTTCGCGTGCCTTTTCTATAGCTGCAGGGCCGCCAATCAACAAGCGATTTACTCGTTTGCCCTTAGAAGCCATCACAGCCATATGCCTACTAATGGCATGGCTGTGATTGGCCAGTGCATCATGTGACCCAGACTATTTTTGGCGCCTGTTGAATAGCTGCAGGGCAGCCAATCAACAAGCGTTTTGCTCGTTTGCCCTTAGAAGCGATCACAGCCATGCCTACTAATGGCATGGCTTTAATAGGCTAGTGCATCATGTGACCCAGCCTCTATATGAGCTGGAGTCACGTATGCCGTGTGTCACATCGTCTCAGGCTAGTGTAGGGAGAGGATGCTGCCGGCGCTGTGAGGGACAGATTACCGATCTAATATGATCTCATCCTGCATTACAGACAGATTCCTTGCGGTGCTGTAAGGGGAAAGCTTAGCGTTCTAAAACCATCTGATAATGGACTAGGTAGAGTTTACTAGTGCTGTGAGGGATAGATTACCGATCTAATATCATCTCATCCTCCATTACAGACAGGTTCCTGGCGGTGCTGTGAGGGGAAAGCTTAGCATTCTAAAACGATCTGATACTGGACTAGGTACAGTTTACTAGTGCTGTGAGGGACAGATTACCGATCTAATATCTCATCCTAGATTACAGAAAGGTTCCTGGTGGTGCTGTGAGGGGAAAGCTTAGTGTTCTAAAACCATCTGATACTGGACTAGGTACAGTTTACTGGTGCTGTGAGGGACAGATTATTGTTCTAAAATCATCTCATCCTGTATTACAGAAAAGTTCCTGGCGGTGCTGTGAGGGGAAAGCTTAGCATTCTAAAACCATCTGATACTGGATTAGGTACAGTTTACTGGTGCTGTGAGGGACAGATTATTGTTCTAAAATCATCTGCTACTGCTATAGGGAGAGATTCCTACTGGTGCTGTAAGGGACAGCTTATTGTTCTAAAATCATCTCCTAGTGCTATAGGGAGAGGTTCCTGCTGGAGCTGTGAGGGACAGATTATTGTTCTAAAATCATCTTCTAGTGCTATAGGGAAAGGTTCCTGCTGGTGCTGTGAAGGACAAATTATTGTTCTAAAATCATCTCCTACTG
>BLSH010480242.1:452142-466577 GCA_018402905.1 Glandirana rugosa
AAGAAGTGGTAGGGGCCGACCACTTTTCCGACGAGACCATGAAGAAGTCTGAAGGTATTTGACCGGAGACTATTGTCCTCACCAACAGGGAACTACCGTTGACGAAGGGGAAATGGAGACCGGAACTAGGAGTGAACGGGGACCGCTGCCTTCACCGGTAGGGAATACCGTTGACAAAGAGGGAGTGACGACCGTTACTAAGCAGAGGGGCAGGCCGCCTCGGAGACGTTGAACCAACCCGAAGGCTGGACTTCGGGGTTGGGGTCGGACGAAAAGAGTTTGGACCTATTCGGAGTCCACAGAGGCCAGTTTATGGAAGTCTGAAGAAGTACCAGAGCAGCCTTTTCACCAGCCGGGGATGGTGAAGAAGTGGGAAAGCTTCAGCAGAGTGTCAAGCCAGGGACCAATGGGTTAGCAGGGGTGAAGCTTGAGGAATTTACAGCCAGTTAGCTGTGGAAGAGCTGAGGGGATCCAGGCCAGCCCCTCCCACTGTCCATTACTGGTTTCAGGGTTGAAAAAACCCAATGATACACAATATGGTATATAAAACTGAACAATGCAAGTGCAAATCTGTTTTGGCAGGTTGCCTAAAGGAAAAAATAGGGAGTCATGCAAGTTATCATTTTTTCTGACTAGATTTCTTTAATTTCTTTAATTATTCAGTGGATGATCAGACACAGGTAATGTATAAAGTGGGAGTTCATGCCTTGTGCCCCACTTAGGGCCAGCGATGGATTTATTTTCTCCACTAATCCCATCGGGACAGTCCCTCTTCCCTCCACGTGCTGCCAGCCTCTCCGCCATCTATCACGATTACTGTATTAGAAAGAAGCTATTTAATCCAGACATCACATACAAGATTTGTTGCTCACTGTCGTTAATGTGAAGATGGCCTCTGAAGCGTGAATAAACATAATCGTTTTTGCCATGCTTCATCAGAGCAAGATCTGGTAACATATTCCAGCCAGAGTACTGCCTGTTCTACAGTAACCGGTCCAGGATTGCTCAGTGATTCATCATGCAATATGGGGTCTGAAATTCACTGTTTTTAAAGAACTGTTTGCACTTATATACTGAAATATATGGCCAAAGAATTATAGAACAGAATAAGAAATTCTCAAGAGACTGTATCAAGAAAGGGAAGCAAAGCTACTACTTCATCAACTTGTTAATACCTGTGTCCTTTTGTCTTTTAAGGACCCCTGGCCAAGCAGTCAGCCAGCTCCAGATGGGAGATTCGGAGGCTGGGAAAGAGTCAAGGATAAGGGAAGCAGCCAGATTCCACTGTGTATTGAAGGGAACATGCCTCTAGGTGTGACATCACTCCAAGATGGCTGAGAACCAAAAACAATGCAAAAGGACAGCAGTAAGCTGACAATCAGCAAAATAGGTTATATAATTTTGCTTTGTTATTATGTTTAAGGTCCTTACTTTTGTCTCTGTACTTTAAAATGAGTCTTTGCTTTGTTCATGCAAATAACAGCTTCACTTTCATGACACCCACACCAGCAGCATATATTTACTTTACCTTTATCGCCACATCATTTGGCCACCAGGAGCAAAGAAAAAGAGATGGGGAACATGTAACTTACTTGCCTCCCATGTGATATTGCTTATGTTTGGTGATTAGTCATTTAGAGAGAGAGAAAGATACCTTGGTTGTGTTAAAACTGCTAATCTGAGCTCTTCTTCACTCCCAGTCAGTTAATGAAGTTGTGGGGGAATGAAAGAAAGGTAAGTAGGTGCAGCTATTGAGCCAGCATTGCCGTTACACTGTTGCTTGGCCCTGTGTGCAGGGCCAGATTAACCTAGGGGCTATTGGAGCTGCAGCTCCAGCCCCCTACCTTAATATAGGCCCAGCCGCCTAAGAACTTTTCCCTGGCACCATGGTGCCGCCACTCTGCCCACCACTGCCCAGTGTCCATTGCTGTGAAAATTATTGGTGCAAGCACAGGCCCCGGCAGAGGAGGAGGATATAACTTCCTCAGCACCAGGTCCATGATGTTCTTAATCCAGCCCTGCCTGTGTGGTTTACTTTAAGCATGCATATAAGGGATTCAGTAATAATTCTGCGATTGTTTATTGAATTCTGAGTTAAAATATGGAAGAGAACAGCTAGTTGACAGCTAAAACTGTTATTACTAGATAGTGGAAGAATCTCACTGTTGTTTTTGCATTGAAAGTGGCTGGGTTTTCCCAGAGCCCCTGGTAATAAGGTTGGAATTGTGCAGTAGGACTATTTCAACACTCTGCCCCTCAAGGTAGATTAAAGCTGGCCATAGATGGGTAGTTTTCATTTTTTTTATTCAACCACAAACAAGATGGATGGTGGCATTTCCCCTTTCCTGAACACTGTATTCTGATTGTGGGACTCGCTGTTGTCAGAATACACTGCCAATTGGCTGCAGGCACTGGTTGACAAAAATGTACCCATCAAGAGAGTTTGACTATTTCCATGCTTTCCTGTCAAATCTGTCATTCAGAGAAGCCACATTACACTTTCTATGAAAGACACAGGATCTGTGAATAGGGGAAAGATGGATGATTGATAGCTCCACCCCTTCAATTCACAGATACTGTGCCGCTGACAGCCTATTAGTTGTATTAATCCCCCAACCGAAGACTACAACAGCAGCAGTGGAAGCAGAATTTCTCCTGAAAGAAGAATCAATACAAGGAACACATCATGCTAACTGTAGGTTATGTCCCTTGTGCTGATTTTTAAGTTTTTCATTTTAACTAAGCTTTAACTCAATATTTTTCTTAGAAAATACCATGTAATGATGTTGTATGGTATATCGGATGGATGATGTGCCTTCCTGCACGCTGGTATTTATGTCTGTGCGAGTTGGATGCCATTCCTCCCCACTCCAAATTAGTGGTGTGCACATGAGGTTGGCGGTGTTCCCAGTTTTTTTCCCCACACCTGGCATGTGGGTGGCGTTTCTCAAGCCCTACATGTCCCAACTTTCACCTATTCTACTCACTGGCAGATTTGGTGAGTATGACGAAACGCGTAAGTCGGAAACCATTGTCAGCTGCACGTCATCTCCGGTCAGAGTGGCTCAGCCGATGGAACGCGCACTGTTCCGGGAGAGGGAGAGTGTTAGGATTGAGATACCTTCCACATTATGGCTATGCATGCTTACTGGAAGTTGGATTTTATATGTGAAAAAATAAAAGAACTTGTTTTAAGGAATTACACTATCGATTCTCTTCTCTTGTTTCCATTCCTGACGTGGATACATACTAAGGACATCTACATCACGTTGGTTAGCGAGCTCATCAAAGCCAAAACCCTAAACAGATTGGCGTCCATGCGTTTTACCTCTGCAGGGGTGATGCAAGCTGGTAAGTGGGAAATCTGAGGGGAGCACACATGACCTGCACCATATGAGCACGGATAAGAATTTCCATGATGAACTTCACTGGAAAATCTTGCACTAATTATATGCACTGAATTTAATTGAAAATATCAAGGACTACTTTAAGGAGTGTCAACCACATTACCCTGTGTTGATAAAAACAAAGGACTGCATACCTTGTAGAACTGGCACTGAATGTATTTATTTATTTTTATTATTTTTTTATATGCACATTTTCTAAGAAAAATGATACTTAGCATCAAACCCACAAGATTGTGATATCCATATATTGTTATGAACTAATTGATGAATGCACTACTAAAAAGAAAATATACTGTAGAGCATGCCACTCCAGCTAAAATTGAAAGAGCACATATATTAACCAGTTCCCTACCAAGTCATTGTAAAATGACGTCAGCAGGGAACCTCCATCGATCCGGGACGACGTCATATGACGTCTTTCCCTTTTCGCCACTACTGCAGGCCCTGGGGGCCCGCAGCGCAGCAATCGAGGATCGATTGTGTCCCTCGGGACACAGCCCCCCTCAATCGGAGTAAAGAGCCAATAAAATTGGCTCTTTACCACGTGACTGGCTGTGTCCAATCACAGCTGGTCACTACAGACCTCCACGTGCACGCCGCTCCTGCGCGCCCCCGGAAGTGCGCAGCGCTGCGATCGGGGCTGAGGCTTGTCCCTCGGACAAAGCCCAGCTCCAATCAGTGTAAAGAGCCAATAGAATCACAGCCGGTCATGTGATGTAAACAAACCGCGGTAACGAGCTGTTACCGCGGTTCTCCCTGTCACACACCGATCGTGTGTGAGAGGGAGATTGCGGTAACAGCTCGTTACCGCCTACTGTGTACATCAAGCACAATGATCACCCCCCCTAATAAAGAGGACCTGTCACCACCCCATCAAAGTATCCATCTGAGTACCTGAGTACCTGTCACCATCCCATCAGAGTACCTGAGTACCTGTCACCAACCCATCTGAGTACCCAAGTACCTGTCACCAAGCCATCAGAGTACCTGAATACCTGTCACCAACACATCAAAGTACCCGAGTACCTTTCACCAACCCATCAAAGTACCCAAGTACCTGTCACCAGACCATCAGAGTACCCGAGTACCTGTACCTGCTCATCAGAGCACACGAATACCTGTCACCAGCCCATCAGAGTATCCGAGTACCTGTCACCTGCCCATGAGAGTACCCAAGTACCTGTCACCTGCCCATCAGAATACCCGAGTACCTGTCACCTGCCCATCTGAGTACCCAAGTACCTGTCACCAGCCCATCAGAGTACCCGAGTACCTGTCACCTGCCCATCAGAGAACCTGAGTACCTGTCACTAGCCCAGCAAAGTACCCGAGTACCTGTCACCTGCCCATTAGAGTACCCAAGTACCTGTCACCAGCCCATCAGCGTACCCGAGTACCTGTCACCTGCCCACCTGAGTACCTGTCACATGCCCACCTGAGTACCTGTCACCAGCCCATCAGAGTAACCGAGTACCTATCTGCAGCCCATCAGAGTACCCAAGTACCTTTTGCCAGTCCATCAGATTACCCGTGTACCTGTCTCCAGCCCATCAGAGTACCCGAGTACCTATCTGTAGCCCATCAGAATACCTGAGTACCTATCTGCAGTCCATCAGAGTACCCGAGTACCTATCTGCCGCCCATGCCTCATAGAATATACCTCGGGTGTTTGCTTTCCAAAATGAGGTCATTTTGGGGGTAATTCCACTGTCCTGGTGCTCCAGGGCCTTCAAAAGTGTGATGGGTATGAATGAAATTTTATGTGTAATTTATGCTCCTAGAACGCCTGCCGGTGCTCCCTGCATGCTCGGCCTCTGTATGTGGCCAGGGTGTGAAAAAGTCTCACACGTGTGGTATCGCCATACTCGGGACGAGTAGCAGAATATATTTTGGGAGGTAATTTTTGCTATGTACATGCTATGTGTTAGAAATATCTTATAAATTGACCACTTAGTGTAAAAATAAAAGTGTTATCATTTTCTTTCCGCGTTTTTCGAAGACTTGTGGAAAAAAAGGAACCATTCAAAAGACTCATAATGCCTCATAGATTATACATTGGGGTGTTTGCTTTCCAAAACGGGGTTATTTTGTGGGTAATTCCATTGTATTGGTGCTCCAGGGCCTTCAAAAGTGTAATAGGTGGTTAGGAAATTAGTTGTGAAAATTCTGCTCCTAGAATGCATGACGGTGCTCCCTGCATGTTGGACCTCTCTATGTGGCCAGGCTGTGAAAAAGTCTCACACATGTGGTATTGCCATACTCGGGGCAAGTAGCAGAATGTATTTTGGGGTGTAACTGGAAGTATGCATATGCTGTGTGTGAGAAATAACTTGTTGTTATGACAATTTTGTGCAAAAAAAAAAATTCTTAATTTTCCCAAGAATTGTGGGAAAAAAGTACAACTTCAAAAACCTCGCCATGCCTCTTACTAAATACCTTGGAATGTCTACTTTTCAAAAGGGGGTAATTTGGGGGGTATTTGTACATTCCTGACATTTCAGGGCCTCAAGAAATGAGTCAGTATATCAGGTGTGATCAATTTTCAATGATTGGCACCATAGCTTGTAGACTCTATAACTTAAGCCTCTTACACACGGGATGATGATCGCATTCAACACGTAGTACTCACGACCGTTGCATGCGGAATCGATCGTTTGTGTGCGCGTTTCAACAGTTGAACATACGACGGTCGTACATGGGAGTTGTATGTGCAGACTACAAAACTTGGTAGTACCAACAAGCTCACATACGATCGTTGTATCGTGTGTAGAGCAGATGGGTACAACAAGTTGTATAGTGCAAAACACGCATTCGCCAAGTCCGTAACGGGCGGAAGTGTCCGTTCGTGTAAAACTAGGCTTCTGTTTCCCAATTGTATATTCGTTGGTCTATTGCCAATTCAATTCAAATAGTGAAATGCGGCGCACATTAGCATCTTTTTCAGTGGGATAATAATGAAGATGCACATTGCTAGTGATACACATGATACTAATGTCATAAAAGACAGTTGTTCTGTAGTGATATTAATAGAATTTGCATTATTTACAATCTCTTTTCTTCTATTTACCATTTCCACAATATTATAAGCTCTGAAATATGAGAATTCCTTGAATTGAACGTGTTTGTGGTCCCTTGCTATTTATTGTAACTTTTTTTTTAATGTAACTGCCTACCTGAAACCTGGTATTTTCTTTAATAAACTTAGGCAAGTATTGTTATTTTAAATATTCTTTATTTTTAAATCATAAAGAATACAAATCAAATAATCCTCTGAATTTTTCTGGAAATAAAATATAACAGAAAGCAAATGTATAAAGTAGAACAAAAATATGTATAAAATTAAAACAAAATAAACAAATACAAAAAAAAACCCTCAATGGGGGTACTGGCCGTAATCCCCAGACCAGGGTTGTTGGGGGCCCTGGGGATAGTACTGCCACTGGGCAGGATGCTGCTGTGGCAGTGAATGTGGATGTGATGGGGCAGGTGGTGGAGGAGGTGGAGGTGGTGTTGGCTCATCGTCCACAAGCCGTGTTGTGGGCTTAATTTGGCCCCTCACCCCCTTAACAAGCACCTCCAGCATCAGCTGTTCAGCCATCTGCTTCTGGTCGTCCGACATGTTGCGAATCTTGGTTGCAACAAGTGTCCCAAATGCCTCCGCCTCATCTGGGTCTCGTTGGAGGACCTGGCTTGCATCCCTAAAGAACTGGGCTGCAGCCTCATCGGCGTCCTGGGCCCTCCTCTTTCTTCTCCTCCCAACCTCCAGGGGAGGAATTCTGGACACACAGGGCTGTGATGGCCCAGCTGCCTCCTCCTCAGTCACCGTCTCGGTGACACTTTCCTGAGTATAAAAAAGTGACATTATTAGAATATGATTGTTTGTGTGGGTGATGAATCCAAACAAATGTACATTTCATTACTGTTGCTTATTGAATAATTAGAAATGACAAACACTAGCATTCTGGCACCAGCATTTGGATTTATACTTTTAATGACTTTAGGCCACAACTGTGTTTGGATCTCGAAACAAATGTGTTAAGACTCCAATGTTTGGCCAATAATGTTTAGTTCTTATCATTGGATTGTATCTTTACAATATGTTCCCCAACACTATACCTGGGTGATGACGGCCTCCTCCTCCTCCTCATGTCTACTAGGAGACACGTCCTCCCCTGATATTGAGGGAAGGGTGGAGAGGGATGGCCTAGCCTCAGATCCACCCTGTAGGAATTGCAGGCTGGTATAGTACCATAGTTTAGGTATATACACATCAGACGCTGCAGCTCCTGACCGTTTGGACTGCTCTACCTTCTTCACCTCAGTGCCAAAGGTTGTGCGAAGGCTTTGAATTTTTTGGCGCACATATTTGGAGGTTGCCTCGGGGGAAAATCTCTTTACAGAGGTCAACCAGCTGGCTTAACGCTGCCTCCTTCCGGATCTTATTGTGGTAGTCTCTTCTCTGGACATCCCACAGGCAGGGGAGCTGATGGTATAGCTCAATAAACTTGGGCAGGAACTCCTGTGTGAAGAAGCGGTCGCTCATTATGCCTGCAAGACAGAAGACAAAGCATCATGCAACTTCACCCAGCATACCCCTATAAAAGCCCCACCAAATCTAGGCCACAAGCCAAGCAGTATTTGGCTTGCTGCATCATCCATTTAATCCAGGACACATATGGATTACACAGGTTCAGAGGCTAATTTAATGCAGATAAGGCACCAAGTGAGTTTAATTACCACCCTAATCAGCCACAGAACCTGAGTAATTAATATCTGTCCAGAATTAAAGGGATGATGTAGCAAACCTAAGCAGTATAAGCCATTTTGCCCAACAGGGCGCTCTTAATACAACCATGGGCCCCTGGGCAAAGTAAGGCACTAGGGCCTCTACCAGCCTGGCCCGTTTTATGCACCTGCTTTCAAGAATGTACGTTTAAATTGTTGATGGAATTAAACATATATTCATCACTACTTTCAATCAATTTGTTTGGAAAACATGCCATAAATCAAAGACTAAACAACACAAAGGGGTGAGCAGAAGTGCACAGTACAGGGGTGGTTTAGGAGGCCACAACACAGGTTATGGGATGCTGCCCAGGACACAGATATCGTGGTCCAGCTGAGTAAAAAGCATGACTTTCCTGCTCAATCAGGGACAATTGACAAGTATGAGAGGTTATCATGGGGCCCCCATGTACCTGCAATCCAAGCATAACATTATAGGCCTCTACCCACCTCTATCTGAAAATCCTGCCGAACCTTCGTTCCCACAGCGGTCGTTCCCACAGCTGTCGTCCCACAGCGCTCGTCACACAGAGAGTTGCTACCTACGGCAATTTCCTGTTCGATCATTCGTCTTTTATACCGTGCTTTACATTGCGCATGCGCACCGCCCTCAGGTACACCGCAAAGCTGGGGCGTGACACGTACCAACGCCTCCACGAAATGAACGAACGATCGCAGCAGGAACGACGAGACGAAATAAAGTAAAGATGGCGGAATCACGTCGGAGCCACAGAAAGTTGAAGGCCACCCCCATGTCCAGGCTAGAGATGGCCGATATGGTGGCCATCCTGGAGGCCCAGGATTATGATTGCAGGAGGGGGGCATTGAAAGGCCCAATAGCCACAAGGACTATGTGCTGGAGAGGGTCGTCCAGCACATATTTGCTAAGCACGGGGTCCGGCGGAGCAAGGATCAGCTCCGCAAGCGCTGGTCGGACCTGAAACACAGGGAGCCAGACCAGCTGCGCCGGATCCATCGGATCATAGAAAAAAGTAAGCAATTTATTTTTGTAACCAGTATGTAGATGTGTAAATTCAGTGTGTGGATCTGTTCTTGGTCAAAGTAGCTAGAAAGAATTCTCTGTGAATTTTTGGAATCTTTGTATGCCTTGAGGTTCCCAAATGTAATTTCTAAATCCAGCATACTGTATATGAAGAATACCATTTTAGACTGTTTTCCGACATTCCTTTAGCTTTTGCACTTATGTTCTTTTTGTATTTTGCAACAGGAAAACTAAAGAAAGCAGCGGCCCACCCCCCTCCACAACCCACCGATGAGGCCACCCCTGGCCCCTCAGCTCAGGTGGCGGTAAGCCCACCTTCATCTCCAGAAGGTAAGTGCTAAATGACAATTAGATCAATTGTGACACAGCCAGGGGTGCTGCTAGGTGCCCAAAAGGGGGTGGGGCGGGGGTATCAGGCCTAAATTAAAGGATAAGTATCACTTTACTGGCTGCTGCCTGATTCATCAGTGCCCATTAATCCAGCCTTGCTAGTGCAGATATGGTGAGAGGATAGCCCCCAGTGCTGGAAGGCACACAAATGTATATGATGGATAGAAGACAGCCCACATCCCATAGAAGCGAGGGGGGGGGGGCAGCTGTAGGAGTTGACGAATGTTGCCACTTGTCAAGTATTTTTGCACAGCCAAATTGCATCATTGTCTGTTTGTTGTTGTTTATTTTCAGAAAGGACTCCCGAGGGCCCACAAGTGAGTGGTGGGAGCCCAGCAGATGTGGGCAGCCCAGCCCAGTTGGAAGGTTGGTACAATTGAAACATATCCCGCAATGTATGTGTTGAACCTGTAGTGACTTTGGGATGCTCAAAGAATGCCTTTTTTTCTTTTTGTAGAAGACTCAGATGGCCAGATGCCCCAACATCCCCAGTCCCCGAGGGAGCCTCCTGTTTGCCCTTGTAAGTACTGTTCTATTCTTGTTTCTTGTGTATTGACATGCCTATTTGGTACATGCATAGGCGTGCACAGGGGGTGTGGCAGGTGTACCTGGGCACATCCTAATCACTGCCTGTGGTGCAGATGTCCCCTATTGCCTCTGTTTCCCCTCATGTTGAAGAATGGAGAGTGGAGGAAGGGGCTGGTAAATATGTAATTTACCGGCCCCTTCCTTTTCTAATTTAACACATGTTCATTCATAACTGAAGCATAGTAAACCGTGCTTCCGTTTGTGGATGAATAGGAAGACGCTCAGCAACGAGCACTATCCCATTCATTCACTGTCCTGTACAGCTGAGGCTGCAGAGAAAGACATGTGTGTTTGAGGTTTGGGGTGCACACCCTAATGCTATAGGCTGCGCACACCTATGGGTACATGGGACAGCAGACAGCAGTTATTAAACCAACACACCTTTTTTACATTTGTTAAAAGTAGGGCCTGAACCTTTATTATTGTTGGCATTCACCACTTACCAACCGGAAGCTTTGCCAGCTTTAGGACCAGAGCACTTTTTGCAATTTGGCACTGCGTCGTTTTAAACGTCAATTTTGACACTTTTTGGAAACCAATGACTTTGCCTGTGGCCGCTCATCACAGCTTGCCAGCGGACATTGGAGTGTGGTGGGTGCAAGCCTCCTAGCGGCCCTTTGCAGATCACCCCCTTTTTATGCAGATTCGCGCACAGCAACCCGACTGCCGCTGTGAAAACACGGCAGGCGGTCGGGAAGTGGTTAAAGTGTTGGGAAAGTGCACCCCCTCTCCCCCAAACAATTACGCAAAAACTAGGCTCATCCAAGCCATCATCAGCTATTATGCTGCACATCATTGACCTTATGCATTTTCCTCTACTTACAGCTCACGAGCTGCCACGCTGCACCATTGGGCGCCTCAGCCAGGACATCCAGTGGTGCCGTGTGGAGCTGGAGAAGATGGAGAGGGCGGCTCAGCAACATCAGAGGGCAGCACAGGAACTGCAGAGGTTGGGCCAGGAACAAGAGAGGGCAGCGCTGAACCTCCAGCAGCGACTGAGGGATGTTGGGGACATGCTGGCAAAATTTTGAGAATCTTCTTGCAATTGGGCTGGTGTGGTGGACCCCATTTTAGGGCATGTTGCCCACTTTAAAGGGGCTCCCAAAAAAGCGTGTAAACATGTACTCCATCGCATCAGGGGTTGTCAAGTGTCATCTTGCTGTGTGGGCAAACCCCCCCTTCCTCCAAACGGGAGTTTCTGGGAGAAAGGGGTGTTGCATGTGAGAAATGTGTGATTTGATCCCATCATGGGTTCTGAGCTGACACGTTTTGGGGGTGGGCACCTTGAAACAAACTCCACTATCTTGGATAAAGGGGGACAACTCTGAAACGCGTCGGCTTGGAACCACTGATGTGGTGCACTCACACATTTTTCAGATGCAAAACCCCTTTCTCCAAGAAACTCCAGTTTGGAGGACGGGGGGGCTTGCCCACACAGAAAGATGACACTTGACAACCCCTGATGTGATGGAGTACATGTTTACACGCTTTTGTTTTGAGCCTTACCAGGTTTTCACGTTTTTATATCTTGTTTTATATCTGTTTTTATATGTGGATTTAAAGTGATGCTAAGCACATCATAGTGTGCAAACAATATAAATATATATTTGATACTAACAGTGTGTGACTTCTTCTTTACTTTATGTATGCCTGTGAGCTCCTTAAATTTTAGGTCTTTTTTTTTTAACTTTAGTTCTTTATTGGTTTTAGAAAGTATAGTACAAACATTTAGTAATACAATGTTATACATACTTGTTGTCTTCTCCGATACATAGGGTATTACTTTTATAACAACCTGACATAACATATTATATATATCGCAGTCAGCTCCGCTTCCATTAATGGATACCAGACTCGCTAAACTCCTCCTGTGCATTGTATTGCTGATAAAAATACAAATACAAATACCTCGGACCCGTCTCCCCGGGACTTCCCCCCGTCACCCCTATCGGGATCAAACTGTGACATGAGGTATTTCCCGAGGTGCTCCGGGTCCTGCCTTATAGCTTTAACTATGTATTAAGTAAATTTTAATCATTGCAACCTAGGAGCTGTTGTTACTGTATAAGGAGTCATGAACAGAAGACCTGGGAATGTAAAACTTCAGATATCACTGTTTCCTGTGACAGATGGAGGCTTCGGAGAACCAATAAGAAAAATAGGGAAAGGGGAAGAGGGGAGAAAGGAAAAGGAGAAGACGTACGAATCATATATCTCCTTGATAGAATGATCCTGCATAACTATGATTATTTATAGAATGTTGGTCAGGTTATTTCTATTAATCCATTTGTCCCATATGCGTCTAAACGTTGATTGGTTACCATTAGTGCATGCAAATATATGTTCAAATGTACAGTTGGTATTGACCTTTGCAATTACTTCTGATATGGATGGTGCTTTATCGGATTTCCAATGTTGCATGATAGCTATTCTGGCTACAGTTAGCAGATGTGCTATAATAAATCTGCATTTCAGTGGAAATACATCTAGCTTTAATCCCAATAGGGCTAGTTCTGGTGTGGGTTCGATCACCATTTCGGAGATTGCCGAAATCAGCTGGAAGATGGACCTCCAAAAGCTGGTGATCGATTTACACTGCCAAAGAATATGCATTAGATTGCCTCTCTGGCCACAGTTGCGCCAGCAGCTTGGGTCGGAGTTGTCATATATTTTAGAAAGTCTGACGGGAGTAAGGTACCATCTATAGAGCACTTTGTACGTATTCTCCCAGTGGGCAACACAATGTGTGGCTGAGGTGCTGATTTTAATTGCCCTGAGCCAATCTTCTTCTGGGAATGATGAGTTTAAGTCCTGTTCCCATTTTTGAATGGCGGTTTCCTGTTTTATTGAGTTTTTGGGTTGTAGTATGAGATATAGGTAAGAAATGCCCTTTTTCTTGTTGGGGTCTGAGTGAATATAGTCCCACAAGTATTTGTTGACCTTAATGGATTTGGCTTTAAGGGAGCTAATGAGGTGGAGAATTTGGGATTTCTGGAGCCCCTCCAATAACCTGTTTGATTCGGGGACCTCTGCAAGAGAGGAGTGCCCCCTAGTCTCCCAGTTTTTAACCGAGAGGTCAGGGATTAGAAATTCAAAGGTAGATAAGGGTAGATCTTTTACTTGAATTTCAAAGGTCTCTGATTCAGTTTTATGGGTGTGACTCCATGCTTGTAAGGAGGCTGAAATAGCTGGGTGTTTGGGAATGCATATTGGAACATTAAGGAGTTTCGCTAATAAAAGATTTTTTAGATTCTTTCCTTGGATCATGTACTTTTCCAATTCGACCCATTGTTGGTCAGGTGGCTGGTGGACCCACGCTTTCAGTTGGTCTAGAAGCGCCGCATTATAGTAATCTATAAGCCTGGGTGCTCCTATACCCCCTTTCTTTTTGTGCCTAGTCAATGCTGTAAAGGAAATTCTTGCCCTTTTCCCCTCCCAAATGAATTGCTTGAGCATCCGATTGATTTTTTGAAAGAAGTGTGTTGGTAGAATGATGGGAATCGTCCTGAATAAGTAGAGAATTTTAGGCAGCACTACCATCTTAAAAGTTGCTATTCTACCCATCCAGGAGATTTCTCTTTTGCCTATAGTTATTAAATCGTTGTTTATTGTGTTTAGTAGCTTTTTAAAATTGGCGTCATAGAGTTTGTTGGAGTTAGCCGTTAGGGTTATGCCTAGATATTGAATGGAATTATTGTCCCACTTACATGGTAGTATTTCGTTGTATATCTTTTTCTTATTCTGGCTGATGTTAGTGGTGAGAATTTGGCATTTGTTTACATTTATTTTATAGTAAGATATATTTCCGAATTTAGTTATGAGTTTGGTGATTTCGGGTAAGGATGAGTCCAGTTCCGTGGCTGTCAGAATGACGTCATCTGCGAAAAGGCCTATTTTGTTAGACTTATTGGGTATGTGAATCCCTTTTATGGAAGGGGATTGACGTATGGTTTCTGCAAAGGGTTCCATTATTAAAGTGAATATCAAGGGGGATAGAGGGCAGCCCTGGCGCGTGCCATTGGATATTGCGAATTTGTCTGAGAGTGCACTGGAGGTATAGACCTGGGCCGAGGGTTTAGAGTATAGGGCTAATATAGATGATGCAATAAATCCTGTGAGTCCGAATTTGGTAAGAACTGCCTCCAAATACCTCCAGTGCACTCTATCAAATGCCTTTTCAGCGTCTAATGCGATAAAGGCGGTCGCTAATTTTTGGTGTTCAGCTATTCTTATAAGGTTAAGGATTCTTCGGGTGCCGTCTG
>BLSH010480287.1:15991-27410 GCA_018402905.1 Glandirana rugosa
GGGACTTCCTGATATAGCTGCTCTTGGACGTCTTCGCCAAGTAGGCAGGTAGATGAAGAGGTCGGCCACGCCCTTAGAAGAAACACCTCTTCTTTCTAGTGTGCGAGGTCGGCACATAACTGATGGCCCTGGACTTATTCCAATGACACTTCTTGGCGATGGGGGGAAGGGAATCACGGTCTTGAAAAAGTCGCGGATGCGAGACGGTGGTAGAAGTGTTTCGACCTAAATTCTTCCCGTATGTTGGAGTAGACGTAGGCCCTCCCCCTTCACCTTTTGGCACAAGGCGTGGGCTAAACCCGTAGTACTTATGAAACAACCCGAACGATTTTTGAAATGTCCGGGTCCGGGTCCGTGCCACGGACACCCTAAAGTTCGGTACGGACCCGAACGTTACAGTCCGGGTTCGCTCAACACTAGTGAGGAGGAAAAAATAAGGATGACATCCAGATAAGCTATCACAAAGATGTCTAGGAAGTCCCTGGGGATATCATTAATGAAGAACTGGAAAGCGGCCGGGGCATTTCACAATCCGAAGGGCATGACAAAGTATTCATGATGCCCAAATCGGGTGCGGAACACGGTTTTCCACTTCCCCCTCCCGGATGCAGATGAGGTTGTATGCCCTTCTTAAATCCAGCTTTGTGAAGATGGTGGCAGAGCGTAGGCGCTGAAAAAGTTCTGGCACTAAGGGAAGGGGGGTAGCGGTTCTTCACAGTAACCTTATTCAGGTCCCGGTAGTCAATACACGGCTGGAGCGTGTGATCTTTCTTCTCCACAAAGAAGATTCCCGCACCGGCTGGAGAAGTAGATGGACGGATGAACCGCTTCTGCAGGTTCTCGTCGATATAGTCCTTCAGGGCCCCTAACGCCTTCTCAGACAACGGAAAGATCCATCAAACTGAATTTCTGCCCCAGGAAGAAGCTCAATAGGGCAGTCATAGGAGCAGTGTGCAGGGAGCGTGTCCGCCCCTTGCTTGCTAAACACGTCCAGAAATTTGTGATAGGCTTGGGGCACTCTCTGACGGGAGTCATGGTCAGAGTCAAGACACATCAGGGCTGGGGGGGCAGGATGGGTGTAGGATGGCAGTGTTCCCAGCAATATGAGGACTGGACCTGGATTAATCCGGAACTCCAAGTGATCCAGGGGTCGTGGGCTTGGAGCCATGGCAGGCCTAGAATAACTGGGAACAGTGGAGAAGCAATTGCGTCCAGCCGTAGCAGCTCGCTGTGGTCAAAGAGAGTGGTGGCCAGCAAAGGTGGGGTCTCCTTAGATACTAGTCCTGACTTGACACGGGACCCATCGGCTAAGAACACCAAGAATAGAGTTGAGCGAACTTCTGGAAGTCCGGGTTCTGCTGGTTCGGCCGAACTTCGGGACATAGTCCGGGTTCGGGTCCGGACAGAACCCGAACTTTGTCCCGGACCCCGAACCCCATTGAAATCAATACGAACCCAAACTTTTAGGCACAAAAATGGCTGTAAAAAAGTCCTGGAAAGTCCTAGAGGTCTGCAAAAGGAAGGAAATGGGGGTAAGGGTGGGACAAGTGCCCTACAAATAAATGGGGACAGGGAAATAACTAAAAGCATTTTTAAAAAATTAATTTCATAAAAAAATCAAAAATGGAGGTTGAAGTGTACCATCTTCAAACTGTGTCTGAAAAGTATTAATTAACGGTAGAAGCCATATCACTGTTCTAAAATCATCTTCAAACCGTGTCAAAAAAGTATAAATAAGCCGGGAGAACCCATATCACTATTCTGCAAACATCTGGAAACTGTGTGTAACACTTTAATTAAAACCGGGACTAACCCATATCACTGTTCTGCAAACATATGGAAACTGTGTGGAACACTTTAACTAAAACCATTAGAAACCATACTACTGTTCAGCAAACATCTGGAAACTGTGTGTAACACTTTAACAAAAACCGGGACTAACCCATACTACTTTTCTGCAAACATCTGGAAACTGTGTGTAACACTTTAACTAAAACCGGGACTAACCATACTACTGTTCTGCAAACATCTGGAAACTGTGTGTAACACTTTAACTAAAACCGGAACTAACCCATATCACTGTTCTGCAAACATCTGGAAACTGTGTGTAACCCTTTAACTAAAACCGGGACTAACCCATATCACTGTTCTGCAAACATCTGGAAACTGTGTGTAACACTTTAACTAAAACCGGGACTAACCCATACTACTGTTCTGCAAACATCTATAAACTGTGTTTAACACTTTAACTAAACCGGGACTAACATACTACTGTTCTGCAAACATCTGGAAACTGTGTGTAACACTTTAACTAAAACCGGGACTAACCCATATCACTGTTCTGCAAACATCTGGAAACTGTGTGTAACACTTTAACTAAAACCGGGACTAACCCATATCACTGTTCTGCAAACATCTGGAAACTGTGTGGAACACTTTAACTAAATCCGGGACTAACCCATATCACTGTTCTGCAAACATCTGGAAACTGTGTGGAACACTTTAATTAAAACCGTTAGAAACCATACTACTGTTCTGCAAACATCTGGAAACTGTGTGGAACACTTTAACTAAAACCGGGACTAACCCATATCACTGTTCTGCAAACATCTGGAAACTGTGTGGAACACTTTAACTAAAACTGGGACTAACCCATATCACTGTTCTGCAAACATCTGGAAACTGTGTGGAACACTTTAACTAAAACCGTTAGAAACCATACTACTGTTCTGCAAACAACTGGAAACTGTGTGTAACACTTTAACTAAAACCGGGACTAACCCATATCACTGTTCTGCAAACATCTGGAAACTGTGTGTAACACTTTAACTAAAACCGGGACTAACCCATTTCACTGTTCTGCAAACATCTGGAAACTGTGTGGAACACTTTAACTAAAACCGGGACTAACCCATATCACTGTTCTGCAAACATCTGGAAACTGTGTGGAACACTTTAACTAAAACTGGGACTAACCCATATCACTGTTCTGCAAACATCTGGAAACTGTGTGAAACACTTTAACTAAAAGCGGGACTAACCCAAATCACTGTTCTGCAAACATCTGGAAACTGTGTGGAACACTTTAACTAAAACCGTTAGAAACCATACTACTGTTCTGCAAACATCTGGAAACTGTGTGTAACACTTTAACTAAAACCGTTAGAAACCATACTACTGTTCTGCAAACATCTGGAAACTGTGTGTAACACTTTACCTAAAACCGGGACTAACCCATATCACTGTTCTGCAAACATCTGGAAACTGTGTGGAACACTTTAACTAAAACCGGGACTAACCCATATCACTGTTCTGCAAACATCTTGAAACTGTGTGAAACACTTTAACTAAAACCGGGACTAACCCAAATCACTGTTCTGCAAACATCTGGAAACTGTGTGTAACACTTTAACTAAAACCGTTAGAAACCATACTACTGTTCTGCAAACATCTGGAAACTGTGTGTAACACTTTAACTAAAACCGGGACTAACCCATATCACTGTTCTGCAAACATCTGGAAACTGTGTGGAACACGTTAACTAAAACCGTTAGAAACCATACTACTGTTCTGCAAACATCTGGAAACTGTGTGTAACACTTTAACTAAAACCGGGACTAACCCATATCATTGTTCTGCAAACATCTGGAAACTGTGTGGAACACTAACTAAAACCGTTAGAAACCATACTACTGTTCTGCAAACATCTGGAAACTGTGTGGAACACTTTAATTAAAACCGTTAGAAACCATACTACTGTTCTGCAAAATATCTGGAAACTGTGTGGAACACTTTATCTAAAACCGGGACTAACCCATATCACTGTTCTGCAAACATCTGCAAACTGTGTGTAACACTTTAACTAAAACCGGGGCTAACCCATATCACTGTTCTGCAAACATCTGGAAACTGTGTGTAACACTTTAACTAAAACCGGGACTAACCCATATCACTGTTCTGCAAACATCTGGAAACTGTGTGTAACACTATAGCAGAGCGAACCCATATCACTGTTCTAAAAGCATCTAAAAACTCCATATGAAACTATAGCAGAGCGAACCCATATCCCTGTTCTTCTCTCTGCTATAGTTTCACACACAGTTTCCAGTTGTTTGCAGAACAGTGATATGGGTTAGTCCCGGTTTTAGTTAAAGTGTTACACACAGTTTCCAGATGTTTGCAGAACAGTGATATGGGTTAGTCCCGGTTTTAGTTAAAGTGTTCCACACAGTTTCCAGATGTTTGCAGAACAGTGATATGGGTTAGTCCCGGTTTTAGTTAAAGTGTTCCACACAGTTTCCAGATGTTTGCAGAACAGTGATATGGGTTAGTAACGGTTTTAGTTAAAGTGTTCCACACAGTTTCCAGATGTTTGCAGAACAGTAGTATGGTTTCTAACGTTTTTAGTTAAAGTGTTCCACACAGTTTCCAGATGTTTGCAGAATAGTGATATGGGTTAGTCCCGGTTTTAGTTAAAGTGTTACACACAGTTTCCAGATGTTTGCAGAACAGTGATATGGGTTAGTCCCGGTTTTAGTTAAAGTGTTACACACAGTTTCCAGATGTTTGCAGAACAGTAGTATGGTTTCTAACGGTTTTAGTTAAAGTGTTCAACACAGTTTCCAGATTTTTGCAGAACAGTGATATGGGTTAGTCCCGGTTTTAATTAAAGTGTTACACACAGTTTCCAGATGTTTGCAGAACAGTGATATGGGTTCTCCCCGCTTATTTATACTTTTTTGACACTGTTTGAAGATGATTTTAAAACAGTGATATGGCTTCTACCGTTAATTAATACTTTTCAGACACAGTTTGAAGATGGTACACTTCAACCTCCATTTTTGATTTTTTTATGAAAATATTTTTTTAAAAATGCTTTTAGTTATTTCCCTGTCCCCATTTCTTTGTAGGGGCACTTGTCCCATCCTTACCCCCGTTTCCTTCCTTTTGCAGACCTCTAGGACTTTCCTGGACTTTTTTACAGCAATTTTCAGAACTTTTAGTAAAATTACCAGAACCCCGGACCCGAACCTGGACTTTTTTTGAAAAGTCCGTGTTCGGGTCCAGGTCCCAGACACCCCAAAGTTCGGTATGGACCCGAACTTTACAGTCCGGGTTCGCTCAACACTAGTCAAGAATCTTGGTTCCTTGGGTTGGAGAGGAATTCCATGTTTGGCTGCAAAGTCTAGGTCGATGAAGCAGCTGCAGGCCCCTGAGTGCACAATAGCCGTGACAGAAACTATCCTGGCAGTCGGAAGGAGATGGGAAGGGCTAGGTGAGCCGGTTTGGCCGTCAGTAGTGTCCGCCCATTTGAGGAGGCGAAGAACCATTTTTGGTGTTTGGCTGGGCACTCATGCACGTAATGGCCTGCTTCCCCACAGTAAAGGCAGAGATTGCCTTGGAGCCAGCGTGCACGCTCTTTAGGGGAAATGGGAGACCAAGCGACGGCCTTGTGTGGTGCCGGCTTCTCCCGCCAGCGTTCACGCACACGGCGATCCATCTGTATGGACAGCTGGATGAGGTCTTCCAAGGAACTCGGGACTCCTACCCGAGCTAGTGCATCCTTAAGGCCTTCTGACAGGCCCAGCTTGAACTGGTGCCTTAAGGCGGCGTGGTTCCAGCTGGTATCTGTGCCTGAAGTCAGAGACGTAATCTTTGACGGCTCTGCCATCTTGATGGAGGGAATGGAGAGCGGATTTGGCTGTAGCGGACCGTTGAGGGTCATCATACAGTTGCGACATGGCCTGAAAGAAGGAGGATAGAGTATCCAGCCGGGCGTCTCTGGTTTCCAGCAGGTGATGGGCCCAGACCTGGGGTTGGTCCCGTAGCAAGGATATAACAAACCCCACCTTGGTAGACTCCAACTGGAAAGTTAGTGGCTGGAGTGTGAAATAGATCTGACAGGCATTGCGGAAGGCTCAATACTTGATCCGATCTCCGGAAAATCTTTCAGGGGTAGGTACCCATGGCTCTGGAGCAGGCAGTGTTGTGGCAGGATCCAAACTCTCTGTGGTTGTAGAGACCGGGGCGGAGGTCAGGACTTGTTCCTCGAGGCGGGCATGCTTGCCCTGTAGGGACCTGATGGCCTGTATGAGGTGCTGGCTGACCTCAAGTAGGACAGAGGCCCCCCTTGCAGACTCAGTCATGGCTGTCTGTTACTGTTACATACCAGGTAGTGAGTCTGACAGCAGGGGATGGCCTCTCCTAGGACCCCGGTTCGAGGGACCGCTGGGAGTGAGACAGCGGCCACAGGAGCACAGAGAGGTATGAGTGCCTGTGGTAGTCCGGTAATGTCCACCAGCTGGAGGTCCGCAGGATGGCTGGAGATTGAGATGACCTGCGGGGCTAGAGGTGCAGCCAGGAAGTAGCAATCCAGAAGAAGCTAGAGAAGACTTGTGGAGCTGGAAGCTGCAGAGGTCTGGATGGCCACAGACACTGGAGGAGAGTCGGGTGCAGGCAGGGTTGGCAACGAGCTGACAGCAAGGTACAGAGGAGCAAGCAGAAGAGTGGTCGGGACAAGCCAGGTTTGGGTGCTGGCAGAAAGCAGGAAGGTCTGGACAAGCCGGGTCGGTAATGGATCAGGAACAGATAAAATGCAATAGATAGACACGGGTAACGCTGTCGATCAGACAGCGCTCTGAGCATTAGCAAAGCTTAAATGGCCATTCTGGCGCCAGAACGCGCACCAAAGGCACCAAGGAAGAAGAAGTTTTCAGGTATGCTTCTCCTGAGGGGGATCAACCAGACGGCCTTCCTGACACAGTGTGTGGCGTATGGTCTGAACACCGACAGGCTGACCCCCATCCCTTCAACCTCTGCAGCAATGCTGGCAGCACTCATATGTCTATTTCCCAAAGACAACCTCTGGATATGATGCTGAGCATGTGCACTCAACTTCTTTGGTCGACCATGGCGAGGCCTGTTCTGAGTGGAACCTGTCCTGTTAAACCGCTGTATGATCTTCGCCACCGTGCTGCAGCTCAGTTTCAGGGTTTTGGTAATCTTCTTATAGCCTAGGCCATCTTTATGTAGAGCAACAATTCTTTTTTTCAGATCCTTAGAGTTCTTTGCCATGAGGTGCCATGTTGAACTTCCAGTGATCAGTATGAGAGAGTGAGAGCGATAACACCAAATTTAACACACCTGCTCCCCATTCACACCTGAGACCTTGTAACACTAACAAGTCACATGACACCGGGGACGGGAAATGGCTAATTGGGTCCAATTTGGACATTTTCACTTAGGCATGTACTCACTTTTGTTGCCAGCGGTTTAGAAATTAATGGCTGTGTGTTTTTATTTTGAGGGGACAGAAAATTTACACTGTTATACAAGCTGTACACTCACTACTTTACATTGTAGCAAAGTGACATTTATTCAGTGTTGTCACATTAAAAGATATAATAAAATATTTACAGAAATGTGAGGGGTGTACTCACTTTTGTGAGATACTGTATATATGCAAGTACCATAACTTTGGGACTTCTGTAGAATGAGAATATGCACTACTTATCGTAATCAGCACTACTACAGGGATTGCCACATTATTTGGGGTCCGGTGCCTAAAGCAGCATTTCTGGACCAGGTTCTGTGGAACCTTGTGGTTCCTCCAGAGGTTGCTAGGGATTCCTTGACCTATGGCTCATTGATCTCCCATGGTGTCTGAATAATTCTGGGGCCAGTGCCACTTGACAGAGCAGCAGTACATCAATGATCTTTTTAGCTATATGTAAGGGTGAGCAAGTCCCTGTGTTCACAATGCATCAGGGCACGGGACCCAGAAGACAGCAGTGATCATTATACCTATTCTCTGCTTCCATAGTGCTCCCACAGGTACGGAATCTGCATACTTACATTGGTACAAGGTGGACCGATGTAACTATGCAATAAAATCTATACCTGGAGTTCAGCTTTAAATGAAGATGAATTTCACCAAAATGTCAGACTTTTAAACTCATCATTTCTAGGAAATAAGATTTTTTTTATTCCTTATTTTTTTAGAGCTGTTTTTCACCCCGGTGCTAAATGCTATCAAAGTCTTAGACGGTGACAACATGACCCTGACGTGTAACACAAGTCTCCATCCTCTCAGACAGAGGACAGAACTGCAGTTTGCTTTCTACAGAGATGGACAGAATGTTCAGGACTTCAGTTCATCTGATCAATATGGAATCCAATCTGCCCAGGGGGAGGATTCTGGGAATTATTCCTGTGAAGTGATATCCGCATCCAACATTTCTAAAAAGAGTGAGGTTGTCTTTGTCCACATAAGAGGTAAATTGTTTCACCATCAGTTATGAAAAAAGCTATGTATATCCAGTGCCAGGACAAGGTCATCCATTGCCCGGGGCGTAGATAATAACTGCCCCCACCCTTAGCATCACTCCTGTCATTCAGACAGTTAGAGACTAGAGAACTGACCAGCTATCAGCACCCCAGCCCTCATAAAAAAACTGCCCCTGGGGCAGGTGCCCCTCTTGACCCGGCCTTTAGTACATCTAACATGCAGAATTTATTATCTTGAACTAAAAATAGTTCTATTTTTCTTTATGCAGAGAAAAGTAGTAAACACACACCACCACTAATCATTGTGACTCTTCTGGTCTTGCTCTTGGTTGCCACTTTCCTGCTCTTCAAGTACAGACACAAGCTGCATTGGCCAACCACTGGGTGTCCACATCAACGAAGAGGACTGCAACCGGAGCTTCAAATTTCTCCCACATGTATGACCATTACCAATGTACTAAAACTAGCACATATGGAAAATTAGAATGTAGTAAAAATAGGCTAGCAACAGCCGCCCAAAAGCAGTTTCTCTTATATACATGACTTAAAGATGAAGTTTAGCCATCTTATATTTTGGCCTCATTGGTTCCTTCTTTCCCTTCACATCAACATGCTAATGGAAACTTTGACATAAAACCTTTCCATTTTTATTACGTGCCTTATTTTAGACCAAATGCAATGCAGGCCAATCGTGGCTGATACACACACACACACACACACACACACATAAATTTTTTACAAGGGTCCTCTGGTTGGTCTGTTGGTGTAAAAGGTCCTTCTTCTACTCCAGCATGCTTTCTGCTGGACTGTACAATACCCACTAGCTGGGTTCACAGGAAGTTGGTTGAATGAACCTTGCCATCAATCAACTTAGAGGCTGAGGATACTGAGGAGAGCTGATAGTGAATGTTTTCGAAGGTGTTTATTTTTTCTTTTTCTTTTGCTGGGATACAGTATTTTTTTAGCTAGAATTCTGCTTTAAATACATGTCATAAACATAATACAAAAGAATGCTTCATTATTATCTCCCTCTTTCTCAGATGCTGTTGTAGAGTCAGCCGATGACAGTGAAGTCACTTACACTGACCTTATTCTGCATCGTGAGCCACAAGGTAATCTCCATATAAGAGTTCATGTCACAGTTTTCTATTTACAATTTCATAAGCTGTTGTCCACATAGAACACAGCTGTAGTCATGGGCGTCCGCAGAACTTTTTCCGGGGGGGGGCATAATTTCAAGGTCTTGGTTGGTCTCATGCAGGGAGGCACAATGAAGACCGGGGGGGAGTAAAGGAGGCTCACATCATGAGGAGCATATACTTAGCTATAATGGCCCGTGTCTTCGGGGTTCATGAAGGGACCTCCGGTCCCCAAGTGCACATGGGGCACACCTTAAGCAGTCAATGGGGCGGTGTGTGTGGTAGTTGCCAGGAGGCCGTGTGAAGTCCGTGCAGGACCTGTCATTGGCGGTGCTCAGTTCCGGGTCTTTGCAGACTGTGTGAAGAGAGCAGATCAGCGCTGATAGCCACATTGGCCGTGGGGAGAGGGAGAAGTAAGAGAAGCTCACCCCTCCTAATCGATCAATGCTGAGTGTTCCCGGCCATGCAGGTTAGAGGTGAAGCGTTCTCCACACGGTCCCTGGCTGGGAGGACGCAGCCGGACTTCCGTCCGCAGCAGGTGGGGCGGACTGGAGGAGTGGTTTCCCGTGGTCATGTGACCGCTCCGAACTGCCTAGAATTAAGGACCTAGTGGGGAAGGGGAACCCCTGATCTGATTCCCCCCCCCCCCCCTTGCCCCTACCTGTGGATGCCCATGGCTGTTGTCCCTGCTTCTAAGCTCCTTTTGTATGATTGAAACCTCAGACTGAGTCATCTAGTGAGGGAAGGGTCAGTGCTCTGACTCCTTCACCTATGTATGTACATCTTAGCTTCAGCTACTGATCCCAGTAGACATTGGCCTTTTAGAACACTATGGTAAGAAGATATGCAAAGCATATGAGAAGGCATCTATAGCTTCACCTTGTGGCAGGATAGTGTAATGCTCACCCCAAAGAGAGCCTGCTAATTTGGTCCCAGGGTTCTTTCCCCCAGTGAGAACACTAGAAGCCAGGCACACCATCCCGGTCACTTTTCTGGCTCAATGATTAGTCTAGGGGTATCCTTTTTGATGCTTTATAGAAAATTTGAAATTGGGTGGGTGCAGGGAAACCGTTTGATACTCTAACAACGTTAAGTAGTAATTTAAGGATACATGTCTCCTTCTCAAAGATTCCTAGTACAGTCCTTGCAGCAGCAAATAATGGGTTGAACTACACAAAGACACCATAGGAAATGTCCACTTTTGAACACAGGCTGACTCTGATGCAAGAGAGATGGAAGCAGCACACAGTCACTGAGATCTCACACACTGGTCTGTACTCACAAATGCCCCTGGATAGTTGGATGCCTCCTTCCAATATCAGACATACATGACTCCTGTGAACTCTTCAGACCAAATACCCAAGAATAAATCTCTGCTCCAGGAAAGTTCAGTAGAATAGGCCTCCCAGCTAGCTCATCGAGGGACCTCAATGAGCAAATGAAGAAGAGCAGTTGGACTGTCCAGAAGAGTAGCAGCCCTTAAGGCTGGGGTCTTCATTTCCTGGACAAGAACCCCTCTGCTCTAGGCCTCAAATTATTTATGCACCTTTCTAGCCACCCACTGGGCACCCTCCCCAGGCATTGGCTGGGACCACATAATTGTTTGTAGTGGTACCCTTAAGAGACCAACATTATTTAAGGTCCCTTAGGTATTTTCCCGCAATTGCCCCGCGACCAGGCACACAGTCACAGACACTCCTTTAGATCAATGAACAGTCTAGGGATGTATTTTTCTGATGCTTTAATGTAGAACTTGAACTAGGATAGGAGTAGAGCAACTGTGGGATACTTTAGGACACTAAACTTCTTCTTTAGAACTATGAGTCAAGTCCTTGTACAAGTAGAGGATGGACTGAGCTTTGCAGTAGCATTTTGAGTATACAAATATTCCTCTTTAGAACAATTCAAGAAGAGTCCATTCAAAAAAATTAAATAGACTGAGCTCTTCAGGACATCAGACACAATGCCCCTTTTATACACAGCTTACTCTATTG
>BLSH010480395.1:26674-37150 GCA_018402905.1 Glandirana rugosa
AAATCCACGTATACGTAATTTCGTCAACTCTATCAACCAAGAGAGAAAAGAAGTCGAACTCGTTAATAAAAGTTTATTTACGGAGAATACTTATGAAACACTCGTTAGGTTTACAACTTTAGTACTTAAAAACGATGTGATAATTCTTATTTGTACACGTGGTAGGTTTTTTAAAAAAGTAACGCAAAAGCAGAGTAAGCAAAAAATTAAAAAATTAAAATAGCCTAGTAAGTAATACTAACCGTAAGCAATGAAACCTAATAAACATTGAAGTCTACGTAATTAAGGGAAGGTAAGCCAATCTTGGATTGCTCACAAAGTATTCATAAGAGGCATTTATTTGAAAATAATTGCTCAAGCTGAAGAAAAGAGAGAACCAACTATCTCAACTGCTTTAATGCATATGCACCTAAAACATCCCAGCCTATCCCTGTTGTAGCTGAAGGATTAACCATAGACATTTATGTAAACAGTATGAAACCCCATCGCAAAAATGTATTATACTGCATCTTATCAATCGTTAGATGTGGTGCCTGCATTCATTTTCTTTTTTCCCCTTTTCCCTCTTTGTTTTCACCCGGTGATCTGACCAGGAGCCTTTCTCCTGTATTACATGTATTAGCTTGCCTGCTCTCTGGATGAAGGAGCACAGAGACACCTTTGGACACCAGCATTTTCAGTCTGTGAGGAGGCTAGGTTAGGGGGGAGGTTAGCACCCCTGTCAGTATTAAATGGTTAAATGGTTTGTGTAAACCCTCTGGCTGCTACATCTGCAGGACAGCCTGTTCTGTTGAAAAACAACAGATTTACTGGCTACTTCACCAGGTGAACATAAAAGAAGGAAAGCTTAAAAAGAAAATGAATGCAGCCATCATATGTAAGAATTGTTAAGCTGCACTATAATACATGTTCGCTATTAGGTTTAACCAGTTGCCTACTGGGCAATTATACCCCCTTCCTAACCAGGCCAATTTTCAGCTGTCAGTGCTGTCACACTTTAAATGACAACTGCTTGGACATGCAACACTGTTCACATTTGACATTTTTATAATTTTTTTTCACACAAATAGAGCTTTATTTTGGTGGTATTTAATCACCACTGGGTTTTTTATCTTTTGCTAAGCAAACAAAAAAAGACCGACAATTTTGAAAAAAAATCCCCAAAACATTTATCATATTTTGTTATAAAAATTTTTCAAACAGGTCATTTTTCTCCTTCACTGATGGGCACTGATGAGGCTGCACAGATGGGTACTGATGATGCGGCTCTGATAGGTGACACTGATTGGCACTGATGAGGTGGCACTGGTGGGCACTGATTAGGAGGCACTGATGGGGCAACACTGATGGATGGCACCGATGGGCACTGATAGTCTGCACAGAGAGGTGGCACTGATAGGTGGCACTGATGGGCACTGGTAGGTGGTACTGATGGGCACAGATAGGTGGCACTGATAGGCAGCACTAAGTGACACTGATGATGAGGCACTGATGGGCACTGATAGGTGGTACTGATTAGCAGTACTGATGGGCACTGATAGATGGCACTAGTGGGCACTGATTAGCAGCACTGGTGGGCACTAAGGGGGCTGATGTGCCTCTAACAGAAACCAGTTTATTCCTTCTTCACACTAACAGTGTGAGAAAAAAAAGCTGATGACTGGTTTCTATTTACTTCCGTGATCAGCTGTCATTCGCCCGTTCCATGATCAGCTGAGTCCAAAAGGCTCTACAATCACAGAGCATGCTGCCCATAGCAGGCATCACATGAACAGAAGGCCATCAATGTGCGCCCTCCTGGCATTTTAAGCCATCTTTTGGCTATAGTGCGGGCGCCAAATGGTTAATACAGCTTTAAGAGTTTTCCTACTTGATGACTATGAGCATCTCAAAATTCTTTAAATCAAATCATTATGCTATGCATATGGGGCATAACTCATTATGAAGCTATAAACTAGACATGTGCGGTTTGTTTCATTCAGAATCAAAATTCAGACAAATTTTTGTTTTTTGGAAATGCGGATGTATTAGAATTTCCGAATTACAATAGTACCAAATTTAAATGAATCTGAAATAACGAAAAAAAAATTCGGAAGAAATTTGAATTCAAATTATTTTCGAATTGTTTTTCAAATTCTTTTCGAATTTCAATAGTTTTCAAATACGAAAAGTTTTCAAATTCGAAAAGTCCTCGAATTTGAATAGTTTTCCAATTTCGAAAGAGAACAAAATAGAATAGAAAACAAAGAAATAGAACAGAGAAAAAAGCAATAGACTAGAACAGAATATAACAGAAAATAAAAGAATAGAATGCAACAGAGTAAAACAGTTCTGTTCCACTCCACCACATTATATTCTTTCATTTTCTGTTATATTCCCCTCTATTTTATTCTATCTTTCTTCATTATATTTCTCCACTTTCCACTCCACCCCATTATCCTTGGAAATTGGAAAATTATTCAAATTTAAAAACTATTCAAATTCGAAAACTATTCGAAATTGATTAAAAAACTTTTCGAAATTGATTCAAAAACGTTTTGATTTGATTCGAAAATGAATAAATTAAACAAATTTCTGAAAACAAATTAAACAAATTAAACTAATCTAACTAAACAAATTTATGTAAATAATTAATCAAAATGAAACAAAACGAAACTATTTTTTTCGCTCTGCACATGTTTAAACAGAGAAAGCCTAAAATTACTCTTGCTCCATCCTGCTGCCTGAGATAAACTAACTAACCACCAACACATTTCTCCAAGCAATAATAGGATGAGATAGAGGCACCTATTCCCAAAGTAACTATAGATCTTTATCACAGCTAAATTCAAATATGAAAAATATATGATGCGTTCCTGGGTTTTAGAACACTTGATACTGTATATTTCTGACTCTATTCTTTCTGGATCAGGTGGGACTTCAGGCCCCTTACAGTCTAAGAAGGCTGTTAAACTTGATTAAGTATGTTGACATAAGGGGTGTGCTTTATCCGCTTATATCTTTTTTTTTTTTTAAATCAAAGATAAAGTTTATCAAAAAAGCTGCTGAAAATAAAGGATACAGGTCACATTCATAAGGTGATTCAATCTGATACTTGTACAATGCACGTTATGTCAATACTCTCAAACATTTTGAAGCAAGTTAATCCCAACAGCGGACTACAGTATCAAGCTATTATCCCGTTATTTTACCAGGGCTTCCCAGTTCAGTCCTGGCATGTGCTTGGACTGGATAACCATTTATCCCAGATTCTGGAATATTTGTGGGGACATCCACGATGTTCATATAGAATTTTTTTAAGGGGTAGTGTGGTATTAACATCTCTTTGCCAGGTCTGTATGTTTGGGGGGAAGGGTTGCAGCCAGACCCGAGCTATGGCTTTTCTCGCTAGGAACAAGGTCTCCCTGAGGTATATGGCCTGGTACCTGTCCACGTCCGCTTCTGGCAACAGACCTAGCAAACACAGTTTAGGGTCCAAGGTAGCTGGGGAGCCCATATCATCATGGAGAAAGCGGATAATCTGTGTCCAAAAAGTCTGGATTATGGGGCAAGTCCAAATCAGATGATGAAAAGTGCCGTCCGCAGCATCACACCTAGGACAGGCTGAGCCCCTACCTGGTTGATATTTGGTGAGTCTCTGGGGGTGAGATACGGTTTGTGTAATATATATAATTGAGTGAGGCGGTCTGATAGTCTAGGGGATACCAACTTGACACCCTCCATAATCTCGTCCCAGTCCTTGTCCTGGATGTCCCCAATGTCCGTTACCAACTTGGCTTTGGCTTGGTCAGCTAGGTCAACGGTGGCAGGAAGGCGTATGGCCATGTAGAGGTTTGTTATCAGTTCCTTTGGGTCATCTCCAAGTATTATGGCTATCACGTCAGGGGATAGACAGTATTGGAAACCCGTTGTGGGAACTGAGCCGTCAGCGCGTGTCTCAGTTGAAGAAATCTAAAGAAAAAATTATTAGGGAGATTGTGCTCGGTCTTGAGTTCCTGAAACGTTATTAGTCCACTGGGGGTCAGAAGCTGGTGAAGTTATAGGATGCCTTTGTCTATCCAGCATTTGGAGTCAGGGACCGTGAGTACCTCAGGCAAGTCCTTGTTGTGCCATATGGGTATATGTGTGTGGAATGTTTGGTATTGCGTCCTCTTAACAATCCAGCCCCACACGTAGCGGTAATGGTGGGCCATGCCGGAGTCAGGATTGCGTCGTGAGGGACATGTCAGGTCCCTCAGGATTGTCTGAAGGGGAGAATGTGCTGGATGATTGGGCCTATGGCTCACTAGGGACATGTATCTTGGGAGGTCGGAGTTCATCAAGTGTAAGAAATGTGCCGCTTGTGCCGCCAGATAGTAGGCTTGGAGGTCTGGGAGGGCACCACCACCCATATTTGTGGGGTTCTTCAGCATGATCCATGACAGTTTATGTCTCGCTGTGCCCCACACAAATGTGTTCAGAATAGAGTCCAATGTCTTAAAAAATTTAGAGAGCACGGGAAGTGGGGCATGCCAAGCCATGTAGAGTACCTTGGGGAGGATGATCATTTTGATAAGATTAATACGACCACAAACCCCGATGGGCAACCTAGCCCATATTTGGGTCTTAGATTTTAGAAGGTCATGTAAGGGTTCTAAGTTAAGTGGGGTGTATTCCGTCAGAGATCTGGTGACCGTGACCCCCAAGTATTTAATAGAGGATACTATTCTAAGCGGGAGAGGGACAACTGGGCACGAGAGAGGAAAGTGGTCTAGGGGGAGAATCTGGGATATTTCCCAATTAATACATAATTCCGAGTGTTTCCCCATACCTTTAATAGTGGAGAGGGCTTCCACAAGGGAGTGATGGGGATCTGCTAGGTACAACACCATGTCATCGGCGTATAGGCCTATTTTCTTCTCAAAGTTCCCGATTTTCAGCCCCTCTATACTATGATTTGCTCTTATAATGGCCGCCAGGGGTTCTACTGCCAGGGCATAAAGAAGGGGAGACAGGGGGCACCCCTGTCGGGTACCCCTACCCAAGGGGAAGCTATCAGACGTGCACCCATTTACTGATACTCTAGCCTTGGGGGATTGGTATAATAATTGGACCCACTTTATAAAATTGGGGCCAAAGCCGAACCGCCGCAGACATGACCACAGAAACTCCCACTCCACGGAGTCAAATGCCTTGGTGGCATCTAGGGCAACAAGCATCCTGGTGCCAATGTTATCATGTTGTGCTTGTATGTTCATATAGAGCTGTCTAATGTTGATTGCTGTATTTTTGCCAGGCATGAATCCCGTTTGGTCTGAGTGGACCAGTGACAGGATCACCCTGTTTAGGCGTGTCGCCAGAACTTTTGCCAAGATCTTTATATCCACCTGGACCAGCGATATTGGCCTGTATGACTCCGGAGAGTGGGGGTCCTTCCCGGGCTTTGGTATTACTATGATCCTTGCCTCCCCCATGGACTCAGGGAGTACCCCAGTGTCAAATATCTCCCTGTAGAGGGCAGTCAGTTCAGTAACTAGTGTTTCTGCGTATGTGGCATAAAACTCAAGCTGTAGCCCGTCTGTCCCCGGTGCTTTAGATCTGGCTAAGCCTGACAGGGCATCAGAGACATTGTCTGATGTTATAGGGGTCTCTAGGAGTTGCACCTGTTCCTCAGTCAGCTGTGGGAGGGGTATTTCTCGCAAGTAGTCCGCTGTCTGTGAAGAGGTATGTGACCTTCTAGAGGTGTATAGATCAGCGTATAATTTACGAAATTCCCCTGCAACTTGATTGGGCGATTTAATTGATTCTCCCTCCGGAGTAACCAATGAGACCACCACTGGGGGAGTAATGTCCAGGTGGGCCAGGTAGGCTAGTAATCTCCCCGCATGCTCCCCATGTTCAAATATCCTTTGTTTGGTAAAGACCAAGGCCCTGATTTACTATACCTCCCAGATCTACTCCAGCAGTGTCTTAAAATAACTCCCAGTTAAAGGCAATTACAACTTCAGCTCTCACCCACTCGAGTAAAATAGCACACTTGCGAGCTCTATTTGCCTGTGAAGATGCCTCTCAGGTTATGTGTTGATGTTGGCTGGGATTGAACTTGCAGTTGTATGCAAGTTCATTGCCCTAAAAAAAAACAAAACAAAAAAAACATTTCCACCCCTCTCTCTAATTGTAACAGCCTTAGCCCCAGGGCACATGTCTGAATAGAAAAAAAAAGTTTCTCTTTTTTTTTTCAGGAGCAGTGGTTTTAATAATGGTTAAAGTGAAAAAAATATATTCCTTTAACCACTTCAGCCCCGGAAGGAATTCACGCTTTAGGACCTGAGCACTTTTTGCGATTTGGCACTTTTACTGACAATTGCGTGGTAGTGCGACGTTGTACCCAACCAAAATTTGCATCCTTTTTTACCCACAAATAGCGCTTTCTTTTGGTGATATTTGATCTCCTCTGCGTCATTTGTGATCGCCGCTCTAAATAAAAAAAAAAGCGTCAATTTTTCAAAATAACCAGTTTTTCTTCGTTTTTGCTAAAATACAAATCCAATTGTAAAAAAATAAAAATCTGTTTATTTACTTGTTTTTGGCCGATTTTTATTCTTCCTCCTATCTTTGTTAAATAAAAAATTGCAATCGGCGTTTATTGTTTTGTTTGCGCAAAAGTTGCTGTGTTTAGGGATAATGCAAATTAATTACTGGATTGCATTTTTTTAATTTTTTACTAGTAATGGCAGCGATCTGCGATTTTTAGCGGCACTGCAATATTGCGGCAGACATGTCGGACCATTTAGACATTTTTTTTGACCATTGGCATTTATACAGCGATCAGTGCTATAAAAATGCACTGCTTACTGTATAAATGCCATTGGCAGTGAAGGGGTTAACCTGGAGAGGGTTAACCGTGTTCCCTATGGGGAGTTCTAACTGTATGGGGGCTGGGCTGCCAGGGGGAGGGAAGTGATCATGGCTTCCATATACAGGAAGCCTGTGATCACCGCCCTTCCCCTTCTGTCTGAACGGAGATCCATGTTTACATACACCGACCTCCGTTCTTTCACTGCAGAGGGGCCATCGCGGGTAGCCAGCGACGATCGAGTCTGCCCTACCCACTCCCTGATCCCCCCCGGAACACAGTGAGCGTGCAAGCATGCCTCTGGCAGCACGCGCGCGCTCACAATGCTAGTCATCACCGCTGCCGTCAGGTGTGGGCGGTTTGCGATAATGAACCACTTTGCCGCAGTCACGCTGCGGCGGGCGGGCAGCAAGTGCTTAAATATTGTGCTTGATGGGTCCCCTTAGTATGGATCTCTGTGATGTTTAGAACAGTGGCGCCGCAAAATTACATTTGTAAAGGAAGAATTGTCATTTAAAATCGGTCGTGGCTGGAATGCATTGCTGGTTCCCTGCAATATAGATAAAGATCACTGAAAAAGCATTGTGTTGGGGGTCCCACCCAGTCCATACCAGGCCCTTCGGGTCTGGTATGGATTTTAAGGGGAACCCCACACCAAATTGATAATAAAAAATTGTGTTGCCCCCCCCCCAAAATCCAAACCAGACCCTTATGCGAGCACGCAGCCCTGGCATGGCGGGGGGGGGGGTGGGGACGAGTGAGTGTGCCCTCTCCAAACCTTATCAGGCCACATGCCCTCAACATGGGGAGGGTGCTTTGGGGTCTGGTTTGCATTGTGGGGGGAGTTCTTCTTAAAATCCATGCCAGACCCTTATCCGAGTGTGCATGCACTGTTTATAGTCTACACACTGGTGTAGTGGTTAGCACTTTCACCTGGGAGCAAATAGGTCACTGGTTCAAATCCTCTCCCTGTGCCTGTGTGGGATTCTTCCAGTTTCCTCCCAAAGACATGCAGGTAGGTAAATTAGATCCTGTTTAAATTGACCCTAATATATATATGAATGTGAATTAGGGACCATAGATTGTAAGCTCCTTGAGGGTAGGGACTCATGTGAATGTACAATATATATGTAAAGCGACAGCACTATATAAGTACCTGCAATAAATAAATGCAGTGTATTATATAAACTGTACATATGTATGACACTGCCTAACCTTTTGCTATCTCCGCAAATGTTTTCACTATATTCGGCCTCTGTGTAAGTGGCCTTATATAGCATGGGCGTGGACTCAGACCCGCTGAGCAATGATTGGCCAAAGGCACCCTTCCTTTGGCCAATCATGGCTCTCACAGCAGAGCATGCTGTGATTGGCCAAAGCACGCAGGTCACGTGCATTCTTTGGCCAATCAGCAGGCGGCATTCCCCCACAATTTCACTGAATTATGGGCCATTCAAATTTCCCACCAGCACCCCATAATGTTCAGGATTCGGCAACCCCCCACTGTTCGATTCGAACATACTTTTAAGTCGAACCGTGGGACCATCCCTATTGCGCATGGATGTACATCGCGACACACTTTTTTAACAAAAGATGGGACAAAAAAAGTCTCCATTGTTAAATACATTTTTACATGTTTTAGGTGAATGAGCATGATGTACCCCAATACACATTCACATAGGTGGCCAGGATCTGGTGGCTCCCTTGTTAAGGGGGGGCTTACACATTTCAATCAGCCCCCCAACCACCACGGTTGTCAGGAAAAGGCCCTTGTCCCCATCAACATAGGTACAAGAGGCTTTGAGGGGGGGGGGCGCACACAGAGCCACCCCAAAGCACACACCCCGTCATGTTAAAGGTATGTGACCTGGCTTGTTCCAGGAGGGGGGCCCCCTCACTTGTCCCCCCCATCCTGACCTCCAGGCTGCATGCACAGAAAGGGTCTGGAGTTTGGGGGAATCCCCCACCATTTTGTAACAACATTTGGAGTGGGCTTCCCCTTAAAATCCACCCAAGTCAAAGGGCTTGGTATGGATTGGGAGGACAATACATTATAGCCACAAGCAAGTTAAATTACATTTTTGTTTACTGTAGGGGAGGATGTGGGAGCTATATGTGGTGTGGGTGGGGTTCATTGAATTATTTGGCATCACCACACAATTACTTGCAGCCCATGTGCACACAGCACTTCCTGTTTCCAGCCACATTATATTTCCTACTGATGTATATCTAATGACTATGCAAATATAAATAAGATGAGTTCTCAATGCTGGTTCACACTAGTGTGATAGGGCAACCCTGCGAATTCCGCATCACACGCAACTTAGATAGTTCCCACTGCCATATGCAAACTGCTAGCTGTGTCAATGGAAAGCTGAGATCCCCAAATCAGTTTGCAGATCGCACTGCAAACTGCAAATTCAGACAGGAATCAGATTGCATCGATGTGAACACCCATCTGATCTGATTCTGCTCCGTAACAAAAAAAAAAGGGTCCCGTGCGAGTTTGGTCAGGATGCGATGCAAATTCAGCCATATTATCTATCTGTATGGCTGAACTTGCATAGTACAGATCACATGAGATTTGCACTACAAATCACATGCGATCTCGGACACCGCAGCAGTGTGAACCGGCCCCAAGGAGGTAATCCACTTCCCCAAAACTATAATTAAAGTTACAAAAGAGAACAAGCAAAATGAATTTCATTTTATTATGCCAACAGAAACACGTACATATTTACTGGCATTAAAGTATTTGCAGTATATACACATTTAGCAAAACAGCAATTGGGTTCAAAGGGTCCTGCTCATTAGGAGCTTACAATCTAAAATTGGACTAAACCTTACAGTGGTCAATTTTAGTTTCACCGTCCATAATTGCCCACACATTTCATAAAATGACTAAACACCCTCATGACATTAGCTGCAAAATTACAGAAAGATAATTAACAGTCGTTCTAACAAAGCATTACAACATAATATTAAAAAAGGCACAGATTAAACCAAGAACATTGAGTATAAGACAAACACACACCCCAATCAGACAGCATGGTAAAATAAAGCCACTTTTGATGGTCAAAATGCACAATCATTTCAGCAAACAAACAGCTCTAGTAAAACATTTGTCATTGGCAAACTATCATTGCTTCTTCCACAAAAACCACAGCAAAAAACCTGACCTCTCATCAGGCCAAACCAGCATCCCCAACTGAAGTGCCTTATATAAGCTGGCACTGGCACACGCCCAATAGAAGTACACGCCCACCAGTATCTTTCAATCTGTCTTTTCTAATTTATTTCACCTGAGAGGCTGCCATACCAATACTATTTGCTATGTTAACCCTTGGCTATGTTCATCGTATAAGTCCAGGACAAAATTCTAAAGCCTGGTACACACGGTTCGACGGTCGTATACAACAAGTCGTACAAACGACCGTTGTATGCGAAATCGATCGTTAGTACGTGCGATTAGAACAGCCTACGTACAACGGGAGTTATATGAGCAGACTACAAAACTTGATAGTACCAACAAGCGGTTGTACGACCGTTGTATTGTGTGTGCAGAGAAGTTGGTCCAACAAGTTGTATTGTGCAAAACACGCATGCTCAGAAGTCAGGAACGGCCGGACGCTAATTACATG
>BLSH010480395.1:42926-56063 GCA_018402905.1 Glandirana rugosa
GATCGGACAATATAGAGAGGGGGTATGTTGAGTAGCCACTAATTTCTCCCGGAACTGAAACAGAGGGTTATAGGATGTCAGGGCCACTATACCTACCCCCTGAAGTTATGCCATAACTGGGGCCGAGACCTATCCGATTTGTGTCGGCCCCTCCCCTGTGGTGTCAATCGGGAATGTTTCAAACCGGCGGATTACCTCCTCAAGCGTGAGTGTCTGTGTACCTCTGTGGATGTGGGATCCCACTCTAGGAAGAGGACAAAAAGATGGTGCGTGTTGTGCGATAGTTCTTAACTGAAATAGAAACAGAGTAGATACAACGAGGGGTCCGACTTCCCTGACAATGTCGGTGTGATCTTCCAGAACAGATAGCCAAAATGGGTTCAGTCTCCATTGAGGCACTGAGGTGTCTGCGTGTAGCTGCATTACCACCCAGTGGGGGCATGATCCGATAAGTGTCTGGGGGAAAAGCCCCCTGCCATCAGCCTGGGGAGCAACATAGATGAGACAAAGATAAAGTCAATTCTTGATAGCGTGTTGTGCGTGGTAGAAAAACAGGAGAAGGATCTCACCCTAGGGTGTAGGTGTCTCCATGTGTCTGTGAGTGCGAACTCCTCCATTAGGCGGCCAAACTTTGTAAGGGCTAACTGTGGTGTCCCCTCCCCGGCTGTGTTTAGCCTATCCAGAGCCGGGGTCAATACCGTATTGAAGTCCCCCATCCATATCACCGGGACTGTAGGATATTGGGAGACAAAGTCAAGGCCCTCTTTAATCACCGATGAGTTGTATGGGGGAGAGATATAACAGGCTAGTATTAACACGGGTTGTCCCGTTATCGTGGCTGAAATAAACACATATCTACCCTGGGGATCCGTCCGCAGTAGGGATAGTTCAAATTGCACCGTCTTACCTATCAGAACCGAAACCCCCCTGGAATATTGCGAATGGGTCGCATGAAAAGCCTATCCCACCCAGGGTCGCTTTAGTGCCATCTGTAGATGACCCGTGATGTGGGTCTCCACTAGTGTAATAATATCCGCTCTCTGAGCCTTCAGAGAAGCCAAGACAGCGGTTCGTTTAATTTTATCCCGGAGACCCCTGACATTCCAGGTAAGTACTTTTAGAGTTCCCATTGGATTTGTGAGGAGTGAGCATAAAATAACGTATCGGGGTGCGGACGGATTCCCAGGGGTGCGTGGGGCTTGCCCCATATGGGCACATTATAGGCATCACACAAATCATGCAATGTAATATCAGACATTAAATCAAACAGCTTTTCTTCTTGGCCAGTCAGCTTTACATATTTTAGTGGTTCCAGTGGTGGTGGACTAACGTGGCCACCTGGTATAACAAAAATCCCCCCACCCAGCTCGTCATCCACCCAACTTGATGCGAGCATTAGACCCAAAACACAACAAATTGGGGAGTCTCTCCATCATTGGTGACATACCGGAGGCAAGGTCCCTGTAGTGTACCATCCCCCCTGGAAGCAAGGCCGGCAACGTGTAGAGGCGATGGCCTGCCGAACTGCAATAAGAGTCTGGTGAGGGCTAAACCAAGATGGAGAAGACAACAACAAAACCATAGCCCAAAGATTGTTGAACAGTGTTGGTTCCCCCGGATGGGGTGGGCGACATTCTCTCTGGAGGCTTCGGTCCACTTGTGTGACCCCGGCCATGTTCGGGCGGACAGAGTCCTCCGACTATGTGTCCAAAATGTTGTCCAGTATAGTTATAATAATAATATAGGGTCTCCCATGTAGTTTAGTCTAAGATAAGGCCACAGAACAGTGTCCGGGGATACAAAAAGGTGAGGCTTCAAGGGCGGGCTAGGTGGTATATTGCCGGTGGTCTGCATACAGCAGGGAGGGTAGCACAGTCGGCCCGGAGGAGGCGGTGTCTATATATGTAGATATTATACTCACATCTGGAGGAGACCTCCGGGCCCGTTCTCCCTCCCGGTGACTCACGCTATTCCGGGTCTTTGATCGATCCAGTCCATTACTTGGTCCGGTGTCTCAAAGAATACGGCCTTCCCATCCACCTCAACTCTAAGGCGAGCTGGATATAGCATCACATACTTGAAGTGAGCTGCTCTAAGCCGCCTCTTGACCTCCTGAAATTGTGCCCGCAACTTTTGTACTTCATTGGAGAAGTCTGGGAATGCTGCAATGTGCCGGTTCGCGTGGGGGATATTTCCCTTTTCCCGTGTCAGGCATAGGACGGCATCCCGGTCCCTGAAATTTAGAAACTTGGCAATAAGGGTGCGAGGAGGGGCCCCCTGTGGTGGGGGTTTAGTCGGGATCCTATGGGCCCGTTCGACCGCAAACATGGCGGAGAAGGCCTCACGGCCAAACGTAGTAGTTAGCAGGTGTTCGAGGAACCCCGCGGGATCTTTGCCCTCAGCCGACTCGGGGAGGCCGATGAAGCGCACATTGCACCTCCGCAGGCAATTCTCAATGTCGTCTTGTTTGTTGGCGAGCTGTTGGATACGGCGTTGCATCTCCTCCGCATCGTGTCGCAGGGGGTGCAAGATGTCTTCCGCCGCACCAATCCGGGCCTCCGTCTCCACCACCTGACCCCGCAGTGTGGACATATCCTGGCGGTTCAGGGAAATATCAATCTTCACTTCGTCAATTTTAGTAGTCAGGGTGCCCTGGCACTGTGCTATTGCATCCAGGACCCTGAGCTCGGGTGCCTAGGGTTCCACATCTGATGAGGGGCCGGCGCCATTTTCGGCCTGCAGGTCCTTCTCTTGCATCTTAAATTTGGCGAGCTTGGCGGCCGCTTCCTTAGCGGATTTCGGCGGTGACATGCTCCGGTCACTTCAGGTGTCCGATGCGGTGTTAGGGATTCCGGGGAGACCGGTTTTCTACCAGGATTACCGTTACAGGAGTATGTAGTGTCTGAGCTCTCGTTACATGCGACCGCTCACATTGCCCTCCAGGCCACGCCCTCATCTGCTTATATCTTTAGATGAAGGGAGGGCATTCAACTGGGTTAATTGGTCTTCCAGTACATACAATCTGTATTTAGAGAAATTTCTTTATTCAGGGATAATTGGTTCAGCTATTATGTCATTATATTCTACTCCTTCAGTACAGTTCACTAAAAGTCCCCCATTCCCCTTTTTTTACACTAATTATGGAGCGCCTAGTTAAATCAGTAAGGCTCCTTTCACACCGGAGCCGCCTGAGAGTTTGTGGCAAAACACTGTTAATTTGCGGGACTTTACCACTCGCGCTTTTAACCACCCCACAAGGGGTTAAACAGGAGTCGAAAGTGCCGGTTTTCAGCGCTCCCGAAGCGGTATTCAGTGCTTCGGGAGCGCTGCCCCATTGTTTTCAACGAGCAGGGGTGGTATAGGAGCGGTGAACACACCGCTCCCACACCGATGTAAAGATGCAGCTGGCAGGACTTTTTTTACCGTCCCACAAGTGCACCGTCCCAGTGTAAAAGCACTCTGGCTTTCACACTGGGGTGTATTGGGGGGAGTTTTTCAGGCACTTTTTAGTCGATATTTTTAGCACAAAAGCGCCTGAAAACCTCCTTGGTGTGAAAGGGGTCTTAGATCAAAGCCTCTATTCACACTACTGTGAGGTTAACACTTCAAAATCTAAAATATTGGGCTTAAATATTTATTTTATTCAGAGGTTGTCCTTACAAACCCAATTTCAATACTCCTTGGAGCATCAAGCAATAAAATGATCTACGCATCAATTTACCTTTTAAATCCTCACAAACATATATCCAATTATAAAAAAATTAGAACCTTTGCACCTTAAAGTGATTGTAAAGGCAGAAGGTTTTTTATCTTAAAGATTAAGATAAAAAGCCTTCTTTGTGCAGCAGCTCCCCTCAGACCCCCTAATACTTACCTGAGCCCCATCTAGATCCAGCGATGTTGTAGGATTGTCTTGGCTGCCCAGGACTCCCCTCCTCATTGGCTGAGACAGCAGCATGGTGCCACTGCTGTCAATCAAAGTCAGTAAGCCAATGAGGAGAGAAAGGGGATGGGGCCAGGCAACAGCTCCATGTCTGAATGGACACAGGGAACTGTGGCTCAGCTCGGGTGCCCCCATAGCAAGCTGCATGCTGTGGGGGCACTCATCAAGAGGAGGGTCCGGAGAAGAGGAGTATCCAGGCTGCTCTGTGCAAATCCACTGCACAGAGCAGGTAAGTATAGCATATTTGATATTTTTTACTAAAAAAATAATGAGACTTTACAACTACTTTAAGAACATTTTTGAGAATTAGAATTGTTCAAAGTGGGGTGCATAGCAGCATTTAAAACGCTTACCCTACTGATACACTTATATCTTTTCTGTACATTACCAATTCCTTTCCCAAAACCCTTTTTTAAACAAGGACATATTAACTTCTATATTTATAATTATAAAATATCTGGATGTAAACTCAATATCTTTTTTTTTTTTTTTCTCCATAGCTAAGTTGAAAATTAGGGGCGATAGTGGGCATCCCTGCCTGGTTCCATTTGAAATGCGAAATGGTTTCGATAGCATACTGGAACAATATACCTGGGCAGAGGGGTTGGAGTATAGAGCCATAATGGCGGAGACTATGCGCCCCTGGAAGCCAAATTTTTGTAAGGGTAGATGGATATAAGGCCAGAAGACTCTGTCAAACGCCTTCTCCGCATCCAACGAAAGGAGCAGAGAAGGCGTTCGAGTTCTCTCTAAATGGTGTAGGATATTGATTATTCGTCTAGTGGCATCCGACGTCTGTCGGCCTTTATTAAAGCCGGATTGATCTGGATTAACAAGAGTTGGCAGGATATCTACCAAGCGGGTAGCTAATATTTTTGCATAAAGTTTCACATCATGGTTTAGCAATGAGATTGGGCGATAATTTTGTGGGAGGGAGGAGTCCTTCCCTGGCTTCGGTAGTGTAACAATTAATGCCTTCAGAGACTCTATACTGAATGAGGAAAAGGAGGCAGCAGCGTTGAAGAACTCACATAGTGGGGTCACCAGTGTATTTTTGAAGCATTTGTAGTATTCCCCTGTTATGCCGTCCGGCCCTGGGGATTTGTTGTTGGGAAGGGATTCAATGGAGATACCCAGTTCTAAGTGGTTGAAAGGTTTATTGAGTTCAGCCAATTGAGTGGTTGATAGGTGAGGGAGCTTGATGCTATCAAGAAAGGTTTGGATATCCATATGTGTAGGATGGTGTAAGGAGGAGTCTTCTTTGAGGTTGTATAAAGAGCTGTAATACGCGCTGAAAGCATCAGCAATTTCCTGAGGGTTGGTAAGTCGCTTTCCAGAGATCGGATGGTACATGTAAGGAATGGTCGATCGTAGACGCTGCTCCTTGGTCAAATAGGACAGAAGTTTACCTGATTTGTTCCCTGATGTGTAGAAGGTCATTTTAAGTTTTTTTTGTTGGGATTCGTATTTGGCCAGGAGCAGGTTTCTAAGATCTAAGCGAAGTCGTCCTAATTTAAGTTTAAGTTCAGGTTGGGGATTCTGTTTGTTGATATTATCTGTGGATTGGATTTCAGCTGTGAGTTTCTCCAACTGCTGCGTCCTCTCCCTCTTGGCTCTAGCGCCCAATTTAATAGCAATTCCTCGTATAAATGCCTTGTGTGAGGCCCATAGAATCTCAGGGTCAGAGACCGAGCCTGTATTGGTAGAGAAAAATTCAGTGAGGGAGTCCTGTAAAATTTGTTGGAAGGGGGCGGTTTGTAGCAGATGAGGATTCATTCTCCAAAGGTGGGTTGGGTTAGGGCAGGGGTGGTCTTCAATGGTGATGCAAATTGGGGCATGGTCGGACCATGTTGCAGTCATTATATTGGATGAAGATACTTTTTGTAGGAGCCATTGGTCCGTTAGGAAAAAATCAATGCGTGAATAGGAGTTATGGCAATGGGAATGAAAGGTGTAGTCCTTTTCTTCGGCATGCTGGCAGCGCCAGACATCAAAGAGTTGTAAGTCTCTAAGTAGTGGGTTGAGGCTCGGGGTCCTTCTAATGTTCGGGTTGGAGGAGTCAAGCAGTGGATCAGCAATTGTATTAAAGTCTCCACACCAAATTAGGGATCCCTGTTGCACCCTGGAGATCTTTTTGTGGAGTTTCCTTAAGAATCGTATCTGCTGGGTATTTGGTGCATATACATTCACTATGGTGTAAGTAAGATCATTCAGGGTGCATACCAGGATGATGTAGCGGCCTTGTTCATCAAAAACACTTGTGATGGATTTAAAAGAAACTGTATGTCTGATTGCTAAGAGTACTCCGCTTTTTTTTGTTGAGGCACTGGCAATGAAAATGTGAGGATACAGTTTATGACTGCATTCCGGGTGATGTTGAGCACGAAAGTGAGTTTCCTGTGCGCACAGGATATCGCACTTGGACTGAACTGCTAGTTTCCATAGGGAGGCTCTTTTGGTAGGGTGATTGAGCCCTTTGGTATTTATGGATAACAGTTTTATTCCCATAATGCGTTGCCAGAAGGTAGTCAAGGGAAGTTCAGGATACCAGAACAAACAGGAGAAGGTAGAGAAAAAAGAAAAAAAGAAAAATAGAGAACAAGCGCAAACTTGGGCGCTATGGAACTTGCTTCTGGGGTAAAAAGTTAAAGTGACCTGGAGCTTCTGACACCAGTCCGGGCCCTTATGGTTGCTTTGGTCGCAAAGTGGGTTAGCGCGGGCGATGCTTTTGAGCTGAGCGCTGTGGTAGGGGACTAGTAGTGGGTGCTGTTCCATTGACATGGCGGGCTGGATCTTGATCCATCGTCTCTGGGATAATTCCCCATGTTTGTAGCCGATGCAGACCTTCTGTGAGGGATGTAATAAGGTATTTAGTGTTCTGATATGTAATCAGAATTTTTGCCGGGTTGACCCATTGGTACATCAGCTTGCGATTCCTTAGGGCCTTGGTAATAGTATTCAGTTGTCTACGTTTCTGCAGTGTGTGCTGGGACAGGTCCGCATATATCTGAAGGTGAGAGTACGGGTCTGGTAGTGTTCCCAGTGTGCGAGACTTTGCCATGAGTTGATTTTTCACATGGTAAAAATGGATTCGGAGTATCACATCCCGCGGAGTAGAGCTAGGCAGGTGAGGGGGCTTAGGGAGCCTGTGGGCACGGTCGATGACCAGCTCCATGTTTTTGAGCTCTGGGCAGATGGTTTTGATTAGTGTACGCACGTATGGGGTCAGGTCCTGAGTTTGTATTTCCTCAGAGATGCCCCTGATTTTAAGGTTGTTACGGCGAGACCTGTCTTCAAGGTCTGCCAGCTTATCCCTTATCCATTCATGTTCCTCTTTGTGGTCGGTATGTGTGTCGATCAGTTCGTTGACCGTGGACGCGCAGGTGGCTAGTTGGGTTTCTACATGAGACACTCTGTTATTTATAAAGGAGATTTCCTGCTTGAATTGTTGCATCATGGATACCATGTCAGAGTGTATGGTGTTACTCAAGGACATTAACATTTCCTTGAGTGTAGTGTCCATGACTGGCTGGTTGTTAGTTGGAAATAATGCTATGGTGTCCGCTTTCATGGCGTGGGTATGCGGTTGAAGGGATGTGTGACTCACCTCCTTAGTGGTTTGCTCTGGCGTGTCCAACCTCATTCTTGCCTTAGCTGGGCTTCCTGATATTGGAGTATTTGAGGATGGGTCGTTGGTGTCTGGGGATGTACTGTCTATCTCTATGGGTTCGTTGTCTGATGTAGGCTCCATTCCCGTTATGGATGGCTCTCTCTGCGGGATTGCCGTGTGTTGAGACAATCAGTCCTGCGAGGCCGCGGTGGCAGCGCTATCGTGGTTCCTGCGGTCCGCTGGCTGAAACATGTAGGCCGTAAGTTTCTGTATTGGTCTGTCCTCTTTCCTTTTGCTGGCCATCGAAGACTACAGTAAGGATTGGCTCTGGAACAAGCACTTGCTCGTGGTTAAATTGCGAGCTGACGCTGGGAGATTATATTGCCCGTAGTGGTGTACTGAGCTTTTAGGGTCTGGTGTCCATCTCAGCTTCCGGCTGGTCGTTGGGCATTAATTTGCGGTCAGTTTGTTGGTGGAGGAGGGGAGGGGTCCCCTAGTGCCGTGTTTGGAGTCAACAGCAGGAGGGTAGGGCTAGAGTATGCTTTGTGGGGCTTTGGCACGGGTGAACTTTTTCAGGCGCCACGGAGGTACCTCCAGTGCGGCCGTTATATTCTGCTTGTGTTGACGTTGAGGGTAAGAGGAGACACTCCAGGTATGTTAAAATGCTCACCGAGCCTCTTAAAAAGTGGGGATGTCTTCGGGTTTCCCCTGATGCACCGGAGCTTTCCTGTTACACATCCGCTGTCTCACTCATCCAGGTCCCCCCTTAGTAAGGTGGTTATATAGTGCTTAGGTAGTTTAACCTGCTGTGAGAGCAGGGACAGTGGTAAAACAGGCAGATTGAGATTTCCACAGGGAGAGGACGGGTGTACCAAGATGGCCGCTATAAGAAGGTCTCAGTGCTGTGAGCAAGAATTGCAGGGTATATGAAGTTTCACAGAGGTTTAATCTTGTAGGCAGAGCTGTCTGTGTTCATGAACGACTTGGTACAGATGATTTAGAGCACTAATATTGCCGTAGAGGTGTACCAATATGGCGGCCGGGGAGGCCTCACTGAAGCCTCGGGCTCGATTTCGGGATGCGGCGGCTCCGAGTATCGGCGCGTTCGTCCCGGATACTACAGGGGTAGATTGAAGCAGACGGCTTTTTTTTATAGCAGTGGTGGTAGATTGGGGGCCGGATGGATGAAGTTAAGGGCTTGATGGCCGGGTGCCGAGCGGCCCTCGCCCTAGGCCGATGCTGCAGATAGCGCTCCCGCTACACAGCTTTCAGCAGGGAGGTAGAGGGGATTGTGTAGATCAGTGCTGGGCTGATAGATGGACTCACCGGGTCTGAGGAACGGAGGATTGCGATGGATTGCTCGGAGCTCACTGAAAAGCGTCCGTCTCGTTCCCCGTCAGGCCACGCCCCCCCATTTTGACACTTTTTTGGGACCATTGGCATTTATACAGCGATCAGTGCTATAAAAATGCACTGATTACTGTGTAAATGCCATTGGCAGTGAAGGGGTTAACCTGCAGGGGGCGCTCTAAGGGTTAACTGTGTTCCCTGGGCGTGTTCTAACTGTGGGGGGACTGCCCTAGCTGGAGGCTGGTCACAGCCTCCATGTACAGGAAGGCTGTGATCACAGCCCTTCCCCCTTCACAGAACGGAGGTCCGTGTTTACTTACACGGACCTCCGTTCTTTCACTCCGGGGGGGCATCGCGGGTGGCCGGCAGAGATCGACTCCACCGCTCCCGCTCCCTGGCCCTCCCAGAACACAGTGAGCGCGCGGGCGCGCCTCCGGCGGCGCGCGCTCACTAGGCTCGATCCCGCAGCCGCCATCATATGACGGCGTTTTGCGGGAAAGAGCCACCTTGTCGCCGTCAATTGCTGACCAGCGGTCGGCAAGCGGTTAAACAATGGGTTGGACTGGAGGAAGATATTTTGGGGTCAAATCTGAAATGGGTTACACCAATAAATCGCCCTAAAGTAGTAGACATGCCATCCTTGGTCCTCTTTACTTTAAAGGTATGGGATGTACTTATAAAGAAAGGTGCCCTCTCAACTCGGATTGGGCCTATGACACCTCTGTTTTCCAATCCTGATTTTCTGCCAGCAATGGAGGCCTTGTACTTCTTGGACTGGCAGAGACAAGAGGACCCTAGATTGGCCCAGATCTGGTAGATGGGGAGATCCTCCCGCTGAGTACAATAAGAAGAAAAAAAGCAAATAAATGGATACAATATCAACAACTGACAGCATACGTTCATTCATTAGAACAATACTCTGAACTAGCGAGAGCGCCTACAGAATTTGAGAAGGTTCTCTTACGGGATAATAAACCAGCTCATATACTGTCAAAGCTATATAAAGAGCTACTCCCTAAAGGCTTGGATAGAGAAGTAATATATTTAAATAAATGGGAAGAAGAGATCGGGAGGACATTATCCATACCACAATGGGAGAAAATTAAGCATCAAGAAAGGAACTATAAAATCATATCTAGATGGTATTGTTGTCCCGCCGATCTCCATATGATAAGGGAAAGTATCCAGAAACATGCTGGAGGTGTAAAGGAGCGGTAGGGAATGTGGCACATATTTGGTATTACTGCGAACTCTGGACAGACATATTTGAAATATACAAAGAACTTTCTAACTCTACAATACACCCAGACATAGAAATAGCGATATTATCAATTATTCCTGGTTCATTGAAGGCTATTAAGAGGAACATCTTGCGACATATGTTAACAGCAACAAGAACAATTATCACGCGTTCTTGGCGGAAAGAGACGGCCCCTTCAATTACAGAATGGGTTTGTGAGATGGGCGAAATACAGTCAATGGAGGAAACAACTAGTACTGAGATTGGCTCTAGAGCAATTTAGAAAAATCTGAGATAAATGGGATGACTATCGTACCTCAGGATCACTATTGAAATATTTATAAATAATAATTCTCGTAGACCCATATGTGGAACATTGAGTGTCTTTTTTTTCCTTTCTTTCTTTCTCTCTCTTTTCTCTTTTTTTTTAGCCTTTACCTGTGTGAATGGTTGACTAGGGGGTTGCGTAATTATGGTCCCAGTTCTGGCAGGCCTTAGGGATATGAGCAGTGCACAGAAGGGGAATGTCAAGCAAGAAATTACATTATAGTTTTAGATGGGTAGTGTATATGGGTACATTTTTGAGATTATAGGAGATTTTTGAGATTATAGGGGATTTTTTCCTGATCCTATAATTTCTGTGTATCCTATAAATGTATTTTGGATGATAAAAATTGTAACCCTCTACCCACGATATTATTAATGGACCCCTCCCTCGAATGTAACTTGTAAAAATGTTTTCTTAAAAAACGTAATAAATATAATTTATAAAAAAAAATGTCTACACAATACTAGCTGCTAGCTAAAACCAAGGAGTCTGTGTGATATGGTGAAAAAAAAAAAGAAAAACAGCAAGCGCACAGTGCCTGATAGCGTACAGCCATACAAAGTCTGACGTCTGGTGCAGTTAACAGAGCATCGATGCAATATTCCCGACCAACCATTGGACTAAGTCTAATAATGACAATGACTATGAAAAATTCCACATTCACAAACAAAACACTTGTAATGATGGAAGATCTGTAAAAGATCTGTGGAGATCTCTCCAATGTCTAGAGGATGCCTGTAGCCCAGTAACCGCACCAACTGCCAAAGAATAACTCCAAGGAGCTACACCAATAATCCAAGAATAGTGTGCAGCAATGCCCAATTTAATAAAGGCAGATGAGTAGAACAATCCACTTGCAAATAACCAAGCCATCCCAGGACTATATCTGTTGGCCTACTTGGGGCTAATAAAGAGGGGGAGACACGGCTAGCAAAGCCAACAGGGGACTGGAACAGATGTCACACCAACACTGTGATGAGTACTTCCAGGTGGTGAAGAGCATCACACTGTCTCAATGACAATGGGTTTTGAGACCTCTACCTCTTTTTCGAGGCATCTCCTGATGATTTTACTAGCCTTACTCCCCTTCTTGAATGCCCACAAGTCAGGTTACGGTCTGTCCACCACCACATCGCAGGTGCACCAGATGTATTCCTGGAGGGGCTTGGTTATTTTAAGTGGATTGATTTATTAACCTGCCTTCATTAAATTAGACATTAATGCACACTGCCAGAATACTAAACTACTAAAATATACCAGCGAAAAAAATTAGAAAACAAATCTATCAGCTGCTTAGTGCAGCGCTATATATAAGCATAGGTTGATTCTCAAAAATACGTCATGTCAATAAATAGAAACTGAGTACATCATAAGTATATCAAAAAAGTTCATAAGTATCCAAGAGGAAGTAAATCATAAATGCATTAAAATTCATATATCAAAAAAGTTCATAAGAAACAAGTCCATAGAAAACAAGTCCATAGAAAAAGTGCATCAAAGGGTATACACAGGAACCCGAATAAAGTGACAATGTGCATAGATAAATGAAGACTGAAACTGTGCTGCAAATGTATCCTTCGCCATAAGACACTCTGTGCCGCTCACCTTATGTTACGTACCTGACGGTGGAGTCTGTCTTGTGCAGGGAACAACCGCTCTTGCGCACCCGATTCAAGGACCCCTGGTAGTGTAGACAGAGGCCCGAGAGTGCGGGTTGGCACGAGGGCTGGATGGTCACAGATGTTTGGAGTGAGATTCCAGAGGGTCGTGCAAAGCAGGAGAATGGTCGTACAAGCAGAGTTGGCAACGTGCAGGCAGAGAGGTACAAAAGGGTTAGGCAAGCGGATCGTCAAGTTCAGGCAAAGGTTCGTTAACGGGCGGGCAGCGGAGGTACAGAGGAGTAGACAAGCGGATGGTCGTGGATAGCCGGGGTCGATGCAGATAGCGGACAACAGGTCAAGGCAAGCCGGGTCAAATGGAAACAGGAAAAACACAGGAACAGGTAGGGAGCTGAGGCACACAGGTCTGGAACGCTGTAGAACGAGCAGCAGTTCAATGCAAGAGTCCCTGGGTTTAAATAGGCGCCGTTTGGCGCCGTTTCCGGCGGGTGCGCACGGGAGCGCGCGACCGCGCACGGGAGCGCGCGGACGCGCACGGGAGTGCGCGCACCACCGCGGAAACGCCCAGAATGCTGGCAAAAGGGTCTTTTTCCTAACATTGCCCCCCCCCCAAGGGGCAGCCTCCGGATGCCTTACCGGGTGTCATCCCGCTGCAGATTTCTTCTGAAGGCTCGAATCAGTCCAGGGGCATGGAGGTTTCTTTCGGGTTCCCATGAGTTCTCTTCCGGACCGAATCCTTTCCATTTTATTAGATATTGGGTCTCTCCAGCTCTTCGGCGACTTTTTAAAATTGCTTCTACCTCGAACTCCTCCTCTCCGTTGACTAGGATGGGACCTGGTGGTCCTATTTTTCGGCCTGAGAAGGAGTCCGGGACCACAGGTTTTAATAGAGAGACATGAAAAACCGGGTGAATCTTCAGGGAAGGTGGGAGATCAAGTTCGAATGCCACCCGGTTAACCTGTCTTTTCACCGGAAAAGGCCCCAGGAACCTCGGACCCAACTTCTTTGAAGGGCATGCCAGCTTCAAATTTCTTGTTGACAGCCAC